>JAWRVF010000691.1:0-196744 GCA_036785485.1 Physcomitrellopsis africana | reverse complement strand
AAAATGTCGTCTAGATAGCAGACAACAAAATCATCTAAGAATTCACGAAAAACATCGTTCATGAGATGTTGAAAAACATCGTTCATGAGATACTTGTTCTTGATAGTGATCTTGTTAAGTCTCCGATAATCCACACACATTCGTAATGATCCATCTTTTTTCTTCACAAATAGAATTGGAGCTCCTGCTGGGGATTTGGAATGGCGTATGAAGTTCTTGGCCAGATTTTCTTCAATATACTCTTTGAGTTCTGCCAACTCATTTTGTGATAGACTGTAGATTAGTCCAAATGGAGGTTGAGATCCCTCCTTGAGATCAATTGAACAATCATATGAACGATGCTCCGGAAGGATATCGGCATTTTTCTTCTCAAAAACATCTTGATAATCTTGGTATTGGCTTGGAAAGCCACTTGAAGTGCTTTTACTATCAGAGATGGATGTGGCGTAAATAGCAAAAGTTGATCCTCCTTTTGCTTCATGCATAAAAGCTTTTGCACCTATAAGTATGGATTTTATTATACTAGACTTATAGCTTTTTACTTGGTCGACGGAAGTGTTAATAACGTTTTGAGAAAAATCAAGTCTACGAGAATTCCAATCTATCTTAGGATTATATTTTTCTAACCATGATAGACCTAAAATAACTGGATTAGACGGAGATTTAATTATGTTAAAGGTTACGTAACTATTATGACCGTCTATTGTTACTTTTATAGGGTGGGTCTCATGAGTGACATCTCTAGAAGACAATGGACGACCATCTATGACTTCTACATGTACAGGTTTAGTTTTTTGTACTAGAGGTATTTTACGACTTCTAACAAATTGTTCATCTAAAAAACATGCTGAGGCTCCTGAATCTAATAAAGCAGAGGCTTTGTGGTTTTAAGATCCTAAATATAGTTCTATTATAAAATAAGGAGAGGGTTTTGAAGAGAGGATAGGACCTTCTTTAGGAATTGTACAAGATTCCAGCTGCACGGTCCCTATTGTAGCTGGACAAATTTGTTTTCCGACATGTTGTCTCCTTTGACCATCGTACCCCTCATTTTATAGTTGCGTCATTTCTTTGGGCAATGTTGAGCAGTGTGCTTAGGTTCTCCACAATATAAGCATAATCCTCCCTGGCGACGACGAATCTTTTCTTGCTCAGTAAGAGGTTTGAAATGTACTGCGTCAATTTGCATGTCTTCTACTTTCGAATGTACATTTGGTGAAGATGTTGCCATTGAGTAATAACGTTGAGTTTCCCTTGTACGATTCTCGGATTGAAACTCAAAAAGTCGATTGTCACACTTTACAGCAAAATCGATTGCTTGACTCAATGTTTGAGGATCAGGTAAATTGAGCATCAATTTCTTTACTTCATATTGCAATCCATAAAGAAATTGACTGATGAGTGCAGCATCATCCCACTTGATATCGATTGCAAGTTGTCAAAATTGTGAAGCATACACTGTTACAGAGCGGTTTCCTTGTCGTAAAATTCGGATCTTGTTTGTTGCAACACGAGCTGCATCGTGTTCACCATACATAGATCGAAATTCCACCAAAAAAGCTTCCAAATTGTCCAGTATGGGATTTTGTTGTTGAAGAAAGGACGAAAACCATGATAATGCAGAACCAGAAAGTAGAATTCCAATAAATCTGACTTGTGATCTTAGAGTTGGATAGCTTTGCGGTTGAAGTTCGATTGCCAATTGTACTTGATTGATGAACCCTCGAAACTTTGATCTCGTACCATCAAATTTCTCGGATAAGGCAATTCTTGGTTCTCTGGCGCTTACAGGGTGTTCTACAATTGGAGAAGGAATGTGATTTGATGCAGGTGTTGAAGCAGCTCCAATCATCTCTACATCTCCACTTTCTGCTATTCTTGTTCTTCCTTGTGGTGGTAGATTGAGTTGATGCATTGCAAGCATTAACTCCCTTAATTGTTCTTGCATTTGTGCCATTGCAGTCTTCATTTCGATAAGCTCTGCCATAATAACACTAAGAAGAAAAGAACTATGTGATATTGCTCAAGGCAAAAGAAAAAGAAAGACTTGATAACAAAGAAAATGCTAAGAACAATATCAGTTTAGAAGTGGGTAATCCGCAACTTCTAACACGCTTATGTCTTGTCAAGAGAAAGGGTAATCCACTCTTACTCAAGAAAAGACAAAGCTCTGATATTGTAAGTGTACTCTTGTCAATCTGTCAAGGACAAGAACTCAACGGAAGCAAATAAGTAAGTGAAAAACACTCTCAAAGAAATATAACAAAATAGAAATAAGGTAGTGTATATATTAAAAGAAACTGGAATGGCTATTGCCAAAAGACAAGACACTAGAGACTCTTGAAATCAAACTAGAAACAAGAAAGGAGTTGACAAGAGTGAAGAAGGCTTCACTCTTGTCTCTATTTATACTATCTACCTAAGAGCTAAGTGGCGACGTTCTATAGGACCTCCAACACGTATCCAATTTACAAGACACGTGTCCAAGTTGCAAGACACGTGTCGAACTTGCAGGGCAAGTTTCCTATATGTTCGCCATGTATTTAGCTTGATCTTCAAGCTACCAACATGTACGACATGTGGCTAACTTATTGACCAAGTTTCTAATCCAAAAGTCTACTATGGACACTTATAAAGTCAAAGCAGCGTCTATGAAGTTTCTAAGAAGTTTCTCTAAAGATATTATGGAATTAACCTGCTTTTACCTTCTTTTATCTAGTTCTATCTGATCATATAAGTAACTATGTATATGTCCGTGACACATACATGTGGCAAAGATAATCTAGACATGCATATCAAAATATAACAAACTCTCTTGAAAATTAACACAACCTAAAATGCCAAAACAACCAAAATTTAGTGCCAATTTTTTCTACAAATAGGACATAACTTAGACAGCTTAAAAAAAAAGATAAGATTCAAAGATGTCAATGTGATAAGATAGAAAAATAGAATTATGCTTAGTGGTATTGTAATCCATGCCCCCTCCTAATCTTCTATGGTAAGATTTCTTGTATACTAAATTGCACTAGTATTTGCCCATATATTAAGAAATTGAAACATTGGTAGCTATATTCTACAAATCCATTAATGTAAGGCTGAAAAGCTGTTCAGTACTTGTATAATAATAAAAATAATAGTATAATTTTTGGCCCCCTTCTAGATTGGATGCACAACTTCTAGATTTGTAGGCTCTGAAAACAAGGTCTGTCATGACTTCAAGTCTAAAAAGCCATTCTACCTGTTCTTGTCCCTCAGCCAATTCTCAAAGGCCTTCGAGACGATCCACAGCGCCCGGACAGCGCTGCTATTCTCACGCGTAGATATCACCGAAGCAGCGTCGGCAACACAATCACAACCACTGAAGCTTGGATGTCAGCCATTGAGGTTCAGAAAACAGGCATGAATTCGGCAAGCAATTGGCAACGCAGCTCAAAGCTCGCCAGGTTTCAGTGAAAGGCTATGTGGAGATCAGTGCCGAATCAGTCCGTGCACACTCAGTAGCCGCCAGTGGACCCAAATCCTCACAGCTTGCTGCAGAGATTGAGATCAGGGTGAGCTTGCGATTTTGGGAGCAGTTTTGTGTAGAACGCCATGCCAGCATCAGTGACGGCTTGGCTTATTCTAGTTGGAAATTTGTCACGTGTGGGAACTAGCACCCAGAATTGTTGTGTTTTAGGGCTGATCATTTGTGCAGGCCTGAGAGAATGTCAGCTCATCGATTCAAGATCTAAGACGGCAATGTTGGTTGGGGGCTGTGAAAGCGGGCGGATGAAGATTAGAAGAGTAGTATATATATATATATATATATATACATACACACATTAAACAGCGGTTTTGATCCGATGAAATCAAACAGCGACGTCTGGGAGAACTAGAATTTGAATTTGAATTTTCAACGGTTGTTTGTCTTGTGCTGAAGAGAACGATTCTAGGGAAAGCGCAGAATGAATTTTGGAACAGGGGCGCAGAATCGGTTCTGTACCCAGATATGAAAGGAGGCTCCATTCAAGGAGAGTAAGGGGTTGTTGATGGGCTATTACTGTTGCCATTGAATGGCCTTGAAGGGTGCAGACACAGTTGATCTCGGGTCAATTTTTATGGCGATGCAATTGCTTTGAGCTCCACTGGACGAGTCCCCGCTATTCATTTCCGTAGGACTGTCTTGGTGGCTACTTGTCACCAGCTGAGTTTGTGTTGATTCACGAAATGGCATTGATCACTCAACTTTAACCAGACGATTAGATATTAATCCAGAAATACGTATGGGCAAGGCCCAGGACTTTCACAATGTTATGAGCTTCGGGGACTGCACCTTCCGAAAGAAAAGAGCAGGCCCTACAATTGTGGAATTCAAAGCGGGTGATTAAAGGATCATTACTAGAGGCGTCAATTATGTGTGATGTGATGGTGGTTCAGTTCCTCAGTGAATTTTATGGCTTTAACGTCGTTTCCCTGCCTTGCCGCCGTTAATAAATACATCCTTTTCCTCACCTATCACCATAGGAGCATCCCCACCCGTGCCCCACTAAATGGGATCGCCACTGGCTTCTGGATGGTGAAGCCCACAACTGAACCTCGTCTTGTACCGGGCGCGGACCCCACCCGTCCACACCGTGCAGGTGCCCGGAGGCAAGATTGACTTCCACGTGGCATGTGTGATACGCAAGCCCATCTTTTTGGTGTACATTAAAGGTAAGACAAGAATGATTATTGGATAAAATTTGGTCTGGCTCCCCCCAACATGCTAACTATGGTGTTTCCAAGTCTGCCGTTTTGTGCATATTTTGCAGTGAACGGGCCATGAGTAGGGCAGGTGCCACGCCATAATTTTGGTTTGGGTCTTGCGGAGTGTCTCTGTGAGGGTGCTGTAATGTCCTCTTCTGATTCATTGTATGTATGTATGTATGTAAAAATTACATCAACTAACTTTTAGAATTCACTGAATAAGCACAGCTCTGTAAACATTTCAATGCACATTCAACACTTACAATGCCTAAGATCTTAAATCTTTTCTTCAAACATATCCCCCACAAGTGTCACCAGTGTTGGCGTCACCGAAAGCATCCCTGAATTATATTAAACCCAACCCAACTCAAACGTGTAGTAGAGTTGTCTTCAATTTATAATTGCAGTTATTAAGATAATATGGCTCTGACTGACGTATGGGTTTCGACGACCTTGAGCCCTAATAGTATAACAGCCTTTTTGTCTAGATGATCTGCGCATGATTCATCAGGTTAGCTGAAGCGTACGAGCAGCCCAATCTCCAGAGAAGTGTGATCTCACCCTCAAGACGGCTTGGCCTGATGGAACGTTGCAACGATGCAAAGCCGACGTTCAAAGCGTGTGAAGTTGTGGGAGATTCTTGGATTCCAGGCAGCTATTCCAGGACACGAGCCGTCTGACATGGAAAGTCCTGCAAGTCTTTGTTACGAGACATGACCACCGGCATGGCAAGCTCTTTGCCCCCGCAGGCAAGTTAATTTGCACTATCCTCAGGCGCCGCATACGAACGCGTATCCCTCGTGTGTGAGGGCCGGAGACAGCTGAAAAAGTGGCGGGTCAAAGCGAGCTCGGGAGGAGAGCGGTGCAGTGCAATCATCGACGTCTTCGACGCTGCTAACACTTGGCAGTGGAACTGTGAGAGACGTGTTGCCGGAGGAACGAGAAACGCCATCCTTGTGTGCCGGGTGGGTCTGCCTGTCTGTCTGGCAACTGCCGGTCTCTACTTTCCAGTTCTATAATCGGAAAAGTTGCGGAATTGTATTATCAGGTAACAGAGCCTTCTACCAGACGTGTTTGGAAATTCGGGGGTCATCCCAGGGCAACGTGAGCTTGGGAGCGAGCTTAATTCGGCAAAGCGGAATTGAATTGGCACATGTCGGAGATATCTAGAATTTTCTCCGCAATGGACTGAAATCAGCATCTTAGCTCCTCCAGTGGACGATTCACTTGCTCAGTGCAAGTTTGTGGAGTTGGCGCTCTTGCGACACATGCGAATTGTAGGTTTTGGAAAGTATGATCGAATTGGGGGAGTACCTGGGGAAGTTCGGTGATCAACGCCTAGTTTTGAGTAGTTGTCTGAGCGTCTTGGTGCACAATGACGGCCGACGTTGCTGAGAGTTCACAGGCGGTGCTGTTGATTGAACCAAGGATATCGACTCCTGCGTATTCCCTTGCCATACATGTGACTTCTTTCTCCATCGACAGTACAGGTTCAAAGATGAGTTTAGTTTGATTACGTGTCAATTCCCAAGTTCTTTGTAGTAATTGCACAGCGAAGTGCAACGGGGAATCAGGTAGTTGCTAGGTCAGGTTGGGAGAAATGACAGTTCCGTTAGCTATGGAGAGATCGCAGGGAGCGATGGTGATAAAGAAGGTTAAAGGACAGCTGTTGCGGAGAGAAGAGAGTTACACCGAAGCATTCGAGAAGGATTCCTTTGAGGACCAGCCTGAGACTGAAGACGATGTAGTGCTTCATCTGAAATCTGCCTCTCTTCAGGACAAAGACCATATAACTGATAATGCTTATGACTCCACGGTCCCATCTTCCAACAGTTCACCTGCGTTACAGCGCAACGTAAAATTATGGTGTGACGCTACGGGATTGCCCACCACAATCACTATCCGCTGTCAGGGCTGTGTCTTCCGCCTGCACAAGTTCCCGATGGTGTCCCGAAGCGGTTATCTGAAGATGGCGCTGAAGGATGCGAAGGAAATCACGCTGCCCAGCGACGTCCCGGGAGGACCAGAAATTTTCGAATTGGTGAGTAATTTCTGCTACGGCTCGACAATACTGATGGAGCCAGCCAACATCGCCGAGCTCTGCTGCATAGCTAACTACTTGCAAATGTCGGAAGAATATGGCAGAGCGAATTTGTGTGAACGCAGCGAGCTCTACTTGACGCAGGTAGCACTGCAGAGTTGGGATGACACCCTAATTGTTCTACAGCACTGCGTCGGCCTTGCGCCGTACGCTGAGCAGCTAGGTATTGTGCGGCGATGTCTCGACGCCTTGGCCTTCATGGCGTGCATGGAGCTTCTCAATCCCGTGGCCAGAAAACTCGTCATTCCCGACCGCAACGGCGATATTCAGTCCTCGTATCTTCACTCGTGGATACAGGACCTAGTTTCGCTGCCACCGAGCTTGTTTGTAAACCTGATCCTCGCGCTGCGCAGGGAGGGGATGCAAGAGAATTACGTGGGGCAGGTCATTACTACTTTTGCCGATCGGTGGATCTTCGGGATGCATGGCGCGGCCGACTCCACCGTGTTAGTGCAGAGAGTTAGCGGCGATAAGTGCTGGGTGAAGGAGCTTCCGCCTGCGAAGTCGGAGCCATCCGTATTGATTGAATCTGTTGTGGGATTGTTACCGTTGGAGAAGAACGTTGTACCGATTGGCTTCCTTTTCACTCTGCTGCAGCGCGGTCTGACTTGTGGGCTGAACGATGACTGCAGGTATGGGCAAGGGGATAACTGAACGCAGCTTTCTGCATATCTCATTGAATTCTCTTGGTTTGGTAACATGGTTTTTGAGTTTGACATTGTTTTGTGATTTTCGTGCAGAATACAGCTGGAGACACGGATTGCATTACAATTGGAGAATGCACGGTTGCATGACCTACTTCTCCCTGGCAAGAAAGAGAGAGGAAACGGCCATGTTATCAGGAGCGAGCTTGAATCCATGGAGCGAATTTTTCGATTGTTTCTTACGCGATTTCGAGGATTCGAGGAGGTCAGACCGGCTGACATGGTTATGCTCTCATCGGCCGCTAAGCTTTGGGATGAGTACCTTGCTGAGGTCGCATTTGATGTTCGTCTCACGCCAGCTAGATTCGGAGAGCTTGTGGAGACTATTCCCGCCCACATGCGTGTGGTACACGACCACATGTACAAAGCCATTCATACATACCTCAAGGTAATCCTCAGCTGCCGGTAATTGCTGCGAGATTAGCTTGCTATGGCGTTTTTATTTCCTTCTCACGAATTTGGATCTCGGTTTCGTCCAGGCACACCCGAGTATTGCGCAGGAGGAGCGACAGACCGTTTGCCGAACCCTGAACTGCCAGAAGCTGTCTCAAGTGACATGCGCTCATGCGGTTCAAAACGATTTGATGCCGCTGCGGATGATAGTACAAGCCATGTTCATGCAGCAGCTCCAGACTAGATCGGTTCTGAATTCTCACCTTGAATTGGCTACTCAATCCTTTAGAGACCAACCTGGCAGCATCTCGATGCGCAGCCATGGACACCGTTGTGTCCTCCCGGAATCTACCACCTTGTGCTACTCTGTTGGTAATTCTGACCGCCACCATGCGTATGATATCTCTCAAGATTCATGTAGATCGTTGGGGTCCTCGTTCCGTGACAATGATTTGTACATCGACGAAGTGATGTACGCAGCTGCATCTCAAAACACTGCGGTGAAGGAGATTAGCAGCAGTGGGCCTCCGAAGGTAGATTTTCAGGCGACCGAGAGCAGGTTGCGTACATTGGAAACAGAGCTGAGCCGAATGCGTAAATCGATTACATCACAAACTGTCGCGTCTGAGCAGATTTACGATCCTTGTCGGCGGGCTGCAAGCTCCTCCCATCAGTCTAAAGAGTCAGTGAGTGATTTCGATCAACACGTCAGGCCGAAATCGTGGACACAGAGTACCTATTCTGGTCGGTCTGGGCAGCTAAGCACGCCGAAGATGGCGACTGTACACGAAAGCGGCGTGACGACAGGGTATTGTGGTGTCGGCCCCAGCGGGTGCATGAGCCAACTGAAGCCAGTGAATCGAACTACTGGGTTGCTTGGCAAGACGCTGCAGAAGTTGAAGTTGCGAACGTTTGGGAAATTTAAGAGTACTCAATCTGTGAAGGTCATCAGCGCCCCCATTGTCCAGAAGCCCTTTGAAGAATTCGGTGCTCTTAATCACGGATATTCCCCGACCTCAGTCTTTGGGAATGACGCGGCTGTGGTATTCGACCCTGATAAAGGCCGATATGTTTCAAGTCGCACTGATTCTATGCCGCGGCCTACGAATAGCCGAGTGAAACGGCACCATGTCAGACACAACTCTATGTCATAACAATTTTTCCATGCCTGGAACTCTCGGTTTCAATGATGTATACAACAGAGGTATCCTCCACCTGAACGGGCTGGGATTGTAAGTGATCTAAGCAACTTAGCGCTAGCTGGCGTTGCTTACCCAAATGTAGGTCGTTGAACGTTGAACGGAGGATGATGGATGCCACTCTCGACGTAAATTTGAGAGATCGAGTCCTGCTATCAAGTGCGTAACTGACCACTCTTCACTGGATCTGCATTGTCCTTAAACTTTCTTAATTCAATTTCTAGTCTCCTAGTGATCAAGTTCTGATGTGTGTGCTATATTTTAATTTTTGCTCCTCATTATTTTCAGGTTCATTTTTGTTGCACGCCTGTCGTGGAGATGAGTAAAAGCGTACTTGTCAACGATTGTGTTGACGATTATACATCATTCAGAATTTTTGAGCGACATATGCAACTCATGCGGATTACAACTGTTTCTGCGACTTTCATAAAATCGACTTGACAGTCCTTATTGTAAATGATAAGACGTGTGTTATTAGTAAATAATATATGCATGTTATCAGGTTGATAGGCCGTTAAATGTAAATGTATGCAAATAATGCCCTTCATTTGGAATATGGATGTGAAACTACCTTCGGCAAGTAACGGCTTTTACCTTACAATTTTAAAATTTAGCACCTGCCTGTCGTTATATTCCTATCTTCCAAACTACATATATAGTATGCTTACAAATTCGATTTTACTGTACATTTCTGCTTGTTAAAACAGAAAAACCTGATCTACGGCGAAATGCTAGACGGTGAATCCCACTCGTAGCTTGACCTCTTAGGCAAGGTGCTTGTGTTACTTCTGAGGGGCACCATTGAAGGTTTTTGGAGTCCACACAGGGGCACTGCCATTGTAGGTTCAATACCCCTCTAGTGGGATGACGACAGTATTGACTTTATATCTATTAGATTAAGCTATATTATTTTAATTTTCAATGTTTTGATAAATGTTTTAGAACATATGAATGGTGCAAGAAGAAGCTATTGATACTGGAAGATTGACATCAAGATAGGAAAAAAGACAATGGTTGACACTTGAATATAGTTGAAGCTTTTTTTTCCAATCTTTAAGTTCAAATCTCTTCAAATTTTATATACATCTTTTTAACTAGAAATTTAAATAACATAAATTTTTAAAATGAAGATCAATAATTAATTTGATAATTATTGAGATTTTAAAATTACTATATGATATAATTAAGATTTAATTAGAATTTGATTAGGATTTAATTTGGATTATATTAGAATTTTATAAAGACTGGCTAGGATTTGATTAAGATTTTTTTAAGGTATTTTTTTTTGATTTCTTCATATATTTATTAAAATTTCTTTAAATTTTTTTTAGAATTTTTTTTATGGTTCTTTTAGGTTTTGATTAAGTTAAATTTAGGATTTTTTAAAGATTATTTTAAGATTCAATTGAGATTGTTAAGTATACAATTGGGATTTATTTAGGATTTTATTAAGAATGTTAGGTTCTTAGTTAGTTACAAAATATAAATTTATCTTCTATAGTTAAGTGCTTGGTGTATTTTCAAATAAAATGACACATAATACAACAATATTTTCAATGAAGATCTAATATAGAAGCATCTAAATTTACATTTCAACTCTTCCATCTTGTTTCAAACCATATATAGTCTTCAATAATTTCAATAATCTTTGTATTTAAATGGAATATTTAGACCCTGTAGAACCTTTATGTAGATATTTTCTTCCTTTAGCTCATTATTTAAGTAAGTTGAAACAACATCAAGTTGCAATATATTCCATTCAAGTATAGCAATAATTGCAACAAATATACAAATTGTTGTAAAACAAGCCACAAGTACAAATGCTTCATGATAATTGATACCTTCTATCTAGAAGTAGCTTTTTGCCACCAATTATGCCTTGAATTGATCAATAGATATATTATTAGTATATATATATATATATATATATATATATATAAAATTAAAATCTATTTAAAATCAATGTCTATTCAACAAACAAATAAAGTTGTAAATTTTTATCTATCATGGTCTTTCAAAGAAATAAGCTCTTTTTTTTTATTACAAGCTTCTATATTTTACTAGAAAATAAGCTTATAGCTTGTTGGACTAGCTTAAGGTCAACCATGATATGTATATGCTCATTAGTATCAACGGTATTCATAGTCTCAATTGGAAGATCAAAATCTCTCTATACAAATTCATCATTTCCTTCCCATGGCATGCAATATCTTTTCTTATTTTTTATGTTGTTTGATAGATTAATACCACTTATATTATAATATTGCAATTGTGGTGCTTGAGAGGGCTAATCCACTTGCATTTATCAAACATATTTTCATGTTCTTCTACATCTATTGTATCCAAATTTGAATCTGTATTAAATTCTTCTTGCTTGAATCTTATATGGACTTTTGGTTTTGAACCTTGAGATCAGCTTTCTAATCTTAAGTGTTGAAATTCAAATCCTGCAACATGATCATATTCACTCTCCATTTCTTTATCTTTTAATAAAAATCTAGTAAATATTTTATCCATACGATCATCAAAAAAGACCATATCTCTATTGAAAATGTCCTTCTTGGTCTCAAGTTTAAAAATTTTATATTCCTTTGCAATTTCTAAATATTTGACAAAAATATCTTTTTGTACCTTAATATCAAGTTTTTGATGCTTCTCTTTTGATATATGATACTAAACTAGACATTTAAAATTAAAAATATAAGAAAATAAGGGTTTCTCACTATAGAATATTTTATATATTGTTGTGCCATTAAGTCTTGTAAGTGGTAGTCAATTATAAGTCTATTTTACACACTTAGTTGTAAAAACTTAATATCAATGATTTAATTTTGTATTATGAAGGAATGTGTGTATTCCTTCAAAGATTGTGTATATCATGTGCTCTGCCAATTTAACAATTTCATGTGTGTAAGTTACAGTCACTATATGTCAAATGCCTTCAATCATGAAATATGCATGAAGCTTGTGGTTTAAAGGCTTTGTACTTTGATTTGTGAAAAAAAATTTAATCTTTTATTTAATTCCTCTTTGTACTTCCACTTTTCAAGTTTTATATATAATTTAAAACTAATTCTTGATTTGCTATTAAAGACACAAACTAAAAGAAGATGGATAAATTAGTGAAATCTATATCAATGGAAAATAAAAAATAATATATATATATATATATATATATATATATATATATATATATATTTATTCAAGAAGAAATTGAAATGACTATTGCCAAAGACTAGAAAAGATTCTTGAATTAAATTAGAAGTAAGGAAAGAATTGATAAGAGTGAAGAAGGCTTTGCTCTTATCTTTATATATATTATCTACTTAATAGCTACATGGTAGCATTCTATAGGACCTCTAACACGTGTCAAATTTGCAAGACAAGTTTTTTATATGTGCGTTGTCATATGTCGTGAAGTCAAGCTTCAGAATGCGTTGGGCACCTAGTTGTGGAAGATAAAAGGGAAATAATAATAACAAGTCCTAATACTTCTAATAAAATTATATAAAGTTTTCAATTAAAGACTAACAAGTATGCTCAACCATTAAAAATTCAATTAGATTTTTAATTAATTATAAAAGAATATAAAAATCTTAAAGAACTTCTAAAGAAGTCATAAAGAAATAATAAAGAAATCTTAAAAAAATACTAAAATAAATCCAAAAGAAATATTAAAATAAAAATCCTTTAAAATACTAAAAATAGAAATTATAATCAAATTTTAATCAAATCCTAATCAAATCTTAGCCAAATTCTAATAAAATCTTAGTCAAATCTTAATCAAATCTTAATCAAATCCTAATCAAATCTTAATCAAATCCTATTCAAATCCTAATCAAATCCTAATCAAATTCTAGTTAAATCCTATTCAAATGCTAATAAAATCCTAGTCAAATTCTAATGAAATCTTAATCAAATCCTAGTTAAATCCTATTCAAATCATAATCAAATCCTGGTCAAATCCTATTCAAATTTTAATCAAATCTTAATCAAATCCTATTCAAATCCTATTCAAATTCTAATCAAATTCTAATCCAAGTCTAATCAAATTCTAACCAAATCCTAGTTAAATATTAATCAAATCCTAAGCAAATCCTAATCAAATCCTAATCAATTCTAATCATAATTTAATCAAATTTTAATCAAATTTTAATCAAATTCTAATAAAATTTTAATCAAATCTTAATAAAATCCTAAAAAATCCTAGTCAAACACTAATCAAATCCTAATCAAATCTTAAATGAATCCTAACAAATCCTAACTGAATTCTAACAAATCCTAACAAACCTTAAACAAATCCTATAGCAGATTGAAATCACAATGGCTGATGATTTAACCATAGATCTTAGCCCAAATTTTATATACTTTTCAACAATTAAGTTGACAACATATACAAAACAATTGAAGGAGATCCAACTTACCAAACATAAGTTAAGCTTGAATTTCTACTCGGATATAGGCCGCATTCCTTCTCCAATCTTAATGCCAAACTCTCAACACAAATATCTTTGTTTTCTACTATTCAATTGTTTTCAAAATTTATACATAAATAAGAAATCTAATCTACTATCTATATAAAAAAATTCTCACTTCAATCCAACTAATAGATTACTAAATATCTAAAAAATCCTTACGGATCTTCAAATCCCAACTTTTGGAATCCTAATCCACTTAAATTTTAATAGCTTGCAATTAAACCATTTTATTAAGCTGAATCTTATAATGTGTATTAATCATAAGTATAGTCACAAATACTCAAATTATTACTCATAAATCTATAATTGAACTCACAAAATGCTCAAATTTGTAAATCCTTGTCTATTTCACAAAATCCAAAGTCACCTAATACAACCTTGATTTTGCAAAGCTTTTACAAAGGCAATTTCTATCCAAATCACTCAAAATCAATACTCAAACATACCCTCTCAAGTTTACTCACTAATCCAACTCTTTGATTTGTAAAAGAATCCTTGACCTTCTATAGACATACAATTTTATACTTTAAGATTTGATTTTGATCCAAGAGTACAGCCGGTCTTCTTCAAGTAACAACTATGAGAATTCTGAAGTAAAATTTGCTAAAACCTATTCTTGATTCCTCTCTAAAGATGCCTATATTATTTATTTTTCTAATCTACTTTATTTTGCCTTATTTATGGCCATACAAAGTAAATAGAAGCCTCTTCTATCAAAAGGCAGCATTAGCCCTTTTAACTTTTTTATACTTTCTTGTCTATTATTTATTCTATTATTTATTCTTGTCTATTAATTATAATTCTAAGATAATTTGCTAAAATATTTTTATTTGAGCTTCTATATATTTTAATCATTCTTTTCTTCTTTTATCTAATGATCATATTATTACACAACATCCGCCTCTCCTAAACATGTGCATCTTTTGGCATGTGCCAAAATTTCTTCAATATACTAATATGTGACACTTTCCATCTTGGTCTGATTCTTGATTTTAAATTTGTCCTTCCTCTTTTGTTTCAATACCTCTCAATAGATTTTGTTCTTCATTAAAATATATGCATATTCCTCTTTGTCTGAATAACTTGATTCGCTTGTCTATTATAGGTGACTTTAATTTTGTTCCATCAAGCTCTTATAAAAAATATATTCCATTGGCATAGATTTTTATCATAATATATGGTCCAAATCAACGCTTAAATTTTTTTCATAATGTATTATGTTGATTATTCAAATTATTATCATAGACTAATATCCAATCATCTTCTTCTATTTTTTTTAGCTGTAGTCGATGCTTATTATCAAATCTTTCCTTATTCTTTTTCCTTGCTTCTTTCAATCTCTCCATTGCTATTTCAATATCCTCAAATCTTCTTTCCAATTGTTGAATCCGTAATGCTAAAAGCTCCTCTCTATTAAAATCATCATTCTAAGATAATATTCTCCATATATGCACTGTTTCTTTTATTGGCATAACTAGCTTTTGTCCATACATTAACTCAAAAGGCATATAATCAGTCACCAAACTATAAGTTGTATAATCTGCTTATAATGCAAATGGTAGTAGCTTTAATCACTGATATACTTTGCCATTATATGCTTTTATTAATGCCTTAATAATGAGTAAATGTCCACACTCATTCTTCCCATTACCTTCTAGATTATATGTTGTTGTCAAAGAAAGTTTATTTTCTATTCTACCAAAGAGTTTTCTTGCTTCTTTTGCATCCAATTCACCTCTATCTATAGTGATTTTTTCAATACAACTATAGCGACAAACAATATCTTTTAAAAAAAATTGACATATATTTTCATTGCTCTTTGTTCTTAATGCTTGTCCTTCAACCATATTTGATAAATCTTCACGTGTAAGTATTTCATTTGTCTAAGTCTCATATATATTGCCACTAAATCTATTATCTACTTATAATATAATATTAGAGAATAAATTCAATATAATTCATCTTGATGTCAAATGTTAGAATAAAGTTGACAAGTCTCACATCATTCTATAAAATTAGCCACATCTTTTTATATGTCTTTCTATCAATATATATATATATATATATATATATATATATTTAATAAAAGTTATCCAAATTTTCCTATGCCATATCTATAAATTTCCATAGAACTCTTTAATAATCTTTTATTGAGCTTTTAAACCACATATCACCTATTGTGGTATTTTTCTTCTTCTCTTTGGATGCTTCCATAAATATCCATCATGTAGAAAATATCCATAGGCTTTTTTATGGATTTTTTAAAATTCTTCATCTGTCCAATCTTCTTGTTATTTTAATGTACTTAAATACTTTCCAACATCTTTTCCTTCACCTTCATATAAATCTCTTAAAAAGGATTTCAATTGTATATTCAAACATACACCTTCTTTTTTTGATAATGTATTAATATAAAACTTTGCTCCTACATCATCTTTCAAATCTATCATATCTTCTTCATCATAATACCTTGCCCTTGATAACATATCTCAAATTGAATTATCTTTCTCTGAAATGTGCTTAAATTTTGGATTCATAGATTTGATTTATGCTATCCATCTTAACATAGCAATATCAAGAGTTGAACAACTTGTGATCATATCTAATAAAGATAGATAATTTATTTCTATAATTATTGAAGCTTCAATCAAATATTCTTTTTTATATTTCATAGCTATTTCTATACTCCATAATTATCTTTTAATTTGTGCATATATCCTTTGTTTAATATTCAAAACCTTTGTTCTAAATCTTACTACATATCTATTCCATTGCTCATCATCTTCTCTAAATATCTAACCTATTTCAATTAGACTTGCATCAATTGTTAATATTACTAGCCTTTTATATTTATAATTCACTTTTTTTAAAATTGGAGGTGAAGAAAGAAATTCCTTCAATTTTTCCATAGCTCTTCTTTGTTCTTTTTTCTATTGAAATTTTTGATTTTTTCTTAGCAACTCATATAATAGATTTGCTACATGTGCAAAATGAGGTATCCATATATGATAGAAAATACATGCTTCTAAAAATCTTTTGACTTCTGTTGTATTTGTACATTCTTTCATCTTTTTAATAATATCAATTTTTTCAATACTTGACTTACGTCTATATGATCCACACATGTACCCAACAACAAGTATTTCATTTATTCCAAACATAGATTTAATATCTGATAAGGTCAAATATACTTCTTCCAACCATGATAAAATCTTTTCACAATCCATAATATGATTTGTAATCAATTTTCTACAACCTCTTTGATCCAATGTTTCATCTTTTTTTTACTTCTGCACATCTTTTAATTAGAACATCATTTAAGAATAATATAGTCTTTTTTGATATAAATTCCCTCAATATTTTGTTTATTCTATTCATCATATGAGCTACTGAATTAGTAGCCCCTTGAGATAATATAGGCATCCTTATTAAATCTAATGGAGTGTTCATAGTGGTTAAATCTCTATTTTATAATATCAATTGAAATTGATCATATCTTAAATAAAGATCATCCATTGAATAGATTGTTCTTTCAACAAATACTTTTACAAATTCATCCACAATTGGACTTGAATCTATATTTCTGATAGTCACTTTATTCACAGGTTGCATGTCTTATATAAACCTCATTGTTCCATTTTTCTTTAGTACTGTAAACTATTGATTAGAATAAGATGCCATAGATAGTTCTAAAATTTCTATTTTAATCTTTTCATTGAATAAATTTATTAATTTAGATAAAGGTACTTTTGGCATTGGAATTAGTCACAAATTCTATGGTTCATGAGGAATAGTAAAAATAACTTTAGGTGCTATAATACTTGGATCAATACATCCAATTTCATCTGCTTCAAATGCAAATGGCTTTCCATATTGTTAAAGTATTTTTCTAAAATATTCTTCTTTATATTTTGTTAAAAATCCATTATATTTAATCTTTAATCCATCTAATGTAGCATCTGTAAATTCATGCCCTATCTTCCTAGGATCCCTTAAATTTGGTTGTATAGATGCTCCTTTCATCTTTTCTTCACAATCCGATGGTAATGACAAAGCCATTGGTTTAACCTTTATCTCCACTAATTTATACTTAGTTTCAATATTTACTTCTTGGTAACTTAAATTTTCTATAAATCTTTGAATTTTATCATAAGTTTTTTTTGAACATACATTAATAACTCTATTATCTCTTTGTAATCCATATTGCAACAAATAATTTAATTCTCTCATAATATCTGCAAATTCAACTTCTTCAAATGCTCTTGAAATAAATTCATCTTTAATCAATTCTCCATTTTTTTTCAAGCTTTGCTCCATATTTTTAATATAATATTTGTCCATCTTTTTTTATCTTATCAATAGTTTTAAAAGATAATACTCAATCTTGCCTCAATCTTGTCTCAATCTTGCCTCAATCTAATAAATCCAATAGATAATATTTTTTCTTTTAAACTAAGCGGGAGCATTTCTTTCTCTAATCCATTGCAATCTTGCTTTACAATGGTGTGTCATAAAAACCCTCATGGTCTTCAAAATTCTCATTTGATAATGGCTTCTCTCTCAACTTTTCACAGTTTCTTTCATGATTGGTACAAACAGTTAAAAATTGAACTACTTTCATTCTATTTTGACTTTTTATCCTTGCATAGTCTAAACCATCATCTATTATCTTTGTTTCCATTTGTATGGTAGTAATATATGGTTGTCACAATATAATAGGATATATAGACATATCTTGTATAAAGAAATGTTGTTCATGAATAATATCTCCTATTATCACATTGATATTTGGATAAGCTCCATATAAATCTTCCTTTGAATTATTTGTCAATCTTATCATCCATCCATGTTCAATATCAATAGGCCATTTTTTCTTTTCATATAGCTCTTTTAATATCAAATTGATCTCAAAATCATGATTAATTAATATTACAATTGGTTCTTATAAATCTCCTAATTTTATTAGAGCTTCTGTAGTAGCTCTTACCTAATGATTTTGAGAACAATGATTAGATGATTGAATTCCATTTTCTTCTTTTGTAAGTCCAACTCGTGAAACATTTCCTAAAACTTGTATTTCATCATCTTCATCTACATTGTTTTTCATTGCTTTTGTTCCTTGTATATTTTGTGTCATAATATTCCTATACATTGTCGTTTTTTCTATATTATATCAATAATACCTTCATAAAATTCAAATCACACAATTTTTGTACCAAAATCATAGCCAAAAATCCAAACTTGCTGATTCTAGTCTTTCATACTCAAATCCTCTTCAAAAATAAATCCTAATTGCTAATAAGGCCTCAGATAGCCTCCTTGAAGTACATTGGACATGATTTTTGGCTAATAAGAATAGAAACTTCTATCATCCATCTCCATTCATCCACATGGATGGCCTAATTATTCCTTTTGACACTAAAAATTCTTTTCCAATCCTTTTTTTTAATAAGATTTATATGATATGTGCTCTAAATATTAAATAAAAGAAATAAACAAGATCTTAAGGATCACCAATGTCTAACAAAGGTGACTCAAGATATATAAATCTAGCTTGTTACAAAGATAAATAGTCTTGATATTATGATAAAATAATCATATCTTATTACCTATGTAAAATTGAGGTTTTTTCTTATAATAGATATTTATATTCATCTTTTGTCATTTTTGAGTTTCTTTTAATTATGCCTTTATTGTTACATGTAGCTCTAACAACCAATTTGCCAAATTTTTTATTGCAAGATTATCAACTTTTGAGAAGTCAAAAATATCAAGTCATAGATAATAATCATAATTAGAAAAAAATAAAATTTATTGAATAGAAGAATATATCAAATTATTATAAGTAAACTTTGTCAATGATAAAAAAAATTATCTAATCATCTTGATGATAGTTGATGGTACACCTTAAATATTATTCTAAAACTTGATTTATCAATTTTGTTTATTCATCAGTTTGAGCATAAAAAGCTAAAGATAGTTTTAAAAAGATTCTCTAAAATCTTGATACAAATTACATCTTTCTATGTGATATAATAATCTTTGGTAATCTATGATAGCAATAGATATTATCAAGAATTTAGCTATTTTTTCACTTGTAATAGATTTTATATACAATACAAAATATACCATCTTAATAAAACAATCTACAATCATGAATATAGAATCATATGAATTTGAATTTGAAAGATTCATGATAATATCCATAGAAATAAAAAAATTAAGATTGTTCTGATATAGGTAATGGTTGAAAAAGTCTATAAGATCAATGATAAGAAGTTTTTGATTTTGAACAAACATTAAATAGTTATACAAATTCTTTAACAGCCTTTTACATTTGAGACTACCAAAAATCTCTTGATATTAGCTCTAAATTCTTGTTATATCCAAAATATCTTATTGCAGGAAAGATGTGATGAGCTTCAAGAGTATGTAGTTGTAATTCACCTTCTAGAATATATAAGCGTCTTTCAAAATAAACTAGATTATTCTTAAACTTAAATTTGAGAAAGACATGCTCTACCAAGTTTGAGAACAATTCAATATGCATACTAATATAAAGTATCCAAGATTCTTGTGATCTATATATATGGTGATTGAACTAGAATTATCTTTTAAATAGTGATCCTATTGCTAAAAAGAATCCATAAGTACAAGAAATTTTTTATTATAAATTTTGTAATTGATCTCTAAATTTTTTAAAGCTATTAGATGAAATTTGTCACCTACTCCCATCTGTGATAATACCGCATCTAAGACAAAATCTAATATATTTGTTTCTATAAAAAATACCTTGAAAAAATTAACATGATACAAGATTGATATAGAAGTAAAAGTTGTATTTGAAATTTTAAATGATGCTTTTGCTTCTTTATTTTACTCAAGTTTGTATTTATAAGTTAAGCATGTAAGTAGAATTGAAACTTGAAAAAATTTCTTGATAAAAATTTGGTAGTAATTGGAAAATCCTAAAAAACATTGCATATCCTTCATTATTTTTAAAATCTTTCAATTTATAATTATTTGGATATTTTTAAGATCCATCATAAGACTATCATTCAAAATGATGTATCCTAAGAAGTCAACTTGAGTAATGTAAAATATATACTTTTTCATCTTAGCATACAATCTCGTATCTTTAAATTTTTGTAATATATAACATGTAATTCATACTTTTCTATATTTTTAAAATAGATTAAAATGTTGTCTAGATAATAAACAATAAAATTATCTAAAAATTCATTAAAAATATCATTTATGAGATATTAAAAAATAATTGGTGCATTGGTGAGTCCAAAAGGTATAATATTATCTTCAAAGTATCCATATCTTGTTCAAAATAGAGTCTTCTATTTATCTTCTTTTTTTGTACAAATTAAATTATACACTCTTTATAGATCTATTTTTGTATAGATCTTAGCTTGATTCAATTGATCAAAAAGTCCATATATCAAAGATAGAAGGGATCTATTTTTTATGGTAATCTTGTTGAGCCTTTGATAATTTACACACATCTATAGTGATCTTTTTTTTTTCTTCATAAACAAGATAAGAGTTCATATTGGAGATTTTGAATGGCATATGAAATTCTTGGCCAAGTTCTCATTAATATATTCATTGAGTTCAACCAACTCATTTTATGATAAACTGTAAATTGATCCAAATAGGAGGTAAATTCTCTCTTTAAGATCGATTGAGCAATTATATAGATGATGATCTCAAAGAACACCTACATTCTTTTTCTCAAAAATGCCTTAATAATCTTAATATTGGCTTAGAATGCGACTTGAAGTCTTTCTACCATCTGAAATAGATGTGGTATAAATAGTATAAGATGATTTTTTTTTTGTTGCATACATAAAAGCTTTTGTACTTATAAGTATGAATTTTATTCTATTAAACTTATGGCTTTTTACTTGATTAATAAGACTCTCAATAATGCTTTGAAAAAATCAAGTCTATAAGAAATCTAATCTATTTAAAGATTATATTTTTTTAACTATGATAAATCTAAAATAATTAGATTAGAGAAATATTTAATTATATTAAAGGTTATATAATTATTATGACCATCTATTATTATATTTATAGAAAAGATTTTATAAGTGATATCACCAAAAGATAATAGATGACTATCTATGATTTTTACATGTATGGATTTAGTTTTCTATATCAAAGATATTTTATATCTTTTAACAAATTCTTCATCTAAAAAATACCTTGAGACTCTTGAATCTAACAAAGAAGAGATTTTATGATTTTTAGGTTCCAAACACACATCTATTATAAAATAAGGAGAGGATTTTGAAGAAATAATAAGATCTTTATTAGGAGTTGTATAAGACTCCAGCTGCATGGTTCCTATTATATCTAGATAAACTTGTTTTCCAACATATTATCTTATTTAACAACTATACTCCTCATTTTATAATTGCATTGTTTTTTTGGATAATCTTGAGTAGTGTATTTAAATTATCTACAATATAAGTATAATCCTTCTTAACAATAATAAATTTTTTCTTATTTAATAAGAGATTTAAAACATATCACATCAATTTGCATGTCTTCTACTTTTGAATGTATGTATTAAAAAGACATTGATATTTTCATTTTATTATAATAATATTGAAGCTTCCTTGTACAACTTTCAAATCAAAAGTCAAAAAATCGATTGTTATATTTTATAATAAAGTTATTTGCTTGAGTCAATATTTGAGGATCAAATACGTTGAGCATCAATTTCTTTACCTCATATTATAATCCATAGAAAAGTTGGTTGGTGAGTGTAATATCATCCCACTTAATATCAATTATTAGTTATCAAAATTGTGAAGCATCTATTGTCACTGATCAATTGCCTTGTCGCAAGATATGGATCTTGTGTCATGGACATAGAACACGAACAAGAAATCCAAACAAAGAGTTCAAGAAAAACTAATAAGAGATAGATTATATCAGATGAGTACAAGAACAACACTAGAGAAGTGAGCTAGAGCTCCAAGAGATGTGTTGTCGAGACTGAAGAACTCTTCAGCCTCGATTCCAATATATACTCCTACCTAGGAAGCTTCTCAAGTAGCTTCTACCAACTAGGAAACTTCTCCAGTAACTTCTACTAATTAAGAAGCTTCTTAAGCAACTTCTACCAACTAAAAAGATATTAGAAGGCTTTGGAAGGTTCTAAAGAGTTCTAAGAACCTTCTAGAATGTTTTAGAAGAGAAACATGAAAGATAAGGTGTACCTTCATAGCAGCTGGTAACTCTAAGCGGTACGCCATAAGATTGATCTGCTTTTGGATAACAAATGGTCCCAATCTCTGGTAGTCCAACTTATGACATGGTCGCTTGGTCTTGATATTCTGTCGAAGCAGCCATATTTTATCTCCAATTTTGAAATTAGGTGTCTGATTTCGAAATTTATCTGCGGATGCTTTGTAAGACTCTTGGGCAATTTGCAATTGAAGCTTCAATGTGGTTTGAAGCTCCAATAGCTGTTGCACTAATCCTTTAGTTGTTAGGTTGTTATTTGGTGACGGATTCAATAGATCAAGCTTCGGATGGTATCCATAGTTGGAAAAGAATGGTGTTTTTTGAGTCAATCCATGAAGGGTGTTGTTATACGCAAACTTGGCTAGCGATAGATATGCAGTCCAATCATCTTGCTGATAGTTGATGTTGCATTGTAAATACTATTCCAAAACTTGATTCACCCATTCTGTTTGGCCATCAGTTTGAGGATGGAATGTTGAAGAAAGCTTGATGTCCACCTTCAATATCTTAAAAAAAGATCTCTAAAACTTTGATACAAATTGGGTTCCTCAATTCGACACGATATCATCTGGTAGACCATGATATCAATACACATTATCAAAGAAGAGCCTTGTTGTGTCTTCACTTAACGATGTCTTCTTGCAAGGGATAAAATGTGCTATCTTCGTAAGTCAATCCACCACAACAAAGATGCTCTCTAATGAATTTGATGGCAGTAGATCTGTAATAAAGTCCATAGAAACTGAAGACCATGGACGACGCGGAATAGGCAATGGCTGTAGAAGTTCATAAGGGTGATGCCGGGGATTCTTGGATCTTGAACAATTGTTACAAGAGAGGACGAAATCTTTCACATCCTTTCACATTTAGAGCCATCAAAAATCTCGGAAAATGAATTCCAAGGTCTTGTTGAATCCGAAATGTCTCATAGTTGGAAAGTCATGAAAAGATTGAAGGACTCGAAGTCGTGCTGGCTCTTTTGGGATATACAACCACTCGTCAAAGTATAAGAGATCTCCTTCAACCTTAAACTTATCATCATTGATATGCTACTTGATATCAAGGACTATTGAATCTTCAATGGTTGCAGCACGTACCTGGTTGAGGAAGTCGGCATCAATTGGCACAACAGCAGCACAAATCCTAAATTGCTCTGGCTTTAAGAATGTCGTACATTGTTGATCAAGCGTTGCTTTTCCAACCTTTGGCACAAGATATGATCTTCTTGATAAGGCATTGGATAGTCCTTGTTTCTTTCCAGGCCTATAAGTAATAACAAAGTCAAACCTAGATAACGACATATTCCATCGAGCTTGATACGGTTTAGAATCCAAGCCGATATAAAATATTTCAGATTCTTGTGATCCATATATACGGTCATCGGATGCACAGCTCCTTCGAGGAAATGACGCTACTCTTGAAAATAATCCACTATAGGAAGGAGTTCATTATCATGAATCTCGTAGTTGATCTTAGCTGCAAAAAACTTTCGTGAATAAAATACAACCGGATGAAGCTTATTATCAATACCCATCTACAAAAGTACGGCTTCTAAAGCAAAATCCGAAGCATCGGTTTTCAAATAAAAAGCCTTTGTAAAGTTTGGGTGTACCAAGATTGGAGCCGTAGTAATTGCCATTTTAAGATTTTGAAATGCTTTTTCCGCTAGAGGTCCCTATTCTAGCTTATCTTTACATCTTAATTGAGTGAATAAAGTAGCAAAGCCAAGAAAATATTGTACGTCTCTAACCGTCTTTGGAACTTCTCAGGACACAATTGCTTCCACCTTCTTGGGATCCATCTTCAAGCCTTCCATAGTCGCAACGAACCCTAAAAGCTCCATCTCAGTTTGGTGAAATAAGCACTTCTCCAACTTGGCATAGAGTCCTCGCTTGTGTAATTTTTCAAGTACCAAATGAACATGCTTCTTATGCTCTTCTTCATTCTCAAAAAATATCAAGATATCATCTAGATAGATGACAACAAAATCGTCTAGATATTCTCAAAAAATATCGTTTATCATATGTTGAAAGACCGTCGGAGCATTGGTAAGACCAATGGCATGACATTATACTCAAAATGACCATACCTTGTACAAAAAGCCGTCTTCCATTCGTCTCCTTCTTTGATTTGAACTAGGTTGCAAGCTCTCCTTAGATCAATTTTTGTAAAGATTTTTGCACATCCAAGTTGTTCTAGAAGACTAGAGATCAAAGGTAATGGATAGTGATTTTTCTTTGTCACCTTATTGAGACCTCGATAGTCCACGCACATCCGTAGTGAGCCATCCTTCTTCTTCTCAAATAAGATTGATGCCCCAACTGGCAACTTTGAATGACAAATGAAATTCTTGGCTAGATTCTCATCAATGTATTTCCGCAAGTCAGCCAACTCCATCTGCAATAGGTTGTAGATTGGGCCAAAAGGCGGTTGTGCTCCTTCTTGTAATTCTATGGCACAATCGTATAGTCGATGTTCTGGTAGCATGTCACCATCCTTCTTTTGGAACACGTCTTCAAAATCCTTGTATTGTTCCGGTATACTTGCTATTGAAATCTGCTCTCTACTAGTTGGAGTCGCATAAATGACCAATGGTGTGCCTTCCTTGCACGATCTTACAAACATTCTTGCTCCAATGAACAAGGATTTTTTGGTTTGGGGTCTTCTTTCAGGCTTGTCCTTAGATTGTTCTATGGAAAATGTTATCCTCCGCAACCTCCAATCTATGGATGGATTATATTTTTTCAACCAAGAAAGACCAACAATAACAGGATTTAATGGAGTCCTAATAATATTGAAGATAATATAATTACTATGGTCTTTAAACGTCACCTCTATAGGTTCTAATTCATGGGTGACACTACCAGATAATAAAGGTCGTCCATGTATTACTTCTACGTGAACAGGTCTGCATTTCTGTACTAGGAGAATTTTATGACGCTTAGCAAATTCTTGGTCTAAGAAACAAACAGATGCTCTTGAATCTAATAAGGCTAAGATTTTTAGTTTTTTAGGACCAAAAGATAAAGGAATTGTACAACAACGGGCAGATTGAGTAAAAAGAGAGGAACCTTGTTTTGATTTGTCCAGCCACACGGTTCTTATTGTAGTTGGACATCCTTGTTTTCCTGAACAAGTGCATTTCTATTCTTGATGCTGTGTCTATTTTTCTTCTTAGGATAGCTTCTAGCTGTATGGCCTTCTCCACCGCAATAAAAACACAAACCTTTCTCCATACACTGCTTCTTTTTTTCTGGAGTGGGGGATTTGACACGTACCGCATCAATCTGCATATCTTTTGTCTCCAATTGTGAATTAAGGCTACTGTCACGGACATGAGATTTATTCCAGTAAATTATCTAAGTAATAATAGACGAATAGAAGTAGGTAAAATAAGTTGATTTGATAATATGTGATAGAGAAGCTTCCTAGAAGCTTCATAGACACAAAATCACCTTTATACATGTCTATAGGTGATTGGTAGGTTAGAAACTTGGTCAACAAGGTAGCCACATGGTGCACATATTGAAAGCTTATAGAACAAGCTAGCCATGTGTCACACATTTTGATAGCATATGGAACAAGCCAAGTACGTGGCTCACATGTGAGAAACTTGTCGTGCAAGTTTGACACGTGTCTTGCAAATTAGACATGTGTATGAGGTCTTATAGAATATCGCCATATAGCTTTGTTAGTTAGTATATATAGAGGCAAGAGTGAAGCCCTCTTCACTCTTGTCAATTCCTTTTTTGATCCTAGTCTAATTTCAAGAGTCCTCATGTTTCAAGAGTCCTCTTCTAAATTGATATTATTCCTAGTCTAGTTTCAAGAGTCCTCTTCTAAATTGATATTATTCCTAGTGTTTTCTTTGTTCTCCCTGTTACTTATCTCGAGTAGTGTTATATATTTTTTGAAGTGTTATCATGGCCAAGCTTGCCGAAATGATGAGTGCAATGGCACAAATATAAGAGCAGATGAGAGAATTGATGCTTGCAATGCATCAACTCACTGTACCTCCACAAGGAGCAACAAGGTTACCAAATAATGAAGATATAGATATGGTTGGAGCTATTTCAACATCTACACCAAGCCATATAATTCTTCCTACATTGAAACATCGTCCAAGCATCAGAGAACCAAAAATTGGTCTACCTGAGAAGTTTGATGGCACAAGATCCAAGTTTCGAGGATTCATCAATCAAGTCCAACTGGTGATTGAATTGCAACCGCAAAGTTTTCCAACTCTATGATCACAAGTCAGATTTATTGGTACACTACTTTCAGGTTTTGCCTTATCTTGGTTTTCATCTTTTCTGGAACAACGTGATTCAATATTAGATAATTTAGAAGCTTTCTTAGCAGAATTTTGATCTATGGATGGAAAACATGATGCAACTCGTATTGCAACCAACAAGCTTCGTATCCTACGACAAGGCAATCAATCAGTGGCATTATATGCTTCACAATTTTGACAACTAGCAATCGATATCAAGTGGGACGATGCTGCATTCATCAGTTAGGTTCTCTACGGATTATAATATGAAGTGAAGAAATTGATGTTGAACTTATCCGATCCTCAAACATTGAGTCAAGCAATAGACTTTGCGATAAAGTGTGATAATTGGCTTTTTGAATTTAGTTCTGAAAGTCGTACAAGAGAACCTCAGCGACATTATAATTTAGTGGCAATACCAATGACTTCTCAATATGTACCTTCAGAAGTGGAGGACATGTAAATTGATGCTATACGTTTCAAGCCGCTTATTGAACAAGAAAAGACTCGACGTTGTCAAGAAGGATTATGCTTGTATTGTAGAGAACCTAAACACACTGCTCAAAATTGTCCAAAGAAATGACGCAACCACAAGATGAGGAGTACGATTGTCAAAGAAGACAATATGTCGGAAAATGAGTTTGTCCAGCCACAATAAGGACCGTGCGGCTGGGATCTTGTACAATTTCTAATGAAGGTCCTATCCTCTCTTCACAGCCATCTCCTTGTTTTATAATAGATATGTATTTAGGACCTAATAATTACAAAGCCTTTATTCTAATAGATTCGGGTGCCTCGGCTTGTTTTTTAGATGAAGAATTTGCTAAAAGCCATAGAATACAGATAGTACAAAAATCTAAACCCGT
Source organism: Physcomitrellopsis africana (assembly GCA_036785485.1). Classification (NCBI taxonomy): domain Eukaryota; kingdom Viridiplantae; phylum Streptophyta; class Bryopsida; order Funariales; family Funariaceae; genus Physcomitrellopsis; species Physcomitrellopsis africana. Next base: position 168,732 of record JAWRVF010000691.1, on the reverse strand, counting down.
ACATATAGAAGTCATAGATGGTCATCCTTTATCTTCTGGAGATGTTATTCATGAAACACTTCCTCTAGATGTAGTAGTAAATGGATATAATGGTTGCGTAATTTTTAACATAATTACATCTGCCTCTATTCCAATTATTCTTGCTCTATCATGGTTAGAAAAACACAATCCTCAAATAGATTGGATTTCTCGTACTCTTAACTTTTCTAAAAGTATAGCTAACAATATAGTTAATCAAGTAAAAGATCACAAGTCTAGTAGAATTAGACCTGTGTTTGTAGGTGCAAGAGCTTTCTTGTACATTGCAAAAGAAGGATCACCTTTTGTCATTTATGCTACACCTATTTCCAAGAATAGAAAGACTTCAAGTAGCATTCCAAATCAATATCAAGATTATCAAGACGTTTTTGAGAAAAAGAATGCAGATATTCTTCTAGAGCATTGTCCATATGATTGTTCAATCAACCTTAAAGAAAGAACTCAGCCACCATTTGAACCAATCTACAGTTTATCACAAGATAAATTGGCTGAACTCAAGGTGTATATTGACGAGAATTTGGCCAAGAATTTCATATGTCATTCTAAATCTCCAATAAGAGCTCCAATTCTATTTGTGAAGAAAAAAGATGGATCATTGCGGATGTGTGTTGACTATCGAGGACTCAACAAGATCACAATCAAGAATAGATATCCATTACCTCTAATATCAGGACTCCTCGACCAGTTGAATCAAGCTAGGATCTATACAAAAATAGATCTAAGAGGAGCATACAATCTAGTACGCATCGAAGAAGGAGTTGAATGGAAAACTGCTTTTCGAACCACGTATGGACATTTTGAATATAATGTCATGCCTTTTGGACTTACAAATACACCAACTACTTTTCAACATCTCATGAATGATGTTTTTCATGAGCTCTTAGACAATTTTGTTGTCTGCTACCTAGATGATATTTTGATCTATTCTAAGAATATAGAAGAACATGAAATAAATGTTCGTCAAGTATTACAAAAACTTAGAGGTGCGGGATTGTATGCCAAGATGGAAAAGTGTGTATTTCACACTACTCAAGTTGATTTCTTAGGATACATCATTTCAAATGATGGTCTCATGATGGATCCTAAGAAAGTCAAAACAATCATGAATTGGAAGATTCCAAAGACGGTAAGAGATGTCCAATGCTTTTTGAGATTTGCCAATTATTATCGGATCTTCATCAAAGACTTCTCTCGTGTTGCGGCTCCACTTACACGTTTGACTTGTAAAGACAAACTCCAATGGAATCAAGAAGCGGAAGCAGCACTTGAAGCTTTGAAGACATTGTTTGTTTCTGCACCAATCCTGTATCATGTAGATTTTCCCAAGGCATTTTTTATGGAAACAGACGCATCAGACTTTGCCTTGGGTGCGGTTTTGTCACAAATGGGAACAGATGACAAACTTCATCCAGTAGCTTTTCATTCAAGAAAATTCTCAGCAGCTGAGATCAATTATGAGATCTACGACAAAGAACTTCTTGCAATCATGGATTCTTTTCAAGAATGGCATCATTATCTAGAAGGCGCTTTGAGTCCAGTCATCATGTATACGGATCACAAGAACCTCAAGTATTTCATGTCGGCACGTGTGTTGAATCGTTGTCAAGCTCGTTGGAGCATGTCTTTGTCAAGATTCAAATTCATTATCACTTTTCAGCCAAGAAAACAACAAGGTTTGTCCGATGCCCTTTCTAGACGTTCTTATTTTGCACCAAAAGAAGGAGATGCAGCTTTTGAGCAACAAAGAACAGTTCTCTTGAAACCAGAGCAGTTTTATCTTCGAGTAATAAAATCAACATTGACTGTTGATTCAACTTTTCTCAAGCAAATTCAATCAAGTATGTCCTCAGACCCTCTTGTTCATGATATCAAGAATAATTCTTCCAAGTCTCATGATGCTTCTAAATTCGAGTTCAAGAACAATCTACTATATTTCAAAGGACGTCTATATGTTCCAGAAGGAGAAGCACGTTTACGTGTTCTTCAAGCACATCATGATTTTTCAGCGGCAGGACATTTTGGATACAACAAGACTTTGGAACTTATATCAAGAGATTTTTGGTGGCTTCAAATGTGGAAGGTAGTCAAAGACTTTGTACAATCATGTGATATCTGCTCAAGATCAAAGACTCCTCGTCATCGACCTTTTGGATTTCTTCAGCCATTACCTATTCCAGAACAACCATGGTCTTCTATTTCTATGGATTTCATCACAGATCTTTCAAGCTCAAGATCTTATGATTCTATATTTGTGATAGTAGATCGGTTCACCAAGATGGCACATTTTGTGCCATGCACAAAATCTATCACAGGTGAAGAAACATCTAAGCTTTTCATTGATAATATCTATCGCTATCATGGATTATCTAAGGATATTATATCGGATAGGAGAACTCAATTTGTGTCAAGATTTTGGAGAACCCTTTTTAAGATCTTAAAAGTGGACATAAAGTTATCTTTAGCTTTTCATCCTTAAACTGATGGACAAACAGAGCGCGTGAACCAAGTCTTAGAGCAATATTTAAGGTGTACCATCAACTACCAACAAGATGATTGGATAGCTCTTCTGCCATTGGCAAAATTTGCTTATAATAATACGATACATTCTTCTATGCAACAAATATCTTTCTTTGCCAATTATGGTTATCATCCACGACTTGATGCTTTTGACTTTTCAAAAGTTGATAATCCAGCAACAGAAGATTTGGCAAATCGTTTGTCAGAGCTACATGCAATAATGAAGGTGCAATTAAAAGAAGCTTTAGAACGAAAAAAAACAAATGTAGATGCGTATCACAAGGAACAACCACAATTTAACGTGGGGGACAAGATATGGTTACTTCGTCGTAATATCAAGACCACTCGTCCTTGTGATAAGTTAGACTATCGTAGGCTTGGACCTTTTCCTATTTCTGAACAAATCAATCTAGTTGCATATCGATTACACCTACCGGAGTCCATGAAGATCCATCCTGTATTCCACGTGTCACTACTCGAGCCATACAAGATAGTGGATATATAAGGAAGAAGACAAATACCATCGCCTCCTGTAGAAGTGGACAACAATAAAGAATTCGAGGTTGAAGAGATTTTAGATTCAAGGCGGCGTTGAAATTGATTGGAATATCTTGTGCATTGGCGCGGATACGATATTAGTGAACTCACATGGGAGCCATCAAAGAATCTAACAAATGCATCAATAAAAGTTAATATATTTCATCGACGACATCCATCAAAATCAAGATAAATACTCAAGGAAATCTTCATTATAAAGAAAAGCAGGTTCTATAGAGATTTCATCCTACCTTGTATCATTGTTTGTTATTAGATTTTGTTTGTGCTAAGGAGATGGAGGATCAACAACCAGCGAATTCAGCTCAAGAGCCATCATTTGCTGATTTACCGAACGAAACATTATGACTATCTCAACCTTCAAGACGACAAAATAGAGATGAAGACCCTCAAGTACGACATGTCTTCCCTCGGATTGATGGCAAAATACAATGTGTTTGGTATCACGACCTTGGAAGAGACTCTCGATGTTTGGTGATACTTTTAGAGGTAGGAACTACTCCTGATGGTGTTCCTAATGTTTTCTTTGAAGGAAGTTATGAAGGCCTCAACAATGATCAAATAATAGGGTGGTCCTCTCGCCGTGGTATGAGACATTATCGATGGTTGAAAGGACCTATCAACTACCTTCGAAGGGAACAAAGATCTGAGTATGTGGCAAGCACAATTCGACGTATTGTGGACTTTCTCAATATGTAATCACCGCTCCTCGTGGAACTCGTCCCTAGAAGTGGGGGTAATGTCACGGACATAAGATTTATTCAAATAAATTATTTAAATAATAATAGACCAATAGAAATAGATAAAATAAGTTGATTTGATAATATCTGATAGAGAAGCTTCCTAGAAGCTTCATAGATGCGAAATCACCTTTATATATGTCTATAGGTGATTGGTAGGTTAGAAATTTGGTCAACAAGGTAGTCACATGGCGCACATGTTGGTAGCTTGTAGAACAAGCTAGCCATGTGTCACACATTTTGGTAGCTTGTGGAACAAGCCAAGTACGTGGCGCACATGTGAGAAACTTGTCGTGCAAGTTTGACACGTGTCTTGCAAATTAGACACGTGTATGAGGTCTTATAGAATACCGCCACGTAGCTCTTAGTTAGATAGTATTTATAGAGGTAAGAGTGAAGCCCGCTTCACTCTTGTCAACTCTTTTCTTGATCCTAGTCTAATTTCAAGAGTCTTCATGTTTCCAATCTTTGGCAATAGCCATTCCAATTTTTTTTTGAATATACATACTTTCTTATTTTATTTTGTGACTTTACTTTGACACAATTTTTATTAAATTATACATCTTTTTTTAATTCATGTCCTTGACAGCTACTTGCCAATATAATTGCGTCATTATGACTTGTATATTGTCCAGAGCATTGGTTTTGGTGACGCTGAAATAGGCGGTTATCGCACTTCACAGCTTGACTAATGGCTATGTTGAGTGTTCGTGGATCAAGAAGAGATAACAATAAATCCTTCATGTCCTCCCTTAGATTCCAATAGAATTGACTCATCAATGTTTCTTTATCCCAGTTGATGCCGCATGCTAATTGCCTGAAATCCGATGCATAGACTGATGCAGAGCGAGTCCCTTGTCGTAGCGATCAAATTTTTTTTGTAGCCCACCGAGCCTTGTCATGCTCACCAAATGCTTCCGCAAATGCCTCCAAAAAAGTCTTGAAGTTATTCAAAATTGGTGATCCTTTTTCAAATAGAGGAGCAAACTACGATAGAGCTTGTCCCTTAAGCAAAGTTCCAACCAACCTAACGCGTGATTCCTCCGTCGGATGACGTTCAGATTATAGAGCTGTTAACAACTTGATTTGATTGACAAAATCTTGAAACTTGGAGCGTGTGCCATCAAAATTATCTGGACGGCTAATTCGAGGCTCCTTTTGTTGTACAAGCAATGATTTTTGTCGAACCACAAGTAAAGTTGCTTCTTCTGGTGCAGAAGCTTGAAGTTGATGAAGCCCAGATTGTGCTCTTCCAGATGCTCCATCATTATAAAGTCTTGCAAAGACTCCATCACCGTAATTCTTTATGATAACGTAGCAAGAGCATTCATAATGGCGTCCATCTTGGACTCCAAACTTTCACTCATATTAATGTCTTGACCTCCAACCATTCTAAGAGAAAGGAAGTAATTGTTTCTATAAGGAGGAAATATTGGTTTAGAAGAAGGTACTCCGCAATCTCTAAAACGCCTTAAGACCTTCAAAAAGAGGGATAATCCTTTCTCTCCAAGAAATATAAGATTCTAATATTATGACGAAAAAGATATCAGTTTAGAGGAGGGTAATCCGCAACCTCTAAAATAGTGTACCTTCAAGAAGAGGGATAATCCATACTCCAACAAGAAGGAACTAGCTCTGATATCTAAGATGAGAGTAGTCTCGACAAACTATCATGGACGTAGAACACGAACAAGAAATCCAAACAAAGAGTTCAAGAAAAATTGATAAGAGCTAGATTATATCAGATGAGTACAAGAACAATACAAGAGAAGTGAGCTAGAGCTCCAAGAGATGTGTTATCGAGATTGAAGAATTCTTGAGCCTTGACTCCAATATATATTCCTACCTAGGAAGCTTCTCAAGCAGCTTCCACCAACTAGAGAGCTTCTCCAGCAACTTCTACTAACTAAGAAGCTTCTCAAGCATTTTCTACCAACTAGGAAGATGTTAGAAGGCTCTGAAAGATTCTAGAGAGTTCTAGGAACCTTCTAGAATGTTTTAAAAAGTTCTAACAAATATGTCCTTGACATCTTGTTAGTTACAACATGATTTGCATCATATTTTCATATATAGATCAAAACTTTGCTAAAAATTTCTCAAAATTATCCATTATTGGATCACATTGTTTAAAAAAAGATAAAAATTACAATAAAGCAAAACTTGAAAGTAGTGTTGTAATAAATTTGACTTGTGATCCTTGAGTTGAATAACTTTGAAGTTGAAGTTTAATCACCAATTGTATCTAATTGATGAATCTTTAAATTTTAGGTTTTATACCATCAAATTTCTCAAGCAAATTAATTTTTGGTTCTTTAGTACTTGAATGGTATTCCACGATAGATGAAATAATATGGCTTGATGTAGATATTGAAGCAGCTCCAATTATCTCTATATTTTCACTTCTTGCTAATGTTATTGCTCTTTGTGGTGGTAAATTGAATTGATATATTATAAGCATTAATTTTCTCATTTTTTCTTGTATTTGTACTATTGCATTCTTTATTTCAACAAGCTTTTCCATGATAATACAATAGAAAAGAAGGTGTCAACTTTTACTTAAAAAATATAGAATAAAATATTCAAGAATAAAAAATAAAAAAAAATCTACGAACAATATCAATTTAGAAGTGGATAATCTAAAACTTCTAATATGCTTATATCTTATTAAAAAAAAAGGAATAATCTACTCTTAGTTAAAAAAAAGATAAAATTTTGATACTATATGTGTACCCTTACCAATCTTTCAAGGACACAAATTAAAAGAAGGTGCATAAATCAGTAAAATCTATATCAAAAGAAAATGACAAAATAAAAATAAGAAAGTATATATATTCAAAAAGAAATTAAAATGGCTATTATCAAAGATTAGAAAAGACTCTTGAACTAGATTAGAAAAGACTCTTGAACTAGATTAGAAGCAAGAAAAGAATCCACAAGAGTGAAAAAAGCTTCATTCTTATCTTTATATATATTATCTATGTAATAACTTCGTGGCGATATTCTATAGGACGTCTAATATGTATCAAACTTACAAGACAACTTTTCTATATGTACACCATGTATTTAGCTTATTCCACAAGCTACCAATATATGCAACATGTGGCTAATTTGTTGACCAAGTTTTTAACCTATCAATCACCTATAGACATGAATAAAAATGAAATTGCATTTATGAAGCTTTTAGGAAGCTTTTTATAAGATATTATCAAATTAATATACTTTTATCTACTTCTATCTATCCATATTAAATAAATAATTATTAAAATAAATCTTATGTTTATAATATTTATAAGAAAATTAAACTAATATAACTAAAATGTTCATCAATCCACACAACCAATCATTTTATACTACCAATACTAATTATATTAAAATATCTAAGATTCAATACCACAACATTTAAAATACTATTTATTTGCTTGTGTTTGTTTGAAAACAATTTTTGATGTATCTTACAAACAATAGAAGACTAACAAGTAGGCATTGTCTCTTTGTCTCTCTTGATATTCAATCCAACAACAACAACATCCAAATGACTTACCTTATAAATTGTATCTATGAATGCATGTGCTATCACTCGATGCCATTCAATAAATATACAATTAAAAATACTTGTATTTACTATGGTTGAATTTTTTTTAATTTCATAAGGTATAAGATAAGCTTTATTGTTGAATCTACTGCATGTAAATATATTTCTTGATAGAAGAATCTAATCAACTCTAATTCTATCCAAGGTTGAACTTATAATCTTTTTTATACAAGATTACTACAAATCAAAGCATGTCATGTGTTCTAGGAATCCAATGTATATTCTTAATGACCAAAAGAATGCATTCTCATTTGAAATTCAAGACCTTGAGATGTGTCTCACCTAAACCTTGTGATATGCTTATGCTTCTATCATATAGCCTTAGAATTAGATAGATACATTCTCATGAAAAATAAAAATCTTGTTTTTATATCCTTGGATGTATATATCAATAGTATAATTAATATGAATATATTCCAATATTTGAACCAACGATGCAATCATTGCTTGTGATTCATATATAACTTCTGAAGCCAATAATACAACAATAATACCACCGCTTGCGATATTGCCATTTGATATAGAATATTTTGAATTGCCCTTCTAATGTCCATTTTGTCTACAAGCTTTGTAAGTATTCTTAGTCTTATTAATCTTTGATTTTTACTTTATATGTTTAGGATATAATTTTATCATAGGTTGCTTCTTGATCTTATTCATAGCTAGAGCAAAAGTTGGAGAGTTACTTCTCTTCTTCCTCAAAGAGTATAGATTGTATTATATCTTCAATAATTTCATCCTATTTTTTAGATTCTAAAGATTTAACCAAAGGATCCTCACAATTTTGGCAATGTGTTCAATACAAGAAAAGCCATACTTTAGTTGCTCATCTCTCCTCCCACCTTGATGTATTGATCTCTGAAATCAAAAAGTTGCCAAAGAAAACCTTCCATTAACTTGCCATCAATGTAACAAAGGTTGTAGAGCTTCTTTTGCAAGAAGAGTTTGATCATGACTCCTAATGGATTATGAACCTCTTCCAATTTGTCCCACATTTGCTTATATGGTTGTGTTGGGAAAGTTTGACGTTAAGGACAATCTGCATTTGTGCTTCTAGCTCTTCCACATTCCACTTTGCTCTCTCAGTAGCAAGATTACTACTATCAGGAAGTAACGATGGGTACAAGGGTACTTTTCCTACACAGGGGCACTAGCCTTATGGGTTTAACATTACTGTATATGATTGCTATTGTAAAATAGGTTGTTTATAAAAGACCCACTTGCTCCAAAACATACTTTAGTGTAACAAATATGTTGAAACCTTTTCAGTTGAGCATAAAACGCTGTAATCATTCATCAAAAAGTAACCAACGCTCTACTCGTCAACATCCAAACATTTTCAAAATCGTATTGCATATAAATGTGTGGAAATTATCACATTGTATAATAACTTCGTCACAATAATTTATCATTCAATGACCTGGCCCTAGCTGTTCACAACCACAATTCAAGAAACCATCTAAAATTCGCACGTCAAGACCATCGAGGGAAAAGTACCCTTGTGCGAGCAGAATATATACCTCCAATCAACTGCACTGATATATGTACAGTACGCTCTTTACTATCTTGATCATACATGGTACAGAAACAATGATCTACATCAGCAGGTTGTAAAAACATACATCATACAAGCAAGCACTGAGAGTGAAAGAGTCCACAGAAGTAGTCACGTTAATTGTTTTTTATTATGCACTGCTTGAGCAATTGGTCAAAGCCCATGATCGAAATGTGGCCGAAGGATATAGATCCCACGCCAAGAGCATCGTTCACGTTCAACACCAAGTACACAGCATTCCTCGACGCTGGATGTGACCCTTGTCTCTTAGTAAGAGACGTGAAACTTTCAACGCTCACGACAAATTTCTGGGCCGCCCAAAAGCCATCCACAGCTGTCGCTGCAAACAGCCGTGACCATCAAGACTTACCCAATGGAGACTTTCAACCTTATTTATGAGTACTTAATAGCTAAGTTGCAACAGAAATGAGGGAAACGATTTCACGAGTCAATCATCTCTAACTGAGACATTACATTCAATTCTGGAAGGCTGGCAAACTTGCGAATTGGTGAAAGCTAATTACAACGTTTTAAATTTACAAAACATTGCAAACTGAGGCCTACTAAAAAAGCATAGTCAGTTCATTTAGGTGAAGTCATTTTTGTTTGTTGGTTCATACATCACTCGACAAAATCAATAAATAAACATGTGTATGTATGAATATATATATATATATATATATATATTAAAAGAAAAAGGGTGGAGTATTCGGATGGAGATTCGACTTTACAAATGAAGTTCTCGCTTCTTCAGACGAGACAAGTACTTCTCGAGCAGGTCACTAGCCCTTTCCTCTCAAAAATGGGACAATTTCACCTACAAGGAACGGTCACTGAATCTGAAGAATGTAATCGATCACACTATGGTGATGAATGGAAGGAAGAAGTGAGGGTCACAAGAAATCTCATTCCATGCCGATATCTTCACCTGCTTCAGAAGCTCTCCGCACTTGTGCCGCGTCATGGGGGTGCACTGGATTTGCAGAAGGAGCAGAAGCGGGGCGAATATACCGACCTCTTGAGCGGCTGCAAGGGATTCTGGAGAATTCCGGCATAAAAACCAAAGGATGTTGACGATGTGCTCGGTGGCAGCGACTGAAATCGTGTGGATCTGGGATACGAACGCTGCCATGGCTAGATCGTGGTCCATGACAGCTGCACGACCCTCGGTCATTGCGCACATAAGCTCGAGGATTCCGAGAGCGCGCTCGGCATTCGCTTTGTGAAACTCCGGGAGCAGTTCGATTAGAACTGGTATCACTCCAGCTTCGATAGCTAGGATGCGATTGCTGCGACATCTGCACAATGCGAGAAGTGCACGCAAGCTTGCCTTAACAGCCTTGGGGTAGAGAGCCTCCCTAAGCAGCTTTATCAAGGACTCAAACACTTTGCTCGTGCTGTGGAAATGCAAGCCGGTGGGTGAAGCTGCAATGGCGGCGACGATGATTGCCACATTCACTCGAGAATCTAAGTCTCCTTTGCAGAGAACGCTGGTCATGGACGGCACCACCACTCCACCGCATCGCACTAAGTGCTCTTTGAGCTCCTCACTGTTACAACCTGTCATCAAATCAACAATAACTGCAAAAGCTTCCTCGCATTCTTCCAAAAATTCCTCCGAATCGGCACAAGATGCCAAGAATTCAGTCACCGCGGTCAATCCACCGGCATCATGCACACATCTATGATTTCTCTCGCCAAGCTGAAGCGTGATGCTCCGCAGCTTCTTGAGGGATCCCAATTTGGTGCTGGAATACGGCACTTCGACATCCTGCACTAGCGCTGCGATTTGCTGGGGATCCGCGGTGACATTCGCAGTAGGATTATGACACCGGCTCGCTGCATCCACAGACCCGCGGCTCCGGGAGCACCATTCTTGAATCAGTCGTCGTAGCGTGTGGTTGGGCACGACTTCCAGCGATTCCAGTTGCAGCATAGTGGAAGGACATGTGGTGTTGCCAGTTTCCAGCCATAGCTCGATGGTGCACCTGTCATACGTTTGACCCGTGCACAGCACCACGGGATCTTCCATGAGCTCCAGAGAGATAGGGCACTTGAAAAACGAGGGTACCGCCGTCGTGTAATCGCGAGGCGAGAGAGCCATCCCTAACCTCACCCTGCTCTCTCCCTCTCTCCCTCACCTTTCAATCAGGTGACTGCAAACCACACACAGCTCCAAGTTTCAGAATCTCCCGCCCTTCATCATGACGCTCCTGCAATCTTCCACCCCGAAACATTACTCTCTAGCACGGAGCTGAGACTCGCACCCTCATCGCAGCTTGCGGGTCGTTCCAACCCCTGGACCACTCCGCCAGCTCCAACCTCCCAGACAAAGACAACATCATCTGATCACTCGCAGAGCACCTAGTTGAGGCATTCAGCTAGAAAATGTCCGCCCAGCTCGCCACCGTCATCGTCTAGCCCTGCAACAGATTTCACTTGCGAATGACTGACACACGAATCCTTCGTTTTCCACTATCCTGGAGCCCACTTGATTGGCACTGGCCTTCAAGAAAGAGGCGGCAGTGGTGACAGTAGTGGTTGAATACTCCACTGACACAGCTTGGACAATTTACTTAGCACAACGAGGAAGTAAACAAAGAGAGATCTTCCATCCGATGCCCCATTTCCAGTCTATGTTTCCACGATGCCTCGTCATCTGTTCCATTGTCACACTGCAGAAGCTAGAATTAGCATCTACTAAGGGTGCGACACAATGGATCAAAAACGTTAATCTAGCTTAGCCAACAAACCTTAAAAGCATCCCTTCACACGAAGATATCATGCCCGAAGCAATATACTGTTTAGACGAATTGATCGACGTGGGGAAACTCACAATTGTGTGAGCATTAGAATGTGGGTGTGGCTACTGATTATGCCCTCTCAGTGATGTCCGTTTCCAAGCCTGTGCTTACCAAATCAAGTCTCTACATGTTTAAGATTAAGAACTTATGATGATTCATGTTAATTAGTGCAATGAGTGAGCTGAGGCTAATTAGCAAGTTTAGTTCTAGATGCAGCTGCAATTTGAGCTTTGATATGAGTCCCTTGGAAGTTTAGAATGTCTTCACAGTGACTCTTATGTTTTGATTTTGTTTGTACAGCTTGTGAAGGTTTGGTAGACGACCAATCCATGTTCAGTTCATGTAAGTGTGGATTGAATAGAAATAATACAAAGTCATAGCAAAATCTAATTAGTAAAACTTTTAGAAGATTGAGCAATATTGTTAGAATAATCTTGCTACATCTAGAGATTATAAAACCTTCAAAAACATTCTTAGGGAGGTTGCATAATACAAGTCTTCTAAAAAATTCCAATTCACCATGAAAGTAGAAAATATAAATGCTTCTTCATACAATACTTCATTTTGTAAAAAATAATATTTTAAACATGTATATATATAAGAGATACAAAATATAATTTAATAATATAATTTAGATTTTTTAAATTATAAATAATTTTAATATCAATTTTAATTAATTTTTTTAGTTAATAAGTATTCAAATTTATTTTTGATAATAAACATAATTCATAGATATTGATGGATTTATGACTTGTCCTATTATAATGAAATTTATAGAAGTTCTGCTTGTCCAAATATTCAAGAGTTTTAGCTTATATGTTGTCTCATTATTAATTTTTAAATAATAATCTATTATTATTTTATTTAGACTTATATATAAATTTAGTATATTTTTCTATTTTTTAATAAAGTTAAAATAAAAATATATAAAAGTAATCCAATATTTAAATTAATTAAATTCTTTTTGATCAAGTTGCTTTTCTAAATCTTATACAAGATTCAAAAACATATGTATATAACATATGTGTATATATATATATATATATATATTTGATTTCATAACATTCTTTTTGAAAGAATATATTTTAAGAAAATCACATTATTTGGTGATTGACAAGATATACCAAGTCACATGAGTGCTTTATATTTTATTATTTTACATATTTATTATAAACATATGTGAATTTTAAAATTTAAAAGATAAAATTTTAATAATACAATTGTTATTCTTAAAAAAAAATGTATTTTATCATCAAGGCTGGCTTGTTCATATAATCTTTGAAATTATTTTAATTCAAAAAATTAATATTAATTTTAAAATCATTTCATGTTCAAATCTTTGGCGTTGTTTTACGAGGAGTATTGCAAAGCCTTAGCTCCTAAAGAAAGACGAATTCCACAGAAATCGTGTTCGATTCTCGTTCGACGCTTTTTTCGTTCGTCCAACGACGAAACCGAGGGGAACAGAACATGGGTGCGGGAGTTCACACAATGGGAACTTCGTCGTCTTCGTTTGCTCATCACCCTTCGAGCTTCAGCGACGCCAGGTGTGGCGCCTCCGCTTCAATGCGAGCTCATTTCACGAGTTGAAGTTTCTCGTGAACACTACCGACCGATTTGCGACCACCACAGCTGAACTGGTATCGTTTTTTTTAAGGTGAGTGTCTTGAGCTCCTACTGTCTTATTTTCTCTCGAGTGAGTCGCTTTGCCACGGGATTAGGGTTTTGGTGTTTGCTGTGATTGTTCGATGTCTTTGTAAAAACCTTCTTCAACTAGTTCATTTTCGCAGCTGACAATTTTATAGAGTACTTATATTGTCGTATCCGATATGTTGTATTATGCTATGTGACATGTCCTCCGTGTTTCCTCTTAGTTCTTGTTGTCTATTTCATGTGAGAGGTTCGGCTGCGTGCTCACAGAGGGAAGACGCAGTTAGCGCTGAATGTATTCCAAATCTCTTTTCACGAAATTTGGATTGATAGTAGTCCTCCTTCTGCGAATATTTAGACATACGCGCTGAATTTGTGTCTATCCTGTTTAGCTTCATCAGTGTCATGGCGGTTAAGAACGTCTTGGGAGTAACTTCACAAACCAGAATAATTTTGTGACGTGTACCCTGAATTGTGCATAATGGATGTAATTGTACGATGGATTCTTATTGTTGATGAAAGGTAGTAGACATGATGGAAAGGTACATTGTTTAACTCAGTAGCAGGAGACCGAGGGTTTATGGCTTTCAGAACTATCCGTCTTTACTTTCTTTTGGAAATCTTCTACCTTGATAGAAGAATGCGTAGCTAAGATATATTTGCATATCAAGAGTTCTCATCTGACCAGCACTTGTTCAAGTTCCACTAGGTTCCGTTCCTCTTTTTGTCGTTGTATTTTTACATTCTAAAGTTAATGTGAGGTTTATTTTGATGTGGCAAGTTTATTCGTATGTTGGATCATATTCTTATGTCTCGCACGTTGATTAAACTTTTTCCTTGTTGATTCAGATGAGTTTATCATTAGTGCAAGGATATGAATCCCCAGAAGAGGAAGATCCCCGTGATTATCTTACTGAGAGCGACGAGGAGTACTCCGGTGATGGGTTTGAAGAAAAGGAAACTCCTCTAGCTAAACCAAGCAAGTTGCAGCAAATCAAGCCACCACCTCGCACATCGGACTTGCCAACAGCATTTGAAATGTTCACGGAGGTGGTTGTCCGTTCTTGAACTAACAACAACGATAATTTTGGGGGACATTTATGTGATCTTATGTTGTGATTGCTGCAATTTTTTCGACGAGTGTATAGCTATTTTTTTATAGAGATACACCCGAAGCCAGTAAGTTGTCTATGTGCAATGATGCCCCTCTTCCTTTGAAAAAAAAGAAAAAAGAAAACAAACAAATAAAACCAGGGGTAAGAAGAAGAAAGAAAGCAAGCAAGAATAAAGAACTATTATCTGTGGAATGTAGAGCTTATTCAGACTTGAGCACCATGTACCTTGCCTCTTATTATCGTTTCTGCAGCTTCTCTTTGCAAAAATATTTTGATAATATGTGGTGTGATAAATTGTGATGATCTCTACAGGTTACTGGACCTCCCGATTTTTTGAAGAATAGCATGATTACTCGACCAAATGGAGATCTTACATCAATGACTCCTACAGATTTTTCAAGAAGTTATGTAGCACCTAAAGAACCCAAGCCCCGACATGTCCCAACTGCAGGTACTTTTTCATCTTTTGAACAAGCGACATGTGCTGGATTTGCATGTCCTTAGTAATCCCCTAGATATTGAGGATTATCCCACTTGTCTACAGCTAATTTTTGGAGAGTGGCTGAAAGTATAAGTCATGACATTTTTAGATTCTTTCTTCTTCTCTGGCAAATATTTTCTCAGCTGTTTTCCAGGTGCATTGGTCTGTTAGAAGGAGTCCGTATGTTCACTACAACTTCAATTGATTTTCAGTCCAATCTGACAGTAAGTGATTGCGATGGTAGCGCACTTTTGGAAACTAATTACATTGCCATGAATGTGAATGCAGTGGCCGTTGTAGAAGCAAAGCCGCAAGTTTCCAACGTGGAACAAGACACTGGAAACGCAGGTCTGTCTGCGAAAAAACGTGCTTCTGGAGCTGGGCTGCCTCCTGCTGAGGACGCGGCCAACCTTCTTCGGTAAAAGATTTTCACTGTTGCTCTGTATATCTAGATTTAAGGAGGCACGTTTTGCGCTGTGACCACGTGTGCAAATTTTTGGAAATTGAATGCGGGGTTAGTATGGAAATTTTGTGAAGTGACACCACAGCACCTTTTAAACGTTTTAATAAAGAATATTATGATTCAAACTTGTATTATTTAAAATTTCGATTTAGTTTTTAAAATTTTCAAAAACCTTTTTTTTTTTTTTTTTTTTTTTTTTTTTTGAGTTGGAGCTAACATGTTCGTGTGGTTGTAGGATGTGTCAAAACTGCGGAGTCCCAAAGACCTTCTCTGCGGCCAAAGAAGGCATGGTTTGCCCATTATGCAATGACCGGCCAAAAGTAGCCGGTGCCGAGGAGAAAAATAAGAGGGGGAATAAAGTAAAAGATAAGGAGCATAGTAAAAGAATGAAAGGGCAATCTTCCCATGCGACATGGAAGAGTGAGACGGAAATGCATTTGCGTCAACAGTTTGACTGATTTACTTACAGCGTGGAAGATGTCGCAGTAATTGTGATACCAGTGGTGACACCTTATGGATGAGTTCTAATTGCGGTCTCTTGAAGAGATTCATTTAATTGGTTAGGATTAAGAAACTTCTGATCTGAAAGGCAGTTCAAGGTATATATTTTAATCTACATTTAGTTTGGAGTGTACCTAGAAAATTTATTTGCGTCTGTCACGCTTTTAGGTGAATCCTAGCACATTCTGCCGTGTGTTAAGCTTGTATCCCAAGAGAGCTTAGTTTCAATTTAAGCCATGAGAGTAGTCTAATCCACATATCATCGGTATAATTTCTTTTCTCGTGTTTGTGATCTTTGCTTCAGGTACCTTGGAACAGGATCAGAATACAGGACGCAAGTGTAGAGAATACATATATTATCTGCTCAGGTTGAGTAGTATACATATGTGTTTCAACTCTATGTAACATATTCCTCGTAGTTTTAGGTTGGTTTTTTCAATCGTCTAGTGTAATTTGTCACCTTTGAATTTTCTATCGACCTGTAGGTAGTATGTTTGGACGAGTGGATTTGTTGGCACATACCTTATGAAACATCGGCTGAGAGCCTGCTGTAATCTTGCCACGAATTTGTGTCCCAAGGGTCTTGCATGCGATAAATTTACTTCCGCTTGAGCAGGATTTACTTACGAGTCACTGAGGAGCGTCGATCTTTTGTATTTCATTTTGAAGAGGTTTACTTATCTCCGAAATGAAATGTTTTTAAGTTTGTAAAAGAATTTGATACGTAAAGGTGCTGTTTATTAGGCACTGCAGTAAAATCTTCACCAGTATTGAACTGGAGAGTGATTCTAGTGTGTTTTTAATATCAGGTCATTATTAGCTTTACAATTGAGGATCTCTTTGAAGTAGAACCTCTTGTATAAAACTCTGAACCTGGAGGAAGTGTGGAATGAGGTGGAGGAATTTAACACTAGCTTACGCCACACACAAACCACACTTATACTTCCACGCAGTCAAAGTGTCCATTGAATGTCCGTTCCACCTGGGCTGACCCACACTTAGCTGGATTGACTAGATATGTAGGAGCTATGGAATGGCCAGTTAACAAATCCACTCATTCCTGGCAGCCCGCACATTCCTGGGCATAGTGCCTGGTCACACTGCATCATTTTTATTATATTTCATGTATTACATATTTCATCTTGTACCGACCACTGGCATTCGCAAGCTGATGTCCAATAATGCCACCCAGCAACACCTCACACGAGGTCACAAACCCAAATTGATGTGAAACAAATATTGCCCAGAGTGCCAGGCAGCTAGGACTGAGTCCACCGAGGTCTTGGTGCTTAGGAGCGCCACTCAGATATGACAAAGACCGAAGCGCAGAAGAAATAATAAAACCAGACACGAGACGAGAGTGGAGAGAAGAGATCCCTCCTCCGCAGGTGATTATGTGCGTGTATTGAGTGGCTGAGTACTGCATGCTTGTGGTGAGTTGTTCCCTTTGTGCTTATACAGTTGTTTTTGTATCTTCTGTCATTCTTTTTCTCCATTTCAGAAGGCTTGAAGCAGGAGTTTGGAGCTTGGGAAGCTGGGTGTGATTGGTTGAGTAATAATTCTTCGAGGGGTTTTCTGTGGGCTCCCTAGTAGGACATTGAGAGAGTTGGATTATGTGGACTCGGAAAATCAATATGCAGGCCGTCGTTTGCTGAGTTTGCATCTGGTGAGGCAAGGGAAAGATTTTCTGGGATGGTGGCTATGTTGCAGGTTGGAGGTTGCAGGTTGGAGTTTTTATTTTTTTATTTTTTAGTTTTGGTATTCAATTTTGTTTGAATCGTTTGAATTGAATGTAAACTAGATTGTAATGTAATCACGTCGGTGGATTGTTTCGTTCAAAATGAAAGAACAAACTGCAGAAGTTGATTAGGTTGTAAGCTCCATTATCAAAAGTTGTTTATTGTGGCTAAGGAGTTACAGATTCTTTGACGTGTTGGTTAAGTCTTCGTATGGAACATGGGTTTCATTTTGGTGAAGCATACTTTGAATGTAAGTTGTTCAATTTTACTTTTTAAAAGAAATAATTGGTGTATTGTCATGCTTCTTTGAGAACTTTGCAGATTGGAAGAGAATAATTTACAATCATATGTAGATGTACTCAAAAACATGTTCAAAGCACAATTTTATGGTATTGAGTTAAGGGGCGGAGCTGGGGCAACATAGCGCGGCAATGCTTCGCACTAGGGTTCAGTCTGGTGCTCTAAACGTGTATTATTGCGGATGTGTCTCAAAGCAATCATGAAGGTGATTTGTGTAGCCTAGAAGAAAACATCGTACTGTAACTAAGAAGTACTGGGTTTTATTTTATTTTATTTTATTTTAAGAGTTCGCTGTTGTGCGGTTGACGGTACAGCGGAGATGGCAACATACGCAGAGATAGTTTGCGGCAAGTCGGAAAACGAAGGTGCGGCGACTATTAAAGAAAGGTTGGTTGATCAAGGCTCGCCAATGGATCTCACTGAGGAGCACGCTGTTGTTGGTACATTTGACCTTCTTTGACCTTGTGGCCGCCCGCACCCTACACATTGTATTCCAAGTGAGAAACTCCCCGTGGGCTTCTCTAGAAGCTATTCTGGTCTTTTGATTTGAACATAACCTTGCGCAATAGAGGTAGATCAAGACAGTGCAGAAGGAGGTTGATACACTTAGCCGACATACTATCATTGCGTGTTTTGTTGGTGGTAAACTCGACGAATTGGGTCTGAGAGCATGGAAAAAATGCTTGGAGCAAGAAGTTAGAGGGGATTTTGTTTTTAAAAATGATCTTGGCAAAAGATATCTATATTTGAATTGTGTATTGGGAGAGATAGCAGATTTTGATCCTTTCGCCTTATCGGTCTATGCTTGGGCTATGCACATTGTAATCTTGGAATCCGTTGTTTTATCCGAGGGCAATCTGAAACTTGGAAGGAATCCCTTACTCTAGCTCTTTTAAGATTCTGACGTGGATGTCCAAAAATATTTTGGATGTATTTATTGTAGTCTCTCCTTAGATTGCAGTTGGGCTCGAAAAGGTACTGAGGCATGGATCTTCTAATGACAAATCATTGGAGACCCATTTTTGCATTGAAGTGGACTTTGAGGCCGGCTGGGACTTGGGATTCCATGTGCATAATCCCGTGGCAAAAATAACAAGTACATCTTTATTGACTACCTAAATCTTCCAATCAAGTGCCGTTTTTTAATGTTTTTGACACTGATCATTGTATACAAGTGTACTGCTCTTTCTAAAGCTAAATCTTGGCAGAAGGCCTACACGAATAACAATGCGGAATTAATATTTAAGAACACTAGTGATAATGCTCAACCGGCTATGACAAAATCCACACAAGGTACGTCTCCAGTCACACCTCCTGTTTCACATTCTGCTAATGAGGTTGATATAGAGGGATTCACTACTGTTTGTCACAAACGGAAGGAACCACAAAAATAAGTTACTCGTATGCAGTATATTGCTAAATCTGCCTCTACCATACAAGGCGGTCAGACCTTTAACATAATCTTGCTTCTCAACAAAACATCATTTACAACAAATATTATTTTGTCGGAAGGGCAGCAAGACTTTACGACTCCCAAAAAATTTATTAATAAGTCATATGAGACTACAACCACAAATCTATCTAGCATCCAAGTCTTGAATTTTCAAGAACCGGAAACTCCTTTGCTGGATTTAGGAAAATTACGGCCCTGATAGGTTACTCCCCTTTAGATCCACGTAACAAGATAATTAAGGCAACCAATTCTCAAAGCAAATTATCACGACCTCTGTCGCCTCTCGACAGGTCTGACTGCAGAGACGCTTCAGTTTCGCAATACTCAATATACAGATCGGATCCCAAGATAGTACAAGATGATGCATCAAGGATGCACTGAGAGCCACGTTCTATTACGGGGAACAAGCAATCCCATGCTGAAACTGGTACACGCAATATGCAAGGGAGTTTGATCAGCAACTCGGAAAAGAAATTTGAACAAATCTAACACGACACCTTGGTTGCCGCCTTGGACTCTTCGGACAGTTCTAATGTGCAATCCATGTCACGAAATTCTTGCATGTAGGCGACGGGAGATGGAGGGGTTGATGATTTTGAAATTGATGTAAACTTCAAACAGAGCAAGTACAATCACATGAGATCAAATTAATGCAAATAATCTATTAGTGGCCCGACAGCAACAACCACTTAGAGACAAATCTGCAGCAAACGGAGGCCCTTCTTAAAGGTATACACATGGTCCTCTCCACACCCAAGTGTCCTCTATCGAGCTATGCATCTGCATCACACACAACATCCCGTAGTGAGATTGTTCTATCTCTTGGGCAAGTAACCAACAAAAGGTAGACGACCAATGCTTTTAAGGCAACATCTCAAGAACCCAGAAGCCAAACTATGCTATTACAGGTGGACAACAAAACAAGATGCAATTCAGAATAAGGATCTCTCCTACCTCAGTCTACTAGCATCCAGGGCACAGCCATTTCGGATACTCAAGAGTGTTCCAATCATCTTATAAAGATCCTTGTCCAATACTCGGCTGGAGCCCGATTATGCGGCGGAGTCTCAAGACATGGATGCCCAGGTCCAGCTCCCCTGGATGAGATTGGACCCAGTGGGTATCGCCTCGCCTGATCTTGTGAGTTGTCCGGCCGATTCTCTTCTGCCTGGCCCTCTTTCGCTCGTAGTGCTTAGATCCCTTCCGCATGCCACGTTCGGTCCTGCAATTTGCAACGCCTGTTCCTTCTCAAATCGCACTAGAACCTAGGTAGTATTTGGACCCTTCTCAAATGGATCTTAGCGCCACCGCCCAAGCTAGTTCAGAGGCTTTGCAAGGGAGTATCCACTTGGAAGGCCCGGAGGGTCATGATCTGGTAGGTACTTTATAGATGGAGGGTGCATGCTCAGACTCAAAAAGACATCATAGTGACGAGTTTATGGTCTCAGATTTGTTAACTCAGGAAGCTCTTAATATTGCAGTCACTTCTCCTACCCATACTTATAGGAGCCAAAGACCTTACAGGCAGCAAGAGTTGTTCCCAAGCCAGGCACGCATGACAAAATTGGAGGCCCTCACCATTGCTA
Organism: Physcomitrellopsis africana; assembly: GCA_036785485.1. Lineage (NCBI taxonomy): Eukaryota > Viridiplantae > Streptophyta > Bryopsida > Funariales > Funariaceae > Physcomitrellopsis > Physcomitrellopsis africana. The sequence goes on along the minus strand of JAWRVF010000691.1, from coordinate 147,642 downwards.
GAAGAAGTCAAACTATCGCATTAGATTCTAATGGAGAGGAGGAAGGCTATTATTCACTCTCTCATCATAAGGGTAGGGGATCTAAAACTCCATTTTATAGACATGCAAGTTCCCATTTGAACCAAAGTGATTTAGAACTTGATTTAGAACTTGACTTAGAACTTGACTCTTTTGAACTTAATGATAATTGGACAAATTCTAGAATCCTTTCTTCCAAAGTTTTCTCTGATATAAAAAGAAGGCAAGAGAGAAGACTTATAATGCATGATAGGAAATGATCTAGATTCCTAAGATGCAAATTAATAATAAATGAAATATAATTTGATCCCCTCTCTATAAAGATTATATGAATTTGAAGATTTTATCTTATAATGTGAGGGGCCTCAATAATCCTCAAAAAGTTTTGAAATTAAGAAATTATATTTGGAGTATTTTTTAAAAATGTGATATTATTTTGCTTCGAGAGCATAAATTGTATGGCTCTAGGGCACAAGAATTAAATAACTTCTTATGGCTTAAAGCAAGTTTTTATATCTTAGAAATAGCTCAAATATATATAAACAATCCTAATAATGCTAGAGTAAGAGGTAAATGTATACTCATTTTTCTAACAATCAAACACTTAGTTGATAATGTGGATGTTCTTTTGTATAATAGAGCAATATGGATTATACTCAATAGTATCCATGGTGAATCTATTAGAATTATAAATATCTATATATCCAAAAATAGATAAGAAAGATTCTAACTATGAAAAGACTTAGTACATATTCTACTATCTAATATTCTATTCATCTTTGAAAGAGATTGGAATATGCTTATCGTCTCAAAGATAAACTTGTATATTGTAACTAATCAAGAATCTAACAATCCTAATAAAATCTTAAATAAATCTCAATTGAATTCTTAATAATTCTAATCAAATCCTAAAGAAATCCTAATGAAATCATCAAGAAATCTTAAAGAAATCCTAATTCTTTTAAAAAAAGTCATAAAAAAATCTTTAAAAAAATCTTAGCTAATCTTAAAGAAATTCTAAATAAAGCCTAATAAAATCTTAATCAGATTCTAGTCAATTTTAATCAAATCCTAATAAAATTCTAATAAAATTCTAATAATCTCAATAAAATCTTTAAAATATCTTAAATAAATTTTAATCAAATCTTAAATCAAATCCTAATAAAATTCTAAAATTCTAATTAAATCTTAATCAAATCTTAGATAAAATCCTAAGTCAAATCTTAAAACAAATCCTAAGTCAAATCCTAATATCTTAAGTAAATCCTAAAGATATCTTAAATAAATTTTAATGAAATCCTAATGAAGTCTTAATCAAATTCTAATGAAATTTTAAATCTTAAATAAATTCTAATAAAATCTTAAATTTTAAATAAATCCTAATAAAATCTTAATCAAATCCTAATAAAATCCTAAAGATATTTTAATTAAACCTCAATTAAATATAATAAAAAATTTAGAATTTTAATAATTATTAAATTAACTGTTGATCTTCATTCAAAATTTGTACACTTCTTGATCTATTAGTTAAAAAAAAGCATACATAATTTACAAGGATTTGAACTTACAAACTAAAAGAAAAAGCTTCTAATCTTCTCATGTGTTGGCCATTCTCTTTCTCCAACCTAGATGTTAATCTTCTAGCATCAATATCTCTTTATTGTACTATTCATATGTTTTAAAATTTTATAAAAATATTAAAAACTAAGTTAACTTCCAGCTCAAAAAAGAACCATTCCAATCTAACTAATAAATTGCTCAAAATCATAGAAATCCTCACTAATCCTTAAAATCCAATTTCTAAGATTTTAACTCTCTTAAATTCTAATAATCTTTCATCTCACTATTAGATTAAGCTTGAATTCATAATAGATATTTAATACAACTATCTTCATAAATCCACAATTTTTTATTTATAGATTAATGATAAAACTCACAACATACTCTAAAATATAAATCCATTTTATTTTTTAATAATTAGAATCATTTTAATAGAATCCTAATTTTAATAGCTCTTACAAAGTCATTATAAACTCAAAAATTTTAAAACTAATGCTTGAAAAAATCTTATTGAATTTTCTTTCTATTCTTACTCTCCAATCAATAAAAAAACTCCTTATGTGCCGTAGGTGCACGGTTCTGTACTTTGGAGTTTGGTTTTGACCTTGGTTCACAATTGGCCTTCCTTAGATATCAATCTAAGATTTTTTTTAGATAATTTTTGTTAGAAATTATCCTTTGCTTTGATCTTAAGATACTTATAGTATTATTTTTGATAATCTATCTTATTTTGTCTTGTTTATGGCCCTATAAAGTAAATAGTATACTAAATATTTTTATTACTTTATTTTTTTTATTTTTTTATTTTTTAAAAAATTTATTTTATCTATATTTTTGAAAGTAATTTTGTTACTTAGTCCTTAATTAAGCTTTCTATAATATATGTCTTTTTTTGCTCTTTCATCCTATAGCCGTGTTATAATACGACAATATTTTCCATCTAATGATCTTTAACTTCTACAATGGATTAGAGAGATTTTGTCTCAATATAATAATAGAGACTCTCTCATCTATCATATGAAAATCTTTATACAATTTTATAAATCTTTCTATAAAGAACAAGCTTTTTTGCATAGTAAAAAATATACTAAATTCTAAGGCCAATTATAAGCAATCTATCAAGTTTTATAAGCTAATCCTTAAGATATGAGCCTACAAAAGCGTCTTAAAAAAACTTAAGCCTTTTTTAATTATTTTGAAGATTGGCAATAAGAAGAAAGATAAGTCAATCTTGTATTCAATAAAAACATATTGGAACAATACTAACAAAGAATTCTATACAATAGTCAAAAATTGTCTTCTTAAGTACGTTATCATAGAACTCAAAAATTCCTAAGATGAGTTATAAAAGGACCTCCAAGACCTCAAAAATATTTATTATAATTTCTACTCTATTCTCTAAAAAAAACAACAAAGATCTTTAGAATTTTTGAAAGCTACAAATTTCCTTTTCAACAATATTCTATGCAAAGTCACATAGTGCATGAATAATGATTTATCTAAGCCTATTAATTTATATGAAATTAATTTTTTTTAATAAAACAACTAAAGACAAAGCTCCATGATTAATATTAGTATTGAAGGAGCCAATACAACCATTGATGTGAATAAGACTTTGACTAATTATTTTCTAAAAAAATATTTGCTATCTTATGAATATAATTAAATAATTTAGCTTGGATTTAGGACTTAAAATTAATTGGGCCAAATTTTCTATATATTGATAATTTAAAAAATTGAACAAGTTGGCACAGATAAATCAATTTGGATAAGTATGGACAACTAATATAAATATTAGCAAATTTCTTAAAACTTTCTTTAATATTTTTTTGAATATACAAGATATTGATCAATTTTTAATTAATAAAATGGCATAAAAATTAGACTACTTATGCTCTATCAAAATTAATGTGGTAAGTAAAGCCATCATTATAAATAATATTCTATTTTCTTTATTATATCTATTTTTAGTAATATAGATTAGATATATGAAGGCTATTTAAAAAATTAAATCTATAATTAAAATATTTTTGTGAAATAATACTACTTCTTTAATACAATCAAAAGTGGCATAGTCTATTTGTTATAAGGATTATAAAGAAGGAGGTCTTGGAATCATCAACCTAAAAGAAGCTACCAAAACACTCTTCTCCAAATAGATGTTAGTAGCACTTCAACCCCATCAAGCAAATATTCAATAATTTTTTAGAACTGAAATGATAAATATTAAACATATAGTTTATCAAATATGGATATTAAATCCAATTTGGTCTTTTATTCCAAATCATTAATATAACATTAGATCTAAAACGTGAAATAAAATTGGAAAAGTATGTACACATATGTATAAATTCTACTAGTTCAATCCTCCTACTTCTTTTTATAACATATAAAATTGCTTCTTCTAGTGGGATCTTCAATTTTTTTTAATTGATGTTCATTTATAATTCTATTAAATTATAATTTTTTACTTAAATGGTCTTTATCATATCAAATATTTTTTTAAAGAGCCAATGATTCCTCTCACTATTAAAAAAAATAATATCCATATTTCATATTTTACTATTTTATATCTCTATTTGAAATTTTTTTAGCATTTATTTTTTAATCTCTCAGAAATAGATACTTTACTATGATAATGTCCTTCTAAAATCTAATAATTAGATTGAATTATATACATTAAAATCAAATCATCTTCAAAAAGTAATATTCCAACTTCCTTTAGAATATGTTGGTGTTAAAAAAAACAAATAGAAAAACCATTTGTACCATCAATTATAGGAAGATAATTTCTTATCATCTTCAAATAAATGGTCTTACAAAAAGGATAAATCAAACCTTAATTTAGATGTTAAAAAAAAATATGATGGATTCCAAACAAGATTAGAATCTGAAACTGGCATTCGCTCTTTGGACTTGTCAAATTATTTGTTAAGTTTCTACAAATGCTATATTTTTTCTTTTGGTATATAAAATAAAAGCCATCTTATTTATAGAATTTAAAATTCCATCCTTATACATTGCTATTAATGAAAAATTAGATAATTTTTAATCTTTGACATAATAATTAAAGCATTTGAAAGAATTAAGTGAGATACAAAGATTTATAATCCAATACATAGAAAATATTCAATATTGAAGAAAAAAAATCTTTTATAAAAAGATTAAAAAAAAACATCTTTTTATTCTAAAGATATAGGTGATGGTTCAAGATGTTAGAAAATTAGAATTTCCAATTAAGTTCAATATCCTTTAGATTAGACTATATATTATCAAAGAAGACTTTGATAATAACGCAATCCAATTCAAAATACTGTCATATGGCATGATTTTTAATCTGAAAATATATTGCATACTTAATTGTAGAGATTTTATCTTTAATTTATTGCCTAGGCTCTAATAAATAATATTTCATTAATAAGTGAACAAATAAGTATAATAATATTTTAAAAAAATTATATTATTATTATTTTTTCAATATTTAAATAAATTTATATATAAAATTTTCTATGATATCTAAAAAATTCTTAATACCTTCTTTTATACTAAATCATAATTAACTAATTATTCATGAGTTAGATTCTTAATAACTTCAAAGAAGATTTATAATCTCCTTTCAAAATCTCATCTTTATATCAAAATTTAATTATAGCTATACATATCCATTTTTTCATCTCCATAAATCTTGGCTCCTAAAAAATCCTTTTAGTTTGTACAATATGCTCAAATTATAACAAAACCCTTCAACATCTTATTCATCAACAAATGATTGTTTTCTTTTTGAATTTTAGAATCTAATGACTCATGATCCAATTATTCAATTTTTATCAAATTTCTTGAAAATATATCTAATATCTTTTAGCTTTACTATAAGAAAAATCAACTATAGATTTACTTTTGATTGTTTGATATCTCAAAAATCCTAATAAATGCTTAAAACCATAATTTATAAATATTCAAGCATTATTTTTTTTATACTTCAAAAATTCAAAATCCAAATGCCATTAAATATTTTGTATAAATTTTTAACATGATAATATATATTTTTCAAAATTTTGAATCAAAACCTTATCAAAATGCTTGAGATATAGCTCAAAATACAACCACTAATTAAGCAAGTTACTTATTGTCTTTAGATTGTAAATATTGACTTCAACTCCCAATATTTTTTTTATTTCAATTTAGAATTTATTAAGCTATATATATAAAATTTAGTAAAAAAAATGCTCTCACCAACTCTGGTTGCCAATCTTTCATTATTTTTTATATACATGCATTATGTTTCAAAGAGTGATAGTATATAAAAAATTAATACCTTGATTTTTAGAATTTAGAATTTATGTGAATCAAGAGTATGGATTGACTTTTAAAAAATAAGAATAGAAATTTCTATCATCTATTTCCATTCATTTACATAGATGTGTCAAGGATACAAATTAAAATAGATGCATAAGTTAGTAAAAATTACATCAAAAAAAATAAAAAGATAGAAATAAAGAAGTATGTATATTCAAGAAGAAATTGGAATGATTATTGCCAAAGACTAGAAAATACATGAGACTCTTGAATTAGACTAGAAACAAGAAAAGAGTTGACAAGAGTGAAGAAGACTTCACTCTTGTCTTTATATATACTATCTATCTAAGAATTATGTGGTGGCATTCTATAGGACCTCCTATACGTGTCTAATTTACAAGACACGAGGCAAACTTATAAGACAAGTTCTTTTACATGCGCGCCACATATTTAACTTATATTACAAGCTACTAACATGTGCGAGACATGGCTAGTTTATTCCACAAGCTACCAATATGTGCGACACAAGGCTAACTTGTTGGTCAAATTTCTAACCTACCAATCACCTATTGATATGTATAAAGGTGATTCCGCATCTATGAAACTTCTAAAAAGCTTTTTTATAAGATATTATCAAATTAACTTATTTTATTTATTTTTATCAATCTATATTAATTAGATAATTATTGGAGTAAATCTTATGTCCATGACATTATCTCCCCTTCTAGAGACAAGTTCCACAAGGAGCAGTAATTACATGTTGAAGAAGTCCAAGATACGTTGAATTGTCCTTGCCACATACTTTGATCTTTATTCTCTTTGAAGATAGTTGATAGGTCTTTTCAACCATCGATAGTGTTCCATACTAGGGCGAGAAGACCACCTTATTATTTGATCATTGTTGAGGCCTTCATAACTTCTTTCAAAGAAAACAGTTGGAATACCAACAGGAGTAGTTCTTACCTCTAAAAGTATCACCAAATATCAAGAGTCTCTTCTAAGGTCGTAATGCCAAACATGTTGTTGTGAAGTAAATACATCCATATATAGAAACCTAATTTAATTATCTTTTCTTCAAAATTTTATTAAGTTCTTTCTTTCTTCTTACCAATCTAAGTTTTTATATAGTTTAAAAAAAATTTCTCACTTTCTTTCTTTTTCTTTGGCTAAAATTTTATTTTATCTTTAATCTTAACTTTAACTTTGATTTAGCCTTGAAAACTTCTTTTATTTCTTTTATATTTTTTCCAATCTTAGGTTTTAGTAGATTCAGGGTTATATTTGTAGATATAAGGAGTTTTGACTTTGAGGTTGAATTTAGGATTTTACCAAGGATAAATAGTAGATTTGGATGTCAATAGTCGGCTACCATTAATAGTGCTGACTTGGAGGATTAGATTTGGGATTTTTATAACTTTAAACTATTAATTGTTGACTTGGACTTTAAAGACCTTGGCTGCGACTTCTTTGACGAGCTTGGAGGAGAAGAAGACGGGGTTTTTTGGCAAATGCAGAGAGGTATTCAGAGAGAGCTTCTTCTTGGCATGAGTTTAGGTGGTAGAAACGCAGGATTCGGAGCTTAGATGAGAGAGATATGCTTGTTTGAACTTAGACTACTAATATGACACCTACTGTCACTTTTCAGGGTATATTAGAAGTTTTAAGATACTAGCAAGAAATCAAGAAGTTGGGTTAGAAACCAGACTTCAAGCTATACATTTTACGTCCAAGAATTGATAGAAATGAGTTTGGAATGAATGAGTTATGGCTAGTTAAACCTAAAAAACTAAACTAGGATTTTGAAGAAGTTAGATAAATAGAAGGGTTTGCTTTAAGCTAGAACTTGAGTTTTAAGAAAAATTTGAAGCTCATTTTTTGAATACATATTACTTATACTATAAAGAGTCTATGTCTAAAATCTCATATCAATTGAGACTTTGATTAGGGAGTAATGGCAAATTTGTTCTCAGGTGTCTAGGGTTTTGACTTTTAAAAGTACCTGCCAAGAATTTGGTGATATCTAACGATCAGCAATGAATTCATAACTCAAAATTTATGTGATAAAGATCAAAAGTATGAGTTATGTTTTCCCAAATTTTTAGCTTATCTAAATGGTTGGATCTTAAATTATGAATTTTTAAGTTTCGGATTGAGATTTGACTTCTAAAAGTATCTGCCAAGGATTTGGTGTTATCTAACGATTGGCAATAAATTCACACTTCAAAAATTATGTGACAATATTCAAAGGTATGAGATATGTTTTCCCAAAATTTGAGCTTATTTGAACAACTGGATCTTAAATTATGAATTTTCAAGTTTTGGATTGAGATTTGACTTCTAAAAGTATCTGCCAAGGATTTGATGATATCTAATGATCAGCAATGAATTCACAGCTCAAAATTTATGTGACAAAGATCAAAAGTATGAATTTTGTTTTCCTAAATTTTGAGCTTATTTGAACAAGTGGATCTCAAATTATGAATTTTCAAGTTTCTGGTTGAGATTTGACTTCTAAAAGTATCTGCCAAGGATTTGGTGATATCTAATGATCGGCAATGAATTCATAGCTCAAAATTTATGTGACAAAGATCAAAGGTATGAATTATGTTTTCCCAAATTTTGAGCTTATTTGAAAGGCTAGATCTCAAGTTATGAATTTTCAAGTTTCTGGTTTGGTTTTTATTTATAAAATTACTTGTTAATATATTTGATGATATCTAGTGATCGGTAATGAATTCATGGTTGAGAATTTTTGTGAAGATGACTAAAAAAGTGAACTCTATGCTTCCAAAGTTTGAACTTATTTAAATGGCTGGATTTATATTTATAAATTTTTAAGCTTCTGGCTTGTTGATTTGTTATACACATGGTTTTGTGACTATAAAAGAGAAATTTAAGAAAGTTTGTGCATATTGGATCCAACTTGATTGTAAAGAGGGACCTTGCGTCTATCCAAAGCGGACTTTTGCCACGACAACGTTGTATTTTGCCATCAATCCAAGGAAGAACATGTCGTTCTTGAGGATCTTCATTTCTATTCCGTCATCTTAAAGGTTGTGATAATTGTAATATCTCATCTAATAAGTCAATAAACAATGGTTCTTAAGCTAAATTCACTGGTTGTTGATCCTCCATCTTTTTAGCACAAAAAAATTTAAAGAAATAGCAAAGAATGATACAAGATAGAATGAAACCTCTATACAACCTGCTTTGCTTTATAGTAAAGATTTTCTTGAATCTATATCTTGGTTTTGATGGATGTTGTCAATGAAATACATTGACTTTTGTTGATGCATTTGCTAGATTCCTAGATGGCTCCCTTCTGCATTTACTAATATCGTATCCGCGCTAATGCATAAGATATTCCAATCGATTTCGGTGCCACCATGAATCTAAAATCTCTTCTATTTTGAATTCTTTATTGTTGTTTACTTCTATAGGAGGCAGTGGCATTTATCTTCTTCCTTGTATATCCGTTGTCTTGTATGGCTTGAGTAGTGATACATAAAATATAAGATGGATCTTCATAGATTTTTGTAGGCATAATCGATAAGCAATTGGATTGATTTGTTCACAAATCAAAAAAAGTTCAACTTTATGATAATCCAATTTGTCTCAAGGATGGACAATATTGATATTATGATAGAATAACCATACCTTATTGCCCATGTGGAATCAAGGTTGTTCCTTGCAATAGACATTTGCATTAATTTTTTGTTGTTCTTGAGCTTTCTTTAATTGTATCTTTATTGTTGCATATAGCTCTGACAACCAATTTATCAAATCTTCCACCGTAGGATTATTAGCTTTTGAAAAGTCAAAAATATCAAATTGTGGATGATAACCATAATTTACAAAGAATAGAGTTTGTTGAATAGATGAATGTATTAAATTATTATAAATAAACTCTGCGAATGGCAATAGAATTGTCTAGTCATTTTGATGATAGTTGATAGTATATTTCAAATATTGCTCCAAAATTTGATTTACTCGTTCTGTTTATCCATCAATTTGAGGATAAAAAGCCAAAGATAGTTTTATATCCACCTTTAAATTTTTGAAAAAAATCCTTCAAAATCTTGATACAAATTGTGTTCTTATATTTAATATAATATTCCTTGATAATCTATGATAGCGATAGATATTACCAATGAAGGATTTAGTTGTTTCTTTACTTGTAATAGATTTTATACATAATACAAAATATGCTATCTTGGTAAAATAATCTACAATCATGAATATAGAGTCATATGAACTTGACTTTGAAAGATCTATGATAAAATCTATAGAAATAGATGATCAAAGTTGTTTTGGTATAGGTAATGGTTGGAAAAGTCCGTAACGTTGGTGACAAGGAATTTTTAATCTTAAACAAATATCACACGACTATACAAACTCTTTAATAACCTTCCACATTTGAGACCATTAAAAATCTTTTGATATTAGATCCAAAGTCTTATTATATCCAAAATGTTCTATCGTAAGGAGGTTGTGACGAGCTTCTAGAGTATGTGCTCATGCTATATCTTTTGGAATATATAGGCATCCTTCAGAATAGAATAGATCGTTCTTGAACTCAAACTTGGAAGTATTATGAGATATAGATGAATTATTCTTAATTTCATGGATAAGAGGGTCTGAAAACATATTTGACTAGATTTGCTTGACAAAAATTGAATCAACAATTAATGTTGATTTCATTGCTCAAAGATGAAATTGCTCCGGCTTCAAAAAGATCATTCTTTGTTGATCAAAAGTTAAATTTCTTTCTTTTGGTACAAGATAAGACCGTCTAGAAAAGGCATCAAATAGACCTTGTTGTTTTCTTGACCAATAGGTGATAATAAACTCGAATCTTGACAAAGACATGCTCCAACAAGCCTCGCAATGATTTGGCATATGTCTAGATATAAAATACTCAAGATTCTTGTGATCTCTTTATATACGGTGTCGTAATACGTGCAATTTTGCTCGAGAATGCTCCAGGCACCTGGCTGTGGAAGACAAAAAGGAAATACACAACAACAAGATCCTAACAACTCTAATAAAATACTACACAACTTCTATTAAATCTTAACAATATTAATCAAACCTTGATTCAATCTTAAAGCAATTATAAAAGAAGAATAAATTAATCATACATTAATCATAATAGAAAATAACATATAAAGTACTAAATTTAGAAAATACTAACAATAGAATCTTAAAATCCTAAGTCATATCTTATTCAAACCTTAAATTGATCTTGAGCCTAGGTCAAGTCCTAAATTGAATCATGGCCAGCCTGTCGAATCTGAGTGGTCTAGGGTCAGAGCCTTGAGTTCAAATCTGGTCAGTCCTAATCCCAGTCTAAGTCAAAATGCCTAAGTTAGTCACCGGTCCAAACTGGTCGAACCACAAGTCAGGCCACTGGTTGAGCCTTGGTCAAGCCTAAGTCAGAGCCTGAGGAGTCGATCCAGGTGAATTGACCTCCAGATCCTACGGTCAAATCCCACTAAGTTAATTTTGGCTGACCTGGTGAATCCACAGTGGAATTCTAAATCGCAAGTCTAAATAGTACTAATGAACCTGATCCTAAATAAATCCCATCAGTCTTCGTAAAGATTCTAATAAGATTCCGAATCGGCGCAAGGGAGAATTAGAATCTCAATATCTGCTGATTAGACTATTGATCTTATTTAAAACTTTGTATACTTTTCAACCTCTTAGTCAAAAACAAGCACAACAAATTTGAAGGAAATCAAACATACAAAATGGAAGAAAAATCCCAAAAACTTCTCGGGTGTTGGTCAGCCTCCTTCTCCAACCTTGATGCTGATCATCTAGTGCTGATTTTTCCCTTTTTCACCGTTCAATCAGTCTCAAATCACTATAGGAAAACAAGTCTATTATCCATATAAACAAAAATTATTCCAATCCAATTGGCAGATTGCTCAAGATCTCAAAAATCCTAACTAACCCTCAAAACTTAATTTCTGAGACCTTGACCCACTTAATCTCAATTACGTACAACTAAACTATTAGATTTAGCTCAAATTCACAGCACATATTAACAACAACAATACTCAAAAATCCACAAATTTCCAGCTATAGATCTACTACAAAACTTTTGAAATTGCCTAAAACATCAACCCTATTTTATTTCACAAAATCCCAAGTTGCAAAAAACAATCTTGACTTTGCAAAGCTATTACAAAGTCATTTTTTCTCCAAATCACTCAAAACAAACTCCTATACAAAATCCTTCAAGTCCACTCTCTAATTCCAATCTCCGATCTGCAAAAAGCCCCCCAGATCCGTCGTAGGCATGCAGTTTTGTGCCTCGGGGTCTGATTTCGACCCTAGCTCATAATTGGTCCTTTCTGGGTATCTATTTTAAGATTTTTGTGATAAGTTTTTTTGAAACCTCTTCTTAACTCCCTCTTATATATGCCTATATCATTTTATTTTCCAATCTACTTTGTTTTGCCTTATTTATGGCCCTACAAAGTAAATAGAAGCTTATTTGTAAAAAATGCAACATTAAAACCCATTAGTTTTACTCCCTTTTTACTATTTTTTTTTTTTTTTTTTAAATAATTTGCTATAATATTTTGAACTAAGATCTTCTATAATATACTATTTCCACACTCTTTCACCTAGTAGTCACGTTATATCATGACAACGGTGACTAGATTAGAAGCGCCTTTCAGATAATGATACCATTCTTGAAAAGAATCCATAATTACAAGAAGTTTTTTATCATAGATTTTTTGTAGTTGATTTCTATTGCTAAAAAGTTTTTGGAATGAAAAGCTTTTAGGTAGAGTTTGTCATCTATTCCCATTTGTAACAATATTGCCCTCAAAACAAAATTTGATGTATTTGTTTCCATAAAAAATATCTTAAAAAGGTGACATAATATAAGATTGGTGTAAAAATAAAAATTGTCTTCCAAGCTTCAAATAATGCTTTTGCTTCTTTATTCCACTTGAGTTTGTTCTTATAAGTTAAGCATATAAGTGGAGTTGTAACTTGAGAAAAGTTTGTGATGAAGATTTGATAATAATTAGCAAATCCTAAAAAGTATTGTACATCTCATATTATTTTTGAAATCTTCTAATCCATGATTGTCTGGACTTTCTTAGGATCCATTTTGAGACCATCATTTGAAATGATATATCCTAAGAAGTCAACTTTAGTAGTATAAAATACATACTTTTTCATCTTGGCATATAATCTTATATCTCTAAATTTTTGTAATATACAAAGAACATAAAGTTCTTGTTCTTTTTTATTCTTAGAATAGATCAAAATGTCATTTAAATAGCAGACAACAAAATCATGAAAAAAATCATGAAAAATGTCATTCATAAGATATTGAAAAGCAATTGATGCAGTTGTAAGTCCAAAAGGCATGACATTATATTTGAAATGTCTATACCTTGTTCAAAATGCAGTCTTCTATTCATCACCTTCTTTGATGCGCACTAGATTATATATTCTTTGTAGATCTATTTTTATATAGATCTTAGTTTGATTCAATTGATCAAGAAGTCCAGATATCAAAGATAGAGGATATCTATTTTTGATGGTAATCTTGTTGAGCCCTCAATAATCTACTCACATCTGTAGTGACCCATCTTTTTTCTTTACAAACAAGATAGGGGCTCCCGCTAGGGATTTTGAATGGCATATGAAATTCTTGGCCAAATTCTCATCAATATATTTTTTGGATTTAGCCAATTTATTTTGTAATAAATTGTAGATTGGTCCAAATAGAGGCTAAGTTCCCTCTTTGAAATCAATTGAGTAATCATATGCACAATGTTCTAAAAGAATATTTATATTCTTCTTCTAAAAAACGTCTAGATAATCTTGATATTAGCTTGGAATGCCACTTGAAGTCTTTCTATTATAAAAAATAGATGTAGCATAAATAGCAAAAGATGATTCTTTTTTTATTGTATTTATAAAAAAATTTACGATTACAAGTATGGATTTTATTATATTAAACTTATGACTTATCACTTGACTAATGAGATTCTTATTAATACTGTGAGAAAAATCAAGTCTACAAGAAATCCAATCTATTTGAGGATTATATTTTTTTAGCCATGATAAATTTAAAATAACTGGATTATAGGAAGATTTAATTATATTAAAGATTACACAATTATTATGACCATCTATTGTTACATTTATAGGAAGGATTTCATGAGTAACATCTTTAAAAGATAATAAGCTACCATCTATGACTTTTATATGTATAAGTTTAGTTTTCTGTATTGAAGATATTCTATGATTTTTAACAAATTCTTTATCTAAAAAACATACTGAGGCTCCTAAATATAGTAAGATAGAGGCTTTGTGATTTTTAGATCTCAATTAGATATCTATTATAAAACAAGTAGAGGGTTCTGAGGAGAGGATAAGACCTTTATTAGGAATTGTATAAGATTTTAGGTGCACGGTGTCGTACTATAATTTCTTATAGTATGTAAAAATTAACTAAAATATATAATATATTCATAGATTCAAATATGTGTTAGAATGGTTAGAAAAATAAATTAAAGAGAGTTGGTGTAAAAAAAATTATTTTAGATTTTTACTTAGTTTGGTTGTAGTGTTTAAATTATATAGGATCTAAATATTTAGTGTAAAGCCTTGAGAGCCAATTGGGATCCAAAGAAGAAGAAATAAACTATTAAGAGGCCTATTTGGGAGGATGAAGACAAAGTGAGGATGAATGAAGATAAGGGGTGAAGTTCTTCATTCCTATTGGTCAATGGTCATGTCTAATAGGCTTTGAGGAGGCTGCCCACAAGGAGAATAAGGGTTTTGGCAACTTTAGAGAAGCCATTTTAATATCAAAGATTAGAATTAGAAAGCTTATTTTTTGGACTACAATTTCGGTATAAAAATTGAGAGATTTAGAGTTTTTATGAGGGAGAAGTAGGTGCTTGAAGTTAAGGTGTACAAATAGTACTTAGTGTCACTCTTTTGAGGATTTAAAGAGTTATATAAAAGATTTTGGAGATTAAGAGGTATAATTAGAGAGGTGATTTTAAGCTCTATATCTAATATAGAAGAATTTCTATATTTAGAATTCTAAAAAATAAGATATTAGAAGTCAAAGATAGCAAATTGAATTCTAAGGTAGTAAGTAGGCTATTTTATTGATAGTTATGGATTTTGCCATATCTTGAGTTTCTAGACGAATTTTTGTCTAAAAATTTCCAAGAAGGTGAATCTTTGTACTAAAAAGATATGAATAAAATTTTCATAGAATTTGAACATTTAGTTTGTAAGATATGAAGAATTTAGTACATAGGTATTTATAAATAAGGGTTTGAAGCTATTGCTAGGATTTTTACGATATCTAAAGATTAATAATGAATCAATAGTTGAAATTTGAGGTGTTAGTTTTTAAAATTACATCAATACTTTTTGTAAATTTTGAATGGATTTAAATAATTAG
The DNA here is from genome assembly GCA_036785485.1 of Physcomitrellopsis africana. Lineage (NCBI taxonomy): Eukaryota > Viridiplantae > Streptophyta > Bryopsida > Funariales > Funariaceae > Physcomitrellopsis > Physcomitrellopsis africana. The sequence goes on along the minus strand of JAWRVF010000691.1, from coordinate 132,308 downwards.
GTTAAGAATTATAGATTATTGAAGTTTGAGAAGAATTCCTCTTTCTATAGGTGAATGAGGGTTTAGAATTTCTTGTTATATATTGAGTGTTTTATGAAACAAGACTTATATATTGGATGCAATAGTCTTACAAAAAAGATTTTCATATAAATTTGAGGTTTTGTTATTTTGAATCTTGATTGAGTAATTTGTGGTAGTCAGAAGCCCAGGGCTTTTTTGAGGCAAATTCTCTCTACCACGACAACGATACCTATTGTAGCTGGACAAACTTATTTTCCAACATATTATCTTCTTTGATAACCGTTCTTCTCATTTTGTGGTTGCATTATTTTTTTGGACAATATTGAGCAATGTACTTAGGTTCTCTATAATATAAACACAATCGTTCTTCATGATGACAAATCTTTTCTTGTTCAGTAAGAGATTTAAAACGTATCACGTCAATTTGCATATCTTCTACTTTTGAATGTACATATTGAGAAGACGTTGATATTGCCATTGTATTATAGTGACATTGAGGCTCTCTTGCATGATTCTCAAATCAAAATTCAAAAAGCCAATTGTCACACTTCACAACAAAATCAAATGCTTGACTCAATGTCTGAAGATCAAATAAGTTGAATATCAATTTTTTTTACTTCATATTGTAATCTATAGAAAATTTGGCTAATAAGTACAACATCATCCTACTTAGTATCAATTATTAATTATTGAAATTATAAAGTATATGATGTCATTGATTGATTGTCTTGTTGCAATAAATAGATCTTATTGGTTGTGATACAAATTATATCATATTTTCTATATATAAATTAAAATTCGACTAAAAACACCTCCAAATTATCTAATATTATATCACGTCATTCAAGAAAGTATGAAAACCATGATAAAGCAACACTTGACAATAGTATTCAAATAAACCTAACTTGTGATCCTTGGATTAAATAACTTTGAGATTGAAGTTCAATCACCACTTGTACTTGATTGATAAATTGTCAAAATTTAGATTTGGTACCATCAAACTTCTCCAATAAACTAATTTTTGGTTTTTTGATATTTAAATGATATTCAATTATAGGTGAAGTGGTCTAGCTTGAAGCAACTTGAATCATCTCTATATCCTCACTTTCTGATAATCTTCTTGCTTCTTGTGGTGATGCATTGAGTTGATGCATTACAAGCATTAATTCTCTCATTTGCTCTTGTATTTGTGCCATTGCGCTCTTCATTTCAACAAGCTTATTCATGATACAATAGAAAAGGAAAAAAAAAATGTCTACTCTCACTACAAAATAAAACACTCAAGAACAAAGAAAAAATTATAGGAATAATATCAATTTAGAAGTGGGTAATCCACAACTTTTAATATGCTTATGTCTTATCAAGAGAAAGGGATAATCTACTCTTAATGAAGAAGAGACAAAGCTCTGATATTATAACTTCACTCTTGTCAATTTATCAAAGACATGAATTAATATAGATGCGTGAGTTAGTTAAAACTATGTCATAAGAAAATAACATGATAGAAATAAAGAAGTATATATATTCAAGAAGAAATTGGAATGATTATTGCCAAAGATTAGAAAATATATGAGATTCTTAAATTATACTAGAAGCAAGAAAGGAGTTGACAAGAGTGAAGAAGACTTTGCTCTTGTCTCTATATATACTATCTATCTAAAAGCTATGTGGCAGCATTCTATATGACCTCCTATACGTGTCTAATTTGCAAGACATGTGTCAAACTTGTAAGACAAGTCTTTTACATGCATGCCATGTATTTGACTTGTTTTACAAGCTACCAACATGTACGACACATGGCTAGCTTGTTGGCCAAATTTCTAACCTACTAATTACCTAAAGACATGTATAAAGGTGATTCCACATCTATAAAGCTTCTAGGAAGCTTCTCTATAAGATATTATCAAATTAATTTATTTTACCTATTTTTATCAATCTATATTAATTAGATAATTATTGAATTAATTCTTATGTCTATGACAGGATGGCCTAACTATTCTTTTTGATACTAAGATTTTTTTTTAAATCTTTTTTTTTAATAAGATTTATATAATATGTATCTTAAATATCAAATTAAAAAAAAAAAAAAAAAAATTAAAGGCCACTAATATCTAATAAAGACAAATCAAAATATACAAAAGCCATTATCAATATAAAATCAACCTTAAAAGTCATTATCAAAACAAAATGAGATTGTACAATTTTCAATAGTAGCTTTTTTAAAAAAAATCCTTCCAAAGTAGTAATCTAATTATATTTTGTAATTAATTAAAATCTATTAATATGGCTTTTATTTAATTACATAATAAATTATACATTAAATACATATGAATACTATTTTTTCATGATAGTCAAATTATAATAGGATAATATTAAATAAAAAATAATTTTTTTACAAACAAATAGAAATTATTATAAAGAATATAAAGTGTGAATATAGAATATAATTCCAATATATTTGAATTATTTTTTTATTGGCTGCAAATCAAATCTATATATTACTTCTATCCTTAGTGTATTGTAAGGTTAGGCTCAAAGCATAGATAGTAAGTAGTGTTAAGTATTCTTTTCTATAAGTCACGGTCATGTCCAATAAGGCTAATAGAATTGAACTAAGTTATTATGGTTTTACAATCAAACAATCTCTAATTCAAATCTCAATAAAAATATAAGTACTATTCAATATTGAACTAGTGAATTAAATAAGAAGTTATTACATGTGGAGACATATTGAATCAAATCCAAACAATTGTTTGATTTTTTATTTTTTTAGTTATAATTTTAGTATTCTTCTTTAATTTTATTTCTTTTAGTAGATTTTATTATTAATTTATATATTATGCTCTAATATATTGTTTATAAATTATATCTAAGATAAGAATAGAATTAACTTTATTTTTATAAATAGTTTTAAATGGTCATTATATGTAAATCCTATCAATATATTTTAATTTGTGAATTTATTAAAAATATAATTTTTAATTTTTTTAGATATTAATATATTAAAATTAGAGAGTTTATTTGATCATCTAATATTTATTAGGATTTAAAATGTTTTATAGGTTACAAGAGTTTTGTTAAATTTCTTTTTATAAAAATAGAATTTTAATAAATCTTAGAGGTAATTATCTTAGCTAATTTAATTATTTTTTTATTAATAATAATAATTTTTTTTTTTATTAAAATTAATATCTAAATTGTTCTTTTATTCATATATATTATTCATTAAAAACTTATAAATGTTAGTTAATAGGTAGAAAAAGCATGAAAAAGAACCTCATGACTTTTTAATAATTTATGTAAAAAATAAATTTTTTAGTTGATTTAAATTAATTTTATTATTATAAAAAATCACCAAAGTAGGATAAAATAGTCTTAAATTGATATTAATATCTTAAAAAAATTAAAATACTTTTTAAATTTTATTTAAGATTTATTTAAATATTTTAGGAATTTTTAGAACATATTTTGAAGATTTTGGTAAAAAACAATTATACCACTTTAGAAAGCCATTATGAAGAATTGGAGTAAGATTTGAAGGCTCTAAAAAGTTCTTAGGCTAATTGGATATTTTTGAATACCTTGATGAAGTCAAAAATTCAAAAAAATATATTATATTAATAAAAATCATAATAAACAGCAACTAGAGTAGTACTTGTAGAAATAGAGGTGCATATGTTGCATATAGATTATATTAGGGACATATACTTTGGAAGTTTGTAAAACCTTCTAGAATATTTTAGAAATTTTTTAGTTAGTGGAAGTTGCTTGAAAAGCTTTTTAGTCAATAGAAGTAGCTTAAGAAGCTTCACAGCTAGTAGAAAGAGCTCAAAAAGCTTCTAAGTTAGTAGAAAGAGCTTGAGATGCTTCCAAGTTGGTAGAAGCCACTCAAAAAGCTTACTAGTTTGATGGAAGCTGCTTAAGAAGCTTCATAGAAATGGATATATATTAAAGTTGAGGCTAAAGAGTTCTTAAGTCTTGATAATGCAATTCTTAGAGTTCTAGCTCATTTTTCTTGGTGTTACTTATGTACTCATTTAGATAATTCAAGTCCTTGTTATTTTCTTCTTAAAACTTCTTTCTAATTCAAGTCTCTTATTTTATATTCTTATGTCTTTGATAGTTTGAAAAAATTGATTTCATTTTAAATATCAAAGTTGAATCCTTCTTATTGTCAACGACATGAACTAGAAAAAGATATATAATCTAATGAAAATTGTGTCAAAGTAAAGTCACAAAATAAAATAAGAAAGTATGTATATTCAAAAGAAAATTGGAATGGCTATTGCCAAAGACTGGAAACATGAGGAGTCTTCAAACTAGATTAAGATCAAGAAAGGAGTTGACAAGAGTGAAGAGGGCTTCACTCTTACCTCTATAAATACTATCTAATTAAGAGCTACATGGTGGTATTCTATAAGACCTCATACACGTGTCTAATTTGCAAGACACGTGTCAAACTTGCACGACAAGTTTCTCACATGTGCGCCACATATTTGGCTTGTTCCACAAGCTACTAAAATGTGTGACACATGGCTAGCTTGTTCTACAAGCTACCAACATGTGTGCCATGTGGCTACCTTGTTGACCAAGTTTCTAACCTACCAATCACCTATAGACATGTATAAAGGTGATTTCACGTTTATGAAGCTTCTAGGAAGCTTCTCTATTAGATATTATCAAATTAACTTATTTTATCTACTTCTATTGGTCTATTATTACTTAGATAATTTACTGGAATAAATCTTATGTCTGTGACATTATCCCCCCTTCTAGGGACGAGTTCCACGAGGAGCGGTGATTACATGTTGAGAAAGTCCAAAATACGTCGAATTGTGCTTGCCACATACTCAGATCTTTGTTTCCTTCGAAGGTAGTTGATAGGTCTTTTCAGCCATCGATAATGTCCCATACCAGGGCGAGAGGACCACCCTATTATTTGATCATTGTTGAGGCCTTCATAACTTCTTTCAAAGAAAACATTAGGAACACCATCAGGAGTAGTTCCTATCTCTAAAAGTATCACCAAACATCGAGAGTCTCTTCCAAGGTCGTGATATCAAACACATTGTATTTTGCCATCAATCCGAGGGAAGACATGTCGTTCTTGAGGGTCTTCATCTCTCTTCCGTCGTCTTGAAGGTTGTGATAGTCATAATGTCTTGTCCGGTAAATCAGCAAATGATGGCTCTTGAGCTGAATTCGCTGGTTGTTGATCCTCTATCTCTTTAGCACAAACAAAATCTAATGACAAACAATGATACAAGGTAGGATGAAACCTCTATAGAACTTGACTTGCTTTATAACGAAGATTTTCTTGAGTATTTATCTTGGTTTTTATGGATGTCATCGATGAAATGTATTAACTTTTATTGATGCATTTGTTAGATTCTTTGATGGCTCCCATGTGAGTTCACTAATATCGTATCCGCGCCAATGCACAAGATATTCCAATCAATTTCAGCGCCGCCTTGAATCTAAAATCTCTTCAACCTCGAATTCTTTATTGTTGTCCACTTCTACAGGAGGCGATGGTATTTGTCTTCTTCCTTATATATCCACTATCTTGTATGGCTCGAGTAGTGACACGTGGAATACAGGATGGATCTTCATGGACTCCGGTAGGTGTAATCGATATGCAACTAGATTGATTTGTTCAGAAATAGGAAAAGGTCCAAGCCTACGATAGTCTAACTTATCACAAGGACGAGTGGTCTTGATATTACGACGAAGTAACCATATCTTGTCCCCCACGTTAAATTGTGGTTGTTCCTTGTGATACGCATCTACATTTGTTTTTTTTCGTTCTAAAGCTTCTTTTAATTGCACCTTCATTATTGCATGTAGCTCTGACAAACGATTTGCCAAATCTTCTGTTGCTGGATTATCAACTTTTGAAAAGTCAAAAGCATCAAGTCATGGATGATAACCATAATTGGCAAAGAAAGATATTTGTTGCATAGAAGAATGTATCGTATTATTATAAGCAAATTTTGCCAATGGCAGAAGAGCTATCCAATCATCTTGTTGGTAGTTGATGGTACACCTTAAATATTGCTCTAAGACTTGGTTCACGCGCTCTGTTTGTCCATCAGTTTAAGGATGAAAAGCTAAAGATAACTTTATGTCCACTTTTAAGATCTTAAAAAGGGTTCTCCAAAATCTTGACACAAATTGAGTTCTCCTATCCGATATAATATCCTTAGATAACCCATGATAGCAATAGATATTATCAATAAAAAGCTTAGCTGTTTCTTCACCTGTGATAGATTTTGTGCATGGCACAAAATAAGCCATCTTTTGTGAACCGATCTACTATCATAAATATAGAATCATAAGATCTTGAGCTTGGAAGATCTGTGATGAAATCCATAGAAACAGAAGAGCATGGTTGTTCTGGAATAGGTAATGGCTGAAAAAGCCCAAAAGATCGATGACGAGGAGTCTTTGATCTTGAGCAGATATCACATGATTGTACAAAGTCTTTGACTGCCTTCCACATTTGAAGCCACCAAAAATCTCTTGATATAAGTTCCAAAGTCTTATTGTATCCAAAATGTCCTACCGTTGGAAAATCATGACGTGCTTGAAGAACACGTAAACGAGCTTCTCCTTTTGGAACATATAGACGTCCTTCGAAATATAATAGATTGTTCTTGAACTCGAATTTAGAAGCATCATGAGACTTGGAAGAATTATTCTTGATATCATGAACAAGAGGGTCTGAGGACATACTTGACTGAATTTGCTTGAGAAAAATTGAATCAACAGTCAATGTTGAGTTTATTGCTTGAAGATAAAACTGCTCTGATTTCAAGAGAATTATTCTTTGTTGCTCAAAAGCTACATCTCCTTCTTTTGGTGCAAAATAAGAACGTCTAGAAAGGGCATCAGACAAACCTTGTTGTTTTTCTGGCGGATAAGTGATAATAAATTTGAATCTTGACAAAGACATGCTCCAACGAGCTTGACGGCGATTCAACACACGTGCCGACATGAAATACTTGAGGTTCTTGTGATCCGTATACATGATGAGTAGACTCAAAGCGCCTTTTAGATAATGACGCCATTCTTGAAAAGAATCCATGATTGCAAGAAGTTCTTTGTCGTAGATCTCATAATTGATCTCGGCTGCTGAGAATTTTTTTGACTGAAAAGCTACTAGATGAAGTTTGTCATTTGTTCCCATTTGTGACAAAATCGCACCCAAGGCAAAGTCTGATGCGTTTGTTTCCATAAAAAACGCCTTGGAAAAATCTACACAATACAGGATTGGTGCAGAAACAAACAATGTCTTCAAAGCTTCAAATGCTGCTTCCGCTTCTTGATTCTATTGGAATTTGTCTTTACAAGTCAAACGTGTAAGTGGAGCTGCAACACGAGAGAAGTCTTTGATAAAGATCCGATAATAATTGGCGAATCTCAAAAAGCATTAGACATCTCTTATCGTCTTTGAAATCTTCCAATTCATGATTGTTTTGACTTTCTTAGGATCCATCATGAGACCATCATTTGAAATGATGTATCCTAAGAAATCAACTTGAGTAGTGTGAAATACACACTTTTCCATCTTGGCGTACAATCCCGCATCTCTAAGTTTTTGTAATACTTGACGAACATGTATTTCATATTCTTCTATATTCTTAGAATAGATCAAAATGTCATCTAGGTAGCAGACGACAAAATTGTCTAAGAATTCGCAAAAAACATCATTCATGAGATGTTGAAAAGTAGCTGGTGTATTTGTAAGTCCAAAAGGCATGACATTATATTCAAAATGTCCATACGTGGTTCGAAAAGCAGTTTTCCATTCAACTCCTTCTTTGATGCGTACTAGATTGTATGCTCCTCTTATATCTATTTTTGTATAGATCCTAGCTTGATTCAACTGGTCGAGGAGTCCTGATATTAGAGGTAATGGATATCTATTCTTCATTGTGATCTTGTTGAGTCCTCGATAGTCAACACACATCCGCAATGATCCATCTTTTTTCTTCACAAATAGAATTGGAGCTCTTATTGGAGATTTAGAATGACATATGAAATTCTTGGCCAAATTCTCGTCAATATACGCCTTGAGTTCAGCCAATTTATCTTGTGATAAACTGTAGATTGGTCCAAATGGTGGCTGAGTTCCTTCTTTAAGGTCGATTGAACAGTTGTATTGACGATGCTCTGGAAAAATATCTGCATTTTTTTTTTCAAAAATGTCTTGATAATCTTGATATTGACTTGGAATGCTACTTGAAGTCTTTTTATCGTTGGAAATAGGTATAGCATAAATGACAAAAGGTGATCCTTCTTTTGCAGCATGTAAGAAAGCTCTTGCACCTACAAACGCAAGTCTAATTCTACTAGACTATTGATTTTTTACTTGATTAACTATATTGTTAGCTATACTTTTATAAAGTTAAGAGTACGAGAAATCCAATCTATTCGAGGATTGTATTTTTCTAACCATGATAGAGTAAGAATAATTGGAATAGAGGCAAATTTAATTATATTAAAAATTACGCAACCATTATACCCATTTACTACTACATCTAGAGGAAGTGTTTCATGAGTAACATCTCTAGAAGATAAAGGACGACCATCTATGACTTCTATATGTACGGATTTAGATTTTTGTACTATATGTATTCTATGGCTTTTAGCAAATTCTTCATCTAAAAAACAAGCCGAGGCACCCGAATCTATTAGAGTAAAGGCTTTGTAATTATTAGGTCCTAAATACATATCTATTATAAAACAAGGAGATGGCTGTGAAGAGAGGATAGGACCTTCATTAGAAATTGTACAAGATCCCAGCCGCACGGTCCTTATTGTGGCTGGACAAACTCGTTTTCCGACATATTGTCTTCTTTGATAGTCGTACTCCTCATCTTGTGGTTGCGTCATTTCTTTAGATAATTTTGAGCACTGTGTTTAGGTTCTCTACAATACAAGCATAATCCTTCTTGACGACGTCGAGTCTTTTCTTGTTTAGTAAGCGGCTTGAAATGTATAGCATCAATTTCCATGTCCTCCACTTTTGAAGGTACATATTGAGAAGTCATTGGTACTGCCACTAAATTATAATGTCGCTGAGGTTGTCTTGTACAACTTTTAGATCTAAATTCAAAAAGCCGATTATCACACTTCATCGCAAAGTCTATTGCTTGACTCAATGTTTGAGGATCGGATAAGTTCAACATCAATTTCTTCACTTCATATTGTAATCCGTAGAGAAACGGAGTGATGAATGCAGCATCATCCCACTTGATATCGATTGCTAGTTGTCAAAATTGTGAAGCATATAATGCCACTGATCGATTGCCTTGTCGTAGGATACAAAGCTTGTTGGTTGTTACATGAGTTGCATCATGTTTTCCATCCATAGATCAAAATTCTGCTAAGAAAGCTTCTAAATTATCTAATATTGAATCACGTCGTTCCAGAAAAGATGAAAACCAAGATAAGGCAAAACCTGAAAGTAGTGTACCAATAAATCTGACTTGTGATCCTAGAGTTGGAAAACTTTGCGGTTGCAATTCAATCACTAGTTGGACTTGATTGATGAATCCTCGAAACTTGGATCTTGTGCCATCAAACTTCTCAGGTAGACCAATTTTTGGTTCTCTGATGCTTGGACGATGTTCCAATGTAGGAAGAATTATATGGCTTGGTGTAGATGTTGAAGCAGCTCCAACCATATCTATATCTTCATTATTTGGTAACCTTGTTGCTCCTTGTGGAGGTACAATGAGTTGATGCATTGCAAGCATCAATTCTCTCATCTGCTCTTATATTTGTGCCATTGCACTCATCATTTCGGCAAGCTTGGCCATGATAACACTTCAAAAAATATATAACACTACTCGAGATAAGTAACAGGGAGAACAAAGAAAACACTAGGAATAATATCAATTTAGAAGAGGGTAATCCGCAACTTCTAAAATGCTTGTGTCTTATCAAGAAAAAAGGGATAATCCACTCTTAAAATCAAGACAAGACAAAGCTATGATATTATAAGTATACTCTTGTCAATCTGTCAAGGACATGAACTAGAAAAAGATGTATAATCTAATGAAAATTGTGTCAAAGTAAAATCACAAAATAAAATAAGAAAGTATGTATATTCAAAAGAAAATTGGAATGGCTATTGCCAAAGATTGGAAACATGAGGACTCTTGAAACTAGACTAAGATCAAGAAAAGAATTGACAAGAGTGAAGAGGGCTTCACTCTTGCCTCTATAAATACTATCTAATTAAAAGCTACGTGGCGGTATTCTATAGGACCTCATACACGTGTCTAATTTGCAAAACACGTGTCACACTTGCACGACAAGTTTTTCACATGTGCGCCACATACTTAGCTTGTTCCACAAGCTACCAAAATGTGTGACACATGGCTAGCTTGTTCTACAAGCTACCAATATGTGCGCCATGTGGCTACCTTGTTGACCAAGTTTCTAACCTACCAATCACCTATAGACATATATAAAGATGATTTCGTGTCTATGAAGCTTCTAGGAAGTTTTTCTTTCAGATATTATCAAATCAACTTATTTTACCTACTTCTTTTGGTCTATTATTACCTAGATAATTTATTGGAGTAAATCTTATGTCTGTGACACTTGTTAGAGAGTAAATTATCCTTCTTCTTGAAAGTATATTAGTACTTTAGAGGTTGTAGATTATTTTCTTTTAAATTAATATTTTTTTAAATTAAAATATTGGAATTTTATCCTTCTTATAAAAAAATAAATCACCTCTCTTTGAAGGTCTTAAGATATTTTAGAGGTTATAAATTATCCTCTTTTAAATTGATATTATCTTTTTATAAATTCATTTCTATTTTATCTTAAAATGGTTGGAAGTCAAAACATTAGTATGATCAAATCTTTTGAGTCCAAGTTAGATGCTATCATAAGTGCTTTTATTACTTTATCTGTTAGGATTATAAAGATTGAAAGGGTTGTTGCAAAACTTTATAATGATGCAACATTTAGACTACCACAATCTAGACTGTATCCACTTCTAACTTTTGTGCTTGAAGATGCTGTACTTCCTATGCTGCACTAAAGAAATTCACTTGTTCAACAATATAAAGAGCTTCAAATTAATCTTCTAAAAAAATATGATAGTACAAATTGTTGGGATAGAGAAAATTTGCTTCCAAAAAGCATTGAATTTTTAGCTATTACTAATTTCTTAATCAAGTATCAAGATAGATAAAAACTCTAAATTTATATAAAATTATTTTTAAAAAGGGCAATCATATCAAATATAAAAGCCTGAAGTACTTTAGAATTTCTAAAATATAGCAAAATATATTAAATCTATCATTAATCTTAAAGAGGATTTTTCTTGAATTTTAACAATACATATCTCTAAATTGGACTATCTACAAGTACTCAAATTTTATATAAAGTATTGATATACTCTTAACAATTACCACAAAAAATTTCAATAGTCAATTTGTTACTAATCCTTAGATGTCACCAAAATCCTAACAGTAGCTTTAAATTCTTGTTTATAGATACTTGTATGCTAAATTCTTCATATCTCACAAATTAAATGTTCAAATGCCAAGAAAATTTGATATATAGCTTTTCAACCTAATAATTCACCTTTTTAAAAAATTTTAGATGAAAAATCATCCGAAAGCTCAAAATATGGTAGAAATCATCACTATCAACAAAATGGTCTACTTACTACCTTGGAATTAAATCTATTGTCTTCAACTTCTAATATTTCTTTCTTCTAAATTTTAAATATAACAATTCTTTTATACAAAATATAGGTCTTAAAATCAATTCTTTAATTTCACCTTCTAATTTTCAAAAATTCTTATATAATTTTTTGTATCATTAAAAGAGTGACAATAGGTAAAATTTTTATACCTTAATTTCAAATACCTACTCTTCTCTCATAAAAACTTCAAATTTTTTATTTTTTATATCAAAATTTTAATACAAAAAAAAAGCTTTTTAATCCTAGTCTTTAATTTTCAAATGCTTTCTTTGAAGTTATCAAAATCTTTATTCTTATTGTAAACAACTTATTGAAAGCCTATTTGACATGACCATTAGCTAATGGTGATGAAGATCTTCACTCCTTGCCTTCATTCGTCTATATCTTACTTTCATCCCTCCAAATAAGCTTCTTAGTAATTTAATTTTTTATCTTTGGGCCCCAATCTCCTCTCAAGGCTTCATATTAAATATTTAGGTCCTATATATTTTAAATATCATAATCAAAATAAGTAAAAAAAACCAAAATAAATTTTCTTATAGCAACTCTCTTTAATTTAATTTACTAACCATTCTAATATACATCTAGATTTATGAACATATTATATATTTTAATTAATTTTTATATAATATAAATAATTATAATATAATAATATTCAAAATTTTGAGGATATATCAACTAAATTTGATTAATAATCATTCTACAACTTAAAATTTATTTGATAGAAGAATCATAGGTTGGATTGGTTGGCACCTTGCTTACGAGGCAAATATTATTAAAGTTTGCTCCCTTGTTTGATAAAAGATCATTAATTTTAAGTAACTTTGTATCACAAACATACTTTAAGCCATTACTAGAACTTTCTGTAGTCTTTTAGAACCTTCTATAGCTATCTAAAATCTTTTAGAATCTTCTAGAATCTTCTAGAATCCTCCTCAACCTTCCAAGATCTCTCAAGGATTTTTTAAAGTCTTCTAGAATCTTCTTCAAACTTCTAGAATATTCTAAGATATTCTTAGGACCCTCTAAAATCTTCTTCAATCTTCTAAGACCTCCAGTAGACTTTTTAGAGTCTTTCAAAATCTTCCTCAAGCCTCTAGAATGTTCTAAGATACTCTTAGAAGGTCCAATAGGACATAAGGCCTCATAATATAAATATGAGGCAAGACTGAGGAGCACCTTAGTCTTGCCAATACAAGTCTTGGAGCAATCTAGAGTATTGCCTTGTTCTTGATATTAATCTAGTTTCTTATTCTTGATCTAATTCTTGTTCCTATCCATCCAATTTTCTATTTTTGCAATTATTTTAGTTGTGATTTCTTCTCTTTGATTCTTGGCTAACCTGCTATCTTGCATCCTAAACAGTTTCGCAAAACTTGACTTACATAATCATATCAGAGCTTAGATCTCTTGATAGAGAGTGGATTATCCTTCTTCAAGATACTATTGCGTTCTAGAGAAGTACGGACTGCCCCCTTCTAGACTGATATGCTTACTTGTTGTAGTTGATTTTTCTTTGGAAAGAACGGATTATCCCTTTTTTAAGTTATATCACTACATTTTAGAGATTGCGGATTATCCTCCTCTAAAATAATTGTCTAAAAATATTCCTTTTAGTAAAGAAAATACTAATGGCTTATCGATTTTTTTTTTAAGATGAAAATAGATTAGGTTAATGGAGGTACATCCTGACAAACAGAGAATAGAATGGCAACATTTGCAGATCTTTGAGCCCTATTCGATACGATACAAGAAGAAATGGCATTCTTTTGCAATCCAAAAAAAAATTGCAAATAGAGCAAGTATTTGAAGAAAGTAAGCAAGAGATTCATAACTTACAATAAGAGATTATTTGATTAAAAGAAACAAGCGGTAGACAAGCTATGTACACAACTTCTCTAGAAGTTCCAAGGATTATATGTCTAATAAGTTTGATGGAATAAGATCCAACTTTCAAGGGTTTGTACAACAAGTGCGACTTTACTTACAACTATATCCTTCTCGTTATCTAGATGGATTCACTCAAGTTACTTTTATGGGCACCTTTTTATCAAAAAGTGCTCGATCATGATTTACACCATTATTGAAAAAGAATTTTCCGATCTTATATAATTTAGAAGCTTTTATGGAAAGATTTATTGCTGAATTTGGAAAAAATGATCGAAAAAGGGTGGCAAAGAAGAAGATCCAAAATCTACGACAAAGACAACGTTCATCTGCAATTTATGCCACAAAATTTCAATAACTTATTTGTGACCTTCATTGGAATGATAAGGCTTTTATGACTTGATTTCATTATAGCCTAAAGGATGATATAAAGAATTTATTGATCACAATGCCAAGAATTGAAAGCTTAGAGGAACTCATAGCTAAATCTATTACTTGTGACAATTGCCTATTTAAACTACGACAAGAAAGTTAATCAATTATTAACAATACCTATCAAGGTACGACTGCTACATCTTCAAGAATACTGGAAAAGCCATTAACATATTCTAAACCTTTGCAGATTGATGCAACTCAATTCAAGCCATTAACACCAGCAAAAAAGACTAGATGTCGGCAAGAGAATTTATGCCATTATTGTGGAAGATTCAATCACAAGGCAGCAAATTGTCTAAATAAGTCTAAAGAATTCAAGGCACGAGGTATAATATCTGAATTAGAAAGGTCAAAAAACAAAAATATCTAACCACAGTAAGGACCTTGTAATTGGACATCCCTAAATCTAAAGCACCAAAAAAAGGTCTCTTTTTACCTTTGGATCCAATATCTTGTTTTATACTTCATGTATATATAAGAACCTTGAAACAAATTTTTTTTGCTAAAGTCCTTTTAGATACTAGAGTCTCAGCATGTTTTATGGATAAGGATTTTGCAACCAGGCTCAATCTACTACTTGTAAAAAAGACCCATCATACACCCTTTGAAATCATTGATGGATGAAATCTTGTATCAAGAGATATTGTCAAAGAAATCCAATCGTTGGAAGTGATACTAGGAGATCAAGTATTATAAATTGTTTTTAATATCATTAGATGTCTGACAAATCTTATTGCCATTGGACTTCCTTGATTTGAGCTACATAATCTTGATATTGATTGGAATATGCGGAAGATTTTTTTAAGATCCACACATCAAAAGAAGAAGCGAGGTACTGCTCTATTCCTTAAAGTTAAAGTATTTATGCAAGCAATAAAAAAAGAGATGCATTTGCATTGTATGCTATTCCAATGAAAGATCCAACGGAGCATTTAAAGTAGGAAATTCCTAATCAATATCATGACCTGAAAGACGTATTTGAAAAAAAAAAGCAGACATATTATCCAAACATCGTCCTTATGATTGTGCAATCGAATTACAAGATAGAGCTCAACCTCTATTTGGTCCAATTTATAATCTGTCACAAAAGGAATTTACTATGAAGGACATATTTATCAGAACCTTTTAAAATATTTTAGAAGATTCTTAGAATTCTCTAGAATCTTTCAGAGCCTTCTAGTATCTTTGTAATTGATAGAAGTCGCTTGAGAAGCTTCTTAGTTGATAGAAGTTGCTTGAGAAGCTTTCTAATTGGTAGAAGTTGCTTGAGAAGCTCCCTAGTTGGTGGAAGCTACTTGAGAAGCTTCCTAGATAGGAGTATATATTAGAATCAAGGTTGAAGAGTTCTTTAGTCTCGACAACATATTTCTTGGAACTCTAGCTCATCTCTCTGATATTATTTCTTGTACTCATCTAATTAATCTATTTCTTGCTAGTTCTTCTTGAACTTCTTATTTAAATTTCCAATCTATATCTTGCATTTATGACAGTTTGTCAAGACTGCCTTTCTATCAATATCGGAGCTTAGTTCCTTGAAGCAGAGAGTGGACTACCCCTCTCCTTGAAGATACTTGAGCGTTCTAAAGGTTGCGGATTACCCTCCTTTAGACAGATATTGATTCTTTTTTCTTTATTTAATATGGCTAGTAGAGAAGACGTTAACATGGTAGAATCTTCGGAGTCAAAGTTAGATGTGATTATCAATGCTCTTAATATTCTAGCGATTAGAACTATTGAAATTGAAGGAAATTTTGCTAAGATCCCTAGAACTACAAGAGTGGGAGTGGCTCAAACTGTAATACAACCACCTCTAGCTAGTGAAGTACTACCATCTACATCTTAATGTGAGAATTTGATTACACCGCAATACAAAGAGCCTCGAGTTAGTCTCCCAAAGAAGTTTGATGGTACTCGATCAAAATTTCATGGTTTTATAAACCAAGTTTGATTGGTAACATTCTTGCAATCAAAACAATATTCAATCGAGGAGTCGCGAGTTGGATTAGTGGGGACATTGCTTATTGGATAAGCTTTGTCTTGATTTGCCCCCTTATTTAAGAAAAGATCTTCTATCTTAAATAATTTTGAGAATTTTCTAAGAGCATTCGAGGAGGCATTTGGAAAGCATGATAAGGCTCGGTGGGCAACCACCAAGATTTGTTTTCTACATCAAGGATCATGCTCTATATCTGTTTATGCATCAAACTCTAGACAACTTGCATGTGATATCAACTGGAGAGAAGAAGCATTGGTGAGTTAATTTTATTGGGGACTTAGAGATGATGTGAAGGATTTATTACTATCTCTATCCAACCCTCAAACACTCAACAAAGCAATCAGCTAAGCGGTGAAGTGTGACAATCAGCTTTTTCAACGACGTCAAGACCATTATTCCAGAGCTACATGGTATCCACAAGGAAACTAGTTCTATTCAGCTGCTCCTATCAAGAGTGTGGAAGCTCAATCTGAAATAGAAGATATGTAAATCAATATGATACGTTTCAAGTCTCTCATAATTAAAGAAAAGAAGCAACAATTTGAGCAAAACTTGTGCTTATATTGTGGAGAGGCAGGCCATAAAGCCGAAAATTGTCCTATAAAATAGACGCCTCGAACAACAAGACTCAAAAATACAAGCTTGCAGGAAAACAAGGACGCCCAGCCACAATAGGGACCGTGGGGTTGGACATCTCAACATCCCAAATTAATCAAGGTTCCTTTCTCTCAACTCAACTTTCTCATTATTTTACGGTACCTTTATTTCTTGGTATTCAAAAACTACAAATCGATGCTCTATTAGACTCAAGAGCATCTCCTTATTTTTTAGATGAAGAATTTGCCAAGCTTCACAAATTTCCTCTTGTGAAGAAACCAAAGCCTATCCATATAAAAGTCAAAGATGGCCAATCTTTGTCTTCTGGCGATGTTACTCATATAACTAAATCGTTGAAGGTACATCTTGAAAATCATGAAAGTAGCATTATATTTAATATTATCAAGATTCCTTCATGTTCAGTTATTTTGGAACTATCCTGACTTGATAAATATAATCCATTGATAGATTGGAGGTTGCAAATAGTAACATTTCCAACAAAATCCTTAATGGTGGAACTTGCCAAAATAATGTCTAGAAATAAATCCTTATTCATAGGTGCGAGGCCGTTCATGAAGGAAGCCAAGCATAATACACCTCTTATCATCTTCGCAATGCCAGCTCGAGAAGATGCAATTCCAACTTTGGTTATTCTGGAGCAATATGAAGAATTTAAGGATGTCTTTGAGAAGAAGAATGCTGACATGCTACCAGAGCATCGACGATACAATTGTGCTATAGATCTCCAAGAGGGAGCACAACCACCATTTGGTCCAATCTACAATTTATCATAAGACAAACTCTTAGCATTGAAGGATTATATTGAAGAAAATCTTACGAAGAACTACATTTGATATTCTAAATCTCCAGCAGGTGCACCTATCCTCTTTGTGAAAAAGAAAGATGGCTCATTACAGATGTGCGTGGATTATCAAGGCTTGAACAAGGTCACCGTGAAGAATCAATATCCATTGTCACTAATATCTGGACTATTGCAGCAACTTGGTGAAGCCAAAATATACACCAAGATAGATCTTTGTGGAGCTTACAATCTTGTACGAATAAAGGTAGGAGATAAATGGAAGACAACGTTTTAGACAAGGTATGGACATTTTGAATATAATGTCATGCCTTTCAGATTAATCAATGTACTAGCTATATTTTAATATTTCATGAATGATGTTTTTTGAGAGTATTTGGATAAATTATTGTTTGTTACCTCGATGATATTTTGATCTATTCTAAGAATATTCAAGAGTATGAGAGTCATATAAAGTTGGTGTTACAAAAACTTTGGGATGCAAGGTTATATGCCAAGTTAGAAAAATGCATGTTCTATTAATCCAAGGTGGAATTTCTTAGTTACATCATTTCAAACAAAGGATTGTTCATGGATCAGAAGAAGGTTCAAGCAGTAACGGATTGGACAGTACCAAAGACGGTATGAGATGTGCAATATTTTCTTAGGTTTGCCAACTTCTATCGCATTTTTATCAAAAACTACTCATAAATTGCAGCTCCATTAACACGATTGACATCAAAAGACAAGCTCGAGTAGAGTACCCGAGTACAAGAGGCTTTTCAAGAGTTAAAGTCAGCGTTTATGATAGCTCCTATCTTGATGCATCTCGACTTTACAAAGGCCTTCTATTTGGAAATGGATGCTTTTGACTTTGCGCTAGGAGCTGTATTATTACACATGGACAAGGATGATAAACTTCGTTCGATTGCGTTCTATTCAAGAAAGTTTTTGGCAGCAGAAATCAATTATAAAATTCACAATAAGGAATTGCTTACAATAATTGATTCTTTCCAAGAGTGGCATCATTTATTAGAGGGTGCTGCACATCTAGTGACTATATATACAGATCACAAAAATTTGAAATATTTTACAACAGCTCGAGTTTTGAATCGGTGCCAAGCTTGGTGGAACATGTCATTATTCCAATTCGACTTTATCATCACATATCGGCCAAAAAGACAATAAAGATTATCAGATGGAATATCGAAGAGATCATATCTAGCACCCAAGGCTGGAGATGCAGTATTTGATCAGCAGTATACAATTTTGCTACAATCAAAATAATTTTGCCTCTACACCACCTCTATGATCATATCAATTGATGCTGATTTTTTAGAACAAGTCCGTGGAGCATCAGCTATGGACTCATTAGTCTTGGATGTGAAGCAGCGCTTCGACAAAGACAAGTTCAAGATTGAAGATAAGTTATTATATTTTGAAGATTGACTATACATTTTGGAAGGACCAATTTGACTACGTATTCTTCAATCATGACATGACTTCTCGGCCGTAGGTCACTTCAGATTCAATAAAACAATGGAGCTTATTTCTCAAGACTTTTGGTGGTCCTAAATGTAGAAGGCAGTGAAGAACTTTGTGCTATCATGTGACCTTTTTTCAAGATCAAAGAATCCTTGAAATTGCCCTTACGGGCTTTTACAACCTCTGCCAATTCCAAAAAGACCATGGTCTTCAGTATCTATGGACTTCATCACAGATTTGCTACCTTTTGCAATATTTGATGCTATCTACGTGGTAGTAGATCGGTTTACATAGATGACACATTTTATTCAATGTAAAAAGATAACTTTTGGTGAAGAAATAACAAGATTGTTTATTGATAATATATATTGGTATCATAGTTTATTAGATGATATTATTTTGGATCGAGGACCTCAATTTATACCAAAGTTTTGGAAGTCACTTTTTGATATATTGAAAGTAGATATCAAACTCTCTTCTACCTTTCATCGTCAAATCGATGGTCAAACAGAGCGAGTCAACCAAGTCTTGGAGCAATATCTATGATGTGCGATCAACTATCAATAAGATGATTCGACTACATATCTACTATTGGCAGAGTTTGCATACAACAATTTGGTCTATGCCTCAATCCAACAAACACCTTTCTTTGCAAATTATGGATATCATCCAAAACTTGATTTGTTGGATAAATCCAAAGATGAAAATCCAGCAGCTGAAGATCTTGCAAAGCATTTAATGGAGATCTAGACCACCTTGAAGCTTCAGTTACAAGTAGCTCAAGACTCATTCAAAACTTCTGCAAACAAATTTTGAAAGAATTTTCCTATTTTTCAAATTAGAGATAAGGTTTGGCTCTTGCGACAAAACATCAAGACCACTCGACCTTGCGATAAGTTGGATTATAGGAGGTTGGGACCATTTTGCATTGAAGAGCAAATTAATCCGGTGGCTTATCGCCTGAAATTACCCTCATCCATGAAGGTACATCTACTCTTTCATATTTCTCTTTTAGAAACTTATAGCAAATCAACTTTATCAGGACAAATACAGCCACCACCATCTTGTGTTAAAATTGAAGACCATGTGGAATATGAGGTGGAATAAGTCCTTGATTCGGGATGGAGATGGAAAAAGTTTGAATATTTAATTCAATGATATGACTATAATGTAAACGAGCAGACTTGGGAGCCAACAGAAAATGTAACAAATGCACCGCAAAAGATATAGGAATTTTATCGACAATATCCTAATAAACCAAAAATCGGCCATTGACGAAACGTGAAGATGAAGCCTTTTCCAAAGGAATGTATAAGCAGGATCCAAGTCTTATCGAAATATAACTTGTTGTGTTTTATTTTCTTGTAATATCAAGATATCTAATTTCAGGGTGTATTTAAATATGTGTCAAATCTTTGATTTCCTGCATTTGTGAACATACATCTCAAATGGCTTCTCAGAGACCTCAAAGCTAGAAAAGGAGGTGATGTCAAAGACATATTTATCAAAACCTTCTAAAATATTTTAAAAGGTTCCTAGAACTCTCTGAAACCTTTTAGAGCCTTCTAGCATCTTCATAGTTGGTAGAAGTTGCTTGAAAAGCTTCCTAGTTGATAGAAGTTGCTTGAGAAGCTTCTAGTTGGTGGAAGTTGCTTGAGAAGCTTCCTAATTGGTAGAAGTTATTTGAAAAGCTCCCTAGTTGGTGGAAGCTGCTTGATAAGCTTCCTAGATAAGAGTATATATTAGAGTCGAGGTTGAAGAGTTCTTTAGTCTCGACAATACATCTCTTGGAGCTCTAGCTCACCTCTCTAGTGTTATTTCTGGTACTCATCTCATTAATCTAGTTCTTGCCAATTCTTCTTGAACTTCTTATTTAAACTTCTAATCTATATTTTACATCCGTGACATTTATAGCCTTGTGAGAATATATTGATGAAAATCTAACCAAGAATTTTATTTGACATTCAAAATCACCTGTTGGAGCTTCTATATTATTTGTGAAAAATAAAGATGGTTCCTTATATATGTGTATTGACTATCAAGGTTTGAATAAGGTAATTATAAAAAATTACTATCCATTACCATTAATCTCAGGATTATTGGAATAATTAGGATAAGTAAAGATTTTTACAAAGATTGATTTGAAAGGCGCCTACAACTTAGTCAGGATTAAAGAAAAAGATCAATAGAAGATAGCATTTTGCACAAGGTATGGACATTTTGAATATAATATTATGCCTTTTTGACTTACAAATGTATCTGCAGTCCTCCAATATATGATGAATGATATCTTAGGAGAATACTTAGATGACTTTATAGTCATCTACTTGGACGATATCTTGATCTTTTTTAAGAATATGGAAGAGTATGAATATCATGTATGAAAGATATTTGAGAAACTATGAGCAAGTGGATTATATGCCAAAATGCTCTTTCTACCAACTATTAGTCAAATTTTTGGAATCTATTGCTTCAAAAAATGGGATTTCGATGGATCCAAAGAAGACACAAACTATTATATAGTGGAAACAACCGTTGTCACGTTGTAATTTAAAACAAAATGTGAAAGATATAAAGGAATGTGTTAAAATAAAAAGATTAAGATTAGAAGAAGAGAGGATGCAAAAGAGAAAGGGTTGTGATTATAACCACATTATCTTGGAGGTTATAATATTTATCACAAACTCAGGGATGATAGGTAGGCCAAACTACTAATTTCCTGCTGAAATTCCCACTAGCAATACCAAGTCATGAAGCCAAGGATTTCTACAGTGAAGTCAAGTGGATTCGAACCCATGTCAACTTCAAAGTAGCTAAGAACTTAACCACACAAGCTTCTATGACTTGGCAGTGTAGATTGTAGTTCTTTCTTTTTTATTTCTAATCTAATCTTAATTGTTTCTTTCTACTTATTAGATTTTTTTCTATTTTATCTTAGATCTACTTTATATTTATTCTCTTCTATTAAAGATCTAAATTTAAATGTTGTGGGCTGAAATTAGAAGAGAAATTGGTAGAAAAAAATGATAGTAGGAAAATAGAATAAAAATTTACCTCAAAAAGTGAGATTCCTTCAAATTAATCCAAAAGTAAGGATTAAAGAGGTGGAAAGACATGGCTGAGGTGTCTCTTTGACCAAGGGAAGAAAGAAGACCAGGCCGGGGAGGACAAGAAGGGGGTCGTGAAGAAGAAGAGGGAGGTTCTTTTGGAGAGATAGGATTTTCTTTTTGATAGGTAGTGTATGTTTTTGTGTGTAGAAGAAGCTTAGAGGGGATTTTAAGTGCAATTCTTTTTTGTAGGTTTGTAGTAGACAAGATAAGGAATATATAGAAATAATTTTCATGTCTTTTGGTTAAGTATCAAGGGAGATATGAGTCGTCAAAGTTGCAGGTGTTTAAGACTAGGGCAGTGAGGTTTACTAAATTTCGGGCCTCGGCTCTTGAGAACCATTTGGACTTTAGAGGCAAATTTTGTTGGGGTTTTGTTCCTTATAGAGTTTACTACTTTGAATCAAAATCTTAAGTCAATATGATCTTTGAGCAAAGAGTTATGAGTGAAATTGTAACCGGATGTAGGTGAAAAGAGAAATAGAGTGAAAGCAGAATTGGGTTTGTATGGGCAGAGTGTGTGTGTGGGTTTTTTTGGGTATGAATGGAGTTAGGGAATGAATTTGAGTGTGAAATTTGATAGACGTGATCTAAGCAAGTTAAGAAAGAGATGAGGGTAAGTTTGATACTCATTTATCTTATAAAAAAAATGTTATGCTCTTTCAAAGTGATAGGGATCTATCTCTAAGTCAGTGAAGTTTGGAGGAGCATATCTTTGTGATCAAAGTAGAATTTTGAGTAAAATTTATTGGGGTTTGTAGATATATGAGTCTATTAAGTTGTGTAAAAAACTGATTGCTATTAGAGTTATTTTTAAAGAATTATGAGGAAATTTGTAGTCAGATCCAGAGTTGGTAGAAGACAGAATTAAAGGAGAAGGATAGAGTCTATAACTCTATTTCCAAGAAGAGTTTTGGAGCAAAAATTGGAGGATGTTTACAACATAAAGCAAGCAACAAGCCTACCAAATTTCAATACTTGGGGTTTTGATAATGAGGAGCAATGAAGGTGTGAAGCAAAGGGGGTCCAGAATCAAAGGCAGCATGGAGGGGTTTCTTTGACAACATGGTTCTCTCTAACCACATGAGCTATAATCAAAAGGATTATGGGGTTTGCTTCCTTACTTCCTTAAGTACTTTGTATCCAAATTTTGCTTCAATTGATGTGATATCCTAGGATTTATGGGCAAATTTGAGGGCGGGTTTCTAAAGGCAGAATATGGCAAGGTTAATAAAGTATGTTTTTATGTAAATTCTTCAATTTTATGAACTTTATGAATCTCATCTTGCACTTAAGAAACAAGAGGCACAAAAGACCCAGTGTTTCTTAGGGCTAAGACTCTCACCACGACATTTGGTGCTTCCACTGAGAGAGCTCTAAGGCTTCAAGAATTTTTTAGGCAAGATGGGGGATAATAGAACCAGTGGTAGTCAAGCTCAAGGAGGTAGTCAAAACTTTGCAGAGGAGTTCTTTAGGGCCATGCAAATGTTTATGGGACAACAAATTGCCGATGCAGTTGGACAAGGAGCTACAAAAGCTTTGAAAGCTGTTATTTCTAAGAATGAAAGATTCAATAGAAAGAACATTTCAAAGTTTTTAAGGAATTATACTTGTGAGATGGAAATCTATCAAATTTCAGAGGAGAAGATGATAGAGACATTTGACTTGGCAGTTGTACCAGAGATCAGAGATAAGGTGAAACATCTTCATCAAAATAATTTTGAGATTACTTGGGCTAAATTTGAAGAGAGGCTTTGAGATGAGTTTTTTGATGAAGATGAAGAAAGGATGTCCAAAAGAAATTTTGTTGATTGGGTGGAATAACAACCAGGTAACAACATGGGACCAAGTGAATTGTTAAGAGAATTTGAAAAGAAATTTGGACAACTCTCATTAACAGAGAAGAGGATTCTTGAAGTGAGAAAATCAGAGTTATTTCTACAAGCTGCAAATGAAGCTTTGGAGGATAGACTATTACTTCTTCTTCAAGATGGAGCAGCTGAAGGAAGTTTTAGTACCAATTGGAGACAATTGGAGGATGCAGTAAGTCTTATTGCAAAGCAACAGCGGGTAAAGGCTAGGGGATATGGAATAAAGATGGAAGCTTCAACACCACTAACTACAAAGACATCTTCAATGATACCATCAAACTCTTCAAAGGGTAAGGCTCTGGATGAGGACACTCTAGAGGAATTGGTGAAGGGATTGAAGGAGCTGAAAGTGGAGATGAGTGCTTTAAAAAGAAGTACAAAGCCAAGTATCTCTCAAACAAACTTCTAGAGATAGGGGATATGTGATGTGAGTGTAATGATGATCATCACAAATGTGAGTGATGAATCATATGCTGATGCCATGAAGAAAGGCATCATTACCTTCAAAGATGGAAGGATTAGAGATGCATCTACAGATTTTCCTTTGGATACTAACTTTGCCAAAGGTGGAATGAAAAATTTAATAGAAGATCGAATGATGAAGCCTAAGCCAAGAGATTCAGGTAATGCAGATTCTTATCAAATTGTGGCTTGGGAAAATAATATTGAAGCTGCATATCTTGAGAATCATGAGATTATGATTAGAGGAGCTCAAGCCATTAGAGAGAAAACAAGATGGAATGATCTAGTTGATGCAGTTAGCATCAGAGCCTTTTTAGACAAGGAAAGAAAGAATGAAGACTTTCAAAATGTCTATGTGGAAGTAAAGAGAGGAAGGAATGTAGAAGATGAAGATGAAGAACCAATAAATAAGAAGCAAACACAAAAAGGTGGTGGTACAGGAGAAAGGACAAAAGAAGGCCCAACAATAAATCAACCACCACAAAATACCCTTTCATCTTCACAATCAAAGGAGGCATCAACTCCAAAGCAAAGGGTGGAAGATAACATGGAAAAGGGTAAGGACAAGAAGAAGGACATAGAAAAAGGTAAAACCAAAGGCCTTACTTATAAGCTTCAATCTGATATTGAAACTTCTATTGATTTGAAAGGAGTATTGGAAGGACGGATTTTGGATGCAAAAATTGAATTTACCTTACGGGAGGTCTTAGGAATTGCAAAGAAAGACTTCCATGAGTTGATTATTGATATTATCAAGAGAAAATGCCAAGTGACAGTAGAGACAGTGATGACAAGTGCCATTGACACTTATTTAAGTAAAGAGGAGGAGGAAGAGATTGGCCAAGTATTTTCTATTGAATGTAAGTCAAGCCTTGAAAGAATTATGATTGTGGAGGATGATAAGATGAGTCATGGGATTGAAGAAAAAGATGTAAATGATGATATGCCTATTGATTTAGAAGAGGAGGTTTTAGACATGTTTTCTCTTCAACTTCAAAAGAAGAAGGAGGATACCACCCACAACATGGAGGAAAAAGAAGCAAAGGTATATGCTTATGCCACTTTTGATGATGGTGATGGAAAAAAGGGTGCAAAGGTTTTAGGATTTTCTCATCTTTATTGGGCTAGAGCTATTACAGAAGCTCAAATTAAGCTTGAAAATTTGAATGAAACAATCCATGCTTTGATAGATCATGGCTCAGAGATTAATATCATGTCTAAGGCAGTATATGAAAAAGAAAAATGGCCTATAGATACTAATCATGGGTGGATATTGAGAGCTGCAAACAATGAAAAGGGAGGGTTGTTTGGAGCATGTCCTGCGGTGAAGACAAGGATTGGAAATGTGGAAGTAGAGCAGAATTTCTTTGTTCAAGATCGTGGCACATATCCAATTATTCTTAATCAACCATATATTACAGCTTCAAGAATGGAAACTAAAGTACTAGATGATGGATCTCACTATGCAAGGATTCGAAGTTGTGATGGAAGGAACTCAGTACAACTCCTTACAGTGAAGCTAGAAAGCAAGAGGCATAGAGATCAATTACGTGAAAAACCTCTTGATACGGAAGATGGATTCCAAGATTTCTAGAAAGCACACGTGGAGAATGGGGGTCCGCGGGTGCGGGTAATATATTTATTAAGGTATTCTCCAATATATATAAGAATGGATATGGAATTTTGAGTTTGAGTGATCATAGTATCTTGAATTTCAAAGGTGTAGGTGTAATGGATTCTAAATATAAAGCCAAAATAAAAAAAATAGAAAAGAATTTTAAAAAAATGGGGATAATTTCACAAGAAGAAAATATATCGGGATTAATAGAATGGATTGGACTTCCAATTGATCTACTACATCAATTAGAAAGGTTGAAAAATATGGAAGAGGATATGAATAATAGAGGTATTATAGTTGAAGTCCATGATCAATGCTTTTACAAAAAAATATTACATTTTATGGAAGACCATGGTGAAGACATTGATATCCGTAAGTGGAAAAATGAAGCTAAAGTGAATGCCAAGTATAAATCAATAGCAAAGAAAGTAAAGCCGCTAGCGACTCAACTACCAGATAATTCTGAAGATTATTTCAAGCGAGCTGGAAAGGAGCCAGGATTAAGAAGTTATATAGGAATTGGACATCAATTCACTAAAGAAACACTTGACAAGTTGCAGATTGGAGGGGGTGAATTTTTAAATAAACCGAAAAAGTATTTATTTCAAAGCATGCTTTTAAAACATGGAAAGGCATTTGCATCTAAACCTAGTGAAATAGGATGTGTTTATCCAAATGAAGTAGCACCTATGGTGATCTTTACAGTTCCACATATACCGTGGGATTTAAAACCCATTCCGGTTCTAAGAGCTTTACTACCAAAATTAATTAAATTGCTTAAGGAGAAGATAGAAATGGGGATTATAGAACCATCCATGGGTCCATATTCAAATTGCTGGTTTATGGTGCCAAAGAAATCTAGAGCATTAAGGTTTATTCAAGATATGCAACCTGCCAATGGTGTGACAATCAAGAACAAAGGATCTGGACCAATTGTAGATGAAGTTGCTGAGGCATTTGCGGGACATGCAATTTATTCAATTGGGGACTTATATTCTGGATATGATCAATTTCAACTTACAGCAGAGAGTAGAGATTTAATAACAATGAAGACGCCTTTGGATTTGGTTTGTATGTGTACATTACCTCAAGGAGCTACCAATTCAGTGGCACATATGTAAAATGCAATGAATCAAGTTTTAAAGGAGTTTGTACCTGAAAAGACCATATATTTTGTTGATGATATTCCTATCAAAGGTTGTAAAGAAGAAGTGAAGGATACAACAATTGATAAAAATGGTTGTAGACAATTTGTCAAACAACACATTGAAGATGTAGAGAAAATTTTGAAGAGACTTGAAGAGGTAGGTCTAACTTTATCTATTGACAAATCAAAGTTTGGAATGGATGAAATCATTGTTGTAGGTCATTTATGTAGAAGCTATGGTAGAAAATCAAATCCGGAGAAGGTCAATGCTATTGCTAAGATGAAGCCTTGTAATAGTATAACTGAAGTAAGAAGATTTTTGGGGGCATGTATTTTCTATCAAATTTGGATTCCACATTTTGCCCATATATCAGAGCCTCTTTACAAATTCTTACGGAAGGGAAATAAATTCAAGTGGAGAAAGGATCAAAATGAAGCTATGGAGTCTTTAAAGAATATTTTAAGATCTCCATCTTTTTTAAAGCAAGTTGACTATGAAAATGGTCAATCAGTAGTGATGATGGTGGATACTAGTCCAATTGCTATAGGTTGGGCTGTTGGTCAAGATGATATCAATGGAAGATGTTTTACAACTAAATTTGGAACAAGAATTTTGACTGAGCGACAACGAGCTTATCCGCAAGTAAAAAGAGAACTATGGGGAGTTGTCATAGCATTAAAGGCTGAAAGGAATTATTTAATTGGAGCAAATGTAGTATTGGAAGTTGATTGTTTATCTCTACTTGGTATGATTTCAAACTGTTCAACTCTAGATATTGCTATGTTGAGATAAATAGCTTTTATCAAATCTCTTAATCCAATTCTAGTATATATTAAAGGTAAGAAAAATGCTGTAGCAGATATATTGTCTAGAGCTAATTATATTGAAGATGAAGAAATGATTGTAAAAGATGATGATGAAGATGACAACAGCAAAAGCTATAGCATTGTATTTGTTAACACCAACAAAAGAAAAGATACAATTCTTTCTTTTAAGGAAGAATTATATGAAGGTAGATTGAAAGATGTTGGTTGGTATTTAAGTACTCTACAAAAGCAAGCAGAATGGTCAGAGAAGTATTTTAATGAAGTTAGAAGACATTCCTATGAATATCTTTTGCGTGATGGATTTTTGTGGAGGAAACCAAAAAGAAAAGATGGGATTCCATTGAGAGTGGTTGGAGATTTATCCACAAAACTTCAAATTCTCAAGGAATTTCATGATACAAATTGGGCTGGGCATCGAGGCATTTGGGCAACATATACAAAAATCAAAGAAAGATATTGGTGGAAAGGACTTTACAAAGATGTGGAAGATTTTGTAAGTTCATGTATTGAATGTCAATTTCAATCATAGATCTGGTATTGTGATGAATTGCATCCTACTTATCTTCTTGCTATTCACTTCCAATGGGTTATTGACTTAGTTACTATGCCAAATGGATTATGGGGAATGAAATACTTAGTATTGGCAAGAGAAGAGCTATCCAATTTTGTTGAAAGAAGAGCATTAAGGACCAAGCAGACTGAAAGAGTGTGTAGATTTATTCTTGAAGATATTTTTAATCAATATAGATGCATAGGAAGAATGAGAGCTGATAGAGGAGAATTAAATGCTGCTAAAGCTAAATCATTTTTTGAAAAGCATGGAGTAAAATTGAAGTTGACAACTGCATATAATCCTGAGGCAAATGGAAAGAGTGAGAGAGGTCATCTTCCAATTATTCAAGCTTTGATCAAAGCTTGTAGAGGAAATTCTAAAGATTGGCCTAGATTACTACCTTATGCTTTATGAGCTGACAGAACTACATATAGTACAGTAACAGGTTATATGCCAATTAAACTTATATTGGGACAAAAGCCTATTATGCCAATTGAAGAATCTATTCCTACATGGTTGTATTTGTGCTTAAGTTCTTAGCTACTTTGGAGTTGACGTGGGTTCGAATCCACTTGACTTCATTGTAGAAATCCTTGGCTTCATGACTTGGTACTGCTAGTGGGAATTTCAGCAGGAAATTAGTAGTTTGGCCTATCAATCATCCTTGAGCTTGTGATAAACATTATAACCTCCAAGATAATGTGGTTATAACCACAACCCCTTCTCTTTTTCATCCTCTCTTCTTCTAATCTTAATCATTTTATTTTAACACATTCCTTTATATCTTTCATATTATGTTTTAATTTACAACGTGACATCCACCCCCTCCAAACCTGCACATCCTCTAGAATATGCCACCATTCATTGTTCATCTTCTCCATCCTCATCTTCAATTTTTATGATATTTGTATCCTCCATTGATGCAGATGATAGCATTTCAAGGCTTTCAAATGAAAACCTGTCACTCCTCCTTCGAAATATTTTCACCCGCTTACCTACTATTGGATTTCTAAGTACAGTTCTATCTAATTCACGAAGTAAGTAAGTGCCATTTTCATAAACAGTGACAACAATATATGGTCCAAACCATCTTCGAGCAAATTTCTTCTGAGTGCTATGCTGATGCTCTAATGTACTATCATAAACCACCACCCAATCTCCCTCTTCAATAGGCTTTACCCGCAATCGATGTGTCTTATCAAACCTTTCCTTATTGTTAAGCCTTGCTTCTTTAAGTCTTTTCAAAAGAAACTTTTAAGAAACCTTTATTCTCTTCTATTAAAGATCTAAATTTAAATGTTGTGGGCTGAAATTAGAAGAGAAGTTGGTAGAAAAAAATGGTAGTAGGAAAATAGAATAGAAATTTACCTCAAAAAGTGAGATTCCTTCAAATTAATCCAAAAGTAAGGATTAAAGAGGTGGAAAGACATGGCTGAGGTGTCTCTTTGACCAAGGGAAGAAGGAAGACCAGGCCGGGGAGGACAAGAAGGGGGTCGTGAAGAAGAAGAGGGAGGTTCTTTTGGAGAGATAGGATTTTCTTTTTGATAGGTAGTGTATGTTTTTGTGTGTAGAAGAAGCTTAGAGGGGATTTTAAGTGCAATTCTTTTTTGTAGGTTTGTAGTAGACAAGATAAGGAATATATAGAAATAATTTTCATGTCTTTTGGTTAAGTATCAAGGGAGATATGAGTCGTCAAAGTTGCAGGTGTTTAAGACTAGGGCAGTGAGGTTTACTAAATTTCGGGCCTCGGCTCTTGAGAACCATTTGGACTTTAGAGGCAAATTTTGTTGGGGTTTTGTTCCTTATAGAGTTTACTACTTTGAATCAAAATCTTAAGTCAATATGATCTTTGAGCAAAGAGTTATGAGTGAAATTGTAACCGGATGTAGGTGAAAAGAGAAATAGAGTGAAAGCAGAATTGGGATTTGTATGGGCAGAGTGTGTGTGTGGGTTTTTTTGGGTATGAATGGAGTTAGGGAATGAATTTGAGTGTGAAATTTGATAGACGTGATCTAAGAAAGTTAAGAAAGAGATGAGGGTAAGTTTGATACTCATTTATCTTATAAAAAAAATGTTATGCTCTTTCAAAGTGATAGGGATCTATCTCTAAGTCAGTGAAGTTTGGAGGAGCATATCTTTGTGATCAAAGTAGAATTTTGAGTAAAATTTATTGGGGTTTGTAGATATATGAGTCTATTAAGTTGTGTAAAAAACTGATTGCTATTAGAGTTATTTTTAAAGAATTATGAGGAAATTTGTAGTCAGATCCAGAGTTGGTAGAAGACAGAATTAAAGGAGAAGGATAGAGTCTATAACTCTATTTCCAAGAAGAGTTTTGGAGCAAAAATTGGAGGATGTTTACAACATAAAGCAAGCAACAAGCCTACCAAATTTCAATACTTGGGGTTTTGATAATGAGGAGCAATGAAGGTGTGAAGCAAAGGGGGTCCAGAATCAAAGGCAGCATGGAGGGGTTTCTTTGACAACATGGTTCTCTCTAACCACATGAGCTATAATCAAAAGGATTATGGGGTTTGCTTTCTTACTTCCTTAAGTACTTTGTATCCAAATTTTGCTTCAATTGATGTGATATCCTAGGATTTATGGGCAAATTTGAGGGCGGGTTTCTAAAGGTAGAATATGGCAAGGTTAATAAAGTATGTTTTTATGTAAATTCTTCAATTTTATGAACTTTATGAATCTCATCTTGCACTTAAGAAACAAGAGGCACAAAAGACCCAGTGTTTCTTAGGGCTAAGACTCTCACCACGACACCGTCATCAATTAGAGATGTATAATATTTCTTGGGATTTGCAAATTTCTACAGAATCTTTATCAAAGATTTTTCCAAGATTGCGGCTCCATTAACGCGACTCTCAAGCAAGGAAAAATTTATTTGGTATAGTAAGGTTGAAGAAGCATTCAAGAAACAAAAAGAATCTTTCACTTCTGCTCCTATACTTGTCCACGTAGATCCAACAAAACCATTCATTCTGGAAACGGATGCCTCAAATTTTGCATTGAGATCCATACTCTCTCAAACTAGTGATGATGGTCAACTACATCTAGTAGCATTCTGCTCTCAAAAATTCTCAGCTGCAGAGATTAATTACGAGATCCATGACAAAGAATTATTGGCAATTGTTGATGCTTTTGAAAAATGGCACCATTTGTTGGAAGGAATTCAACACAAAATTATGGTATATATCGGCCACAAAAATTTAGAATATTTTATGAGTGCTCAAGTTTTAAATCGTCGACAAGCACGACGGAGCATGTGATTATCTTGATTTGATTTCGTAATTACATATCATCGAAGAAAATTTCAAGAAAAACTAGATGCCCTTTTTTGACAATCATATCTTGCACCAAGAATAGGAGACATTGTATTAGATCGACAAAAATCAATCATGTTGAAGCCGTCCAATTTGCAGTTAAAGCCATCTAATTTGCAGTTAAAGACATTGACGATATCTACCTATACAAATACAACTCTCAAGATGGAAATCTAGAAAGTAATGAAGACAGATCCATTTATAAAGAATATCCAACAATGTTTAAAAAATGCACATGTGGAAGAAAATAATAATTTCAAATTTGAAGATGGATTGTTATACTTAAAGAATCTCCCATATGTTCGTCCAGGACCTACAAGACTTCAAATTCTTCAAGCTCGATATGACCTTCCAGCAGCTGGACACTTTAGCTTCAATAAGATTTTAGAATTGGTATTAAGAGACTATTGGTGGCCTCAAATGTGGAAATTGGTGAAAAAATTCATCCAATCATGCAAAATTTGTGCACAAATAAAGATTCTAAGATACCAACCATATGGACTTCTGCAACCCCTTCCAGTTCCTAAGGGCCCATGGCAATTGTTATCTATGGACTTCATTATAGATCTTCTAATTTTGAATGGAAAAGATTCAATTTTTATAGTGGTAGACCGTCTTAATAAGATGGCACACTTTATCCCATGTAATTAGACTATTTTTGGGGAAGAAATAGCCAAGCTTTTTATTGATGATATTTATCAAATACATGGCCTTCCAATTGATATTATTTCAGATCGAGGATCGTCATTTATATCAAATTTTTGGAGAGGGTTATTTTGGCTTTTAAAGGTCAAGATCAACCTCTCATCTGCTTATTATCCTCAAACTCACGGTCAAACAGAACAAGTGAATCAAATCTTAGAACAATATCTTTATTGTAGTATAAATTACCAACAAGATGATTGAACGGACTTTCTACCATTGGCTGAGGTTGCATATAATAACTCCAAACATTCTTCAATAAAGCAAATTCCATTCTTCTCAAACTATGGATACCACCTTAGAGCAGATCCATTCCAAATTGAAGATGTGAGAAGCCCTACTGTAGAAAGTCAAGCTATCTATTTAAAAACCATCCATGAAAAATTCGAATTCCAATTACAAATAGTCCAAGATTGATATAAAGACTATGCAAACATTCATTGTAAGAACCAACCAAATTTCAAAGTAAGAGGTCGTGTCTGGTTACTTTGACTAAATATACAAATAAATCGACCATCACAAAAATTAGACTATCAAAGACTTGGATCTTTTACAATTCTACACCAAGTAAATCCAATAAGTTTTCGTCTCAAACTACCAAGTAGTATGCACATTCATCCAATCTTTCATGTCTCGCTTTTAGAAATCTATTATAAATCAAATATTGCTGGAAGAACTATTCCACCACCAGCTCTAGTTGAAGTCAATCAAGAGATTGAATACGAGGTGGATGAAATATTGAATTCACATATAAAATATGGACAATTAGAATATTTCATCTATTGGAAGGGTTATGGAGTTAGCCAAAGAATATAAAAATCCTCAAATAATCTTAAGAATGTACCTATAAAGGTTCACTAATTCCATCAATAATATTCTAAAAAATCTAGATTCAATGATTATTGAAGATTTTGTGGGCAGTAACATCTCTTGGCTTCTAAATGATGCTTCATATTAACAATAAAAGACCAATATAAAAAGGTGAGAGCCACGCCAAGACCTGCACTTGTATTTTCTTAGGATAGAATAGATCTTACTAGAAGCTTATTAGTTATCATGTCAAATCTTTGCGTTTCAAAGAAATTGCAAGAACAAGAGTCATAAGACTCTTCTGTCATACAAGCGGTTGGAAAATCATTGCAACTTTCACAATCTGCTAGGTTTGAAGAACATGGACAAGATAAAAAAGGAGTATCCCAATGTCAAATAAGGCCATGCTTAGAGTCTTTGGAGATACGGCCTCATCACAAAAATCTCAATTCAAATGCCCGAGCTTTGATAATACTCCTCAAAGTTGGAAGTGTGACTTCAGGTAGACCAGGAATTATTTTTGGAGGATGTTTTGAAGGTTGCAACAAAGAGCAAATTCTTGGATGGAATATTGGTCTAGCAGAGGTTATATCTAGAGGTCATTGACGCCATCTCCAAGGACTTGCTCAACCAATAACCAATGAACAAAAGATAGAATATGTTGCTTTTCTACTTTGACAAATTTTAGAATTTTTATGTATATGATTTGATCATCAAATTGCTTTGGCTTCTCATGAAACTTGTCGCTAGAAGAAAAGGTGATATCATGGACATACTTTAAGCCATTATTAGAACTTTTTGTAGTCTTTTAGAATCTTCTATAGCTTTTTAAAATCTTCTAGAATCTTCTAAAATCTTCTAAAATCCTCCTCAATCTTCTAAGACTTCTTGTGGATTTTTTAGAGTCTTCCAAAATCTTCTTCAAACTTCTAGAATATTCTAAAATATTCTTAGGACCTTCTAGAATCTTCTTTAACCTTCTAAGACCTCTCATAGACTTTTTAGAGTCTTCCAAAATCTTCCTCAAGCCTCTAGAATATTTTAAGATATTCTTAGAAGGTCCAATAGGACATAAGGCCTCATAGTATAAATAAGAGATAAGACTGAGGAGCACCTCAATCTTGCCAACACAAGTCTTGAAGCAATCCAGAGTGTTGCCTTGTTCTTGATATTAATCTAGTTTCTTATTCTTGATGTAGTTTTTTTCCTATCCATCCAGTCCTTTGTTTTTGAAGTTATTCTGATTTTGATTTCTTCTCTTTGATTCTTGGCTAATCTGTTATCTTGCATCCTTGACACTTTGAAGCTTTCATAGAAGTATTTACAAAAACATTTGGAGAACATAACAAGACTCATTGGACAATAGCCAAGATCCAAATATTACAACAAAAGGTGCACTCTATATCAGTCTATGCATTCAATTTTAAGCAACTAGTATACAACAGCAATTGGAATGAAGAAGCCTTTGATTCAATTGAAATGAATTAATTCTATTGGAGATTAAGAGATAATATGAAAGATTTGTTATTATTGCTTTTGGATCCACAATCGCTCAATAAAGCTATTAATTAAGCCATGAAATATGATAAATGACTATTTTAATGTTGTTAAGTTCAATGTTTATGGAATTCAGCAAGACAACATATAATCTGACACATTCTTATTATTTTGGCAAGCAATTTGAATTTATATTAAAAAATAGAAGATATATAACTTCATGCTATATGTTTTAAATCTCTTAATTCACAAAAAAAGAAGTATTGGATGGTTAAAGGTCTATATTTGTATTATCTCAAAGGAGGCCATAAGGCTTGCAATTGCTAAAAGAAATAAAATCAACACATTATCAAAATCAAGAGTGCAATTGTTGAAGAAAACAAAGATATTTAGCTATAGTAAGGACTATGCAACTAGACAATTTGATATTGTAAAATTATTTAGGTTCTTTTTTTTTTTACTCAGCCTATTTGTTATTTTATAATTTTTTATGTTTTGGCCCTCAAAAGCTTTAAACAATTGCCTTATTGGATTTAAGGGTGTTCGCTTATTTCTTAAATGAGACATTTGCTAAACTTTATAAAATTCTTCTTGTACAAAAATCCAAACCTATTTATATAGAAATAATAGATGGACAATCTTTATCCTTTGATAGTATCACCCATAAAACAATGCCTATAGAAGTATCATTTGAAGACCATAACAATCAAATTGTATTCAATATTATTAAGACTCCTTCAAATCCTATTATTCTTAGACTTTCTTGGTTAGAAAAGCATAATCTATCTATAGATTGGAAGTTACAAAAAATGACATTTTTTATAGAAATTCCTATAAAAAAAAACTTTATAAAAAGTTATGAATTAATAAGCCTTTATTTGTTGGAGCAATAACCTTTATAAGATCGGCTAAAGAAGATACACAATTTGATATTTATGCAACTATAACCAAAGAAGATATGACTTTATTAGCAATTATTCTAAAAGAATATAATAAATTTTAAGATATTTTTTAAAAAAAGAATATTGATATATTATTGAAGTACCAACCATGCAATTGTGCTATAGATTTTCAAGAAGGAATACAACCTCCTTTTGGTCCAATTTATAATCTTTATCAAAATGAGCTTTTAGTGTTGAAGGATTATATTAATAAAAACCTTGCAAAAAACTTCATCAAGCATTCAAAGTCTTTAGCAAGTGCACCTATACTCTTTGTGAAGAAAAAAGATAGTTCCTTTTGTATGTACAATGAATATTGGAGATTAAATGAGATAATAATAAAAAATTATTATCTACTATTGTTAATTTCAACACTTTTGGAACAATTCAGCCAAGCCAAGATCTATACTAAGATAGGTCTTTGTAGAGCATACAACTTAATATAGAAAGAAGACAAATAGAAGATCACATTTTGAACAAGATATAGACATTTTGAATAAAATATTATGTCCTTTGGATTAATAAATGTATCCACTATCTTTTAACATTTAATAAATGACATCTTTTAAAAGTATCTAGATAAGTTTGTGGTGATCTATCTTAATGATATCTTGATCTATTCAAAAAATCTAAAGAAACATGAGAAGTATGTAAAGTTGATATTACAAAACCTATAAGATATAGATCTATATATTAAGGTAAAAAAATATATATTTCATCAATCAAAGATAGAATTTTTGAGATATATCATATTTATTGAAGGTCTCATGATGGATTCTAAGAAAATAGAGGCAGTTATGTAGTGGGCCATTTCAAAGATTGTAAGAGATATACAATACTTTTTTAGATTTACAAATTTCTATTAGATCTTCACCAAAAATTACTCTATAGTTGCCGCCTTTCTTATTCAATTGACATACAAAGATAAGTTAGAATGGAGGCTTCAAGCAAAGAAGACATTCAAAGATCTCAAAATAACATTCACCATAGCTCTAATCTTGGTGTATCTAGATTTTACAAAAGTATTTTACATAAAGATTGATGCTTCGGATTTTGTATTAAAGGCCTTATTTTTATTAATGGATATAGATGATACACTTTTTTTTGTTACATTTTATTCATAAAAGTTTTTTGTTGCAAAAATTAATTATGAAATCTATAATAAGAAACTTCTTGCTATTGTATTTCTTTTCAAGAGTGGCATCATTTTCTTAAAGAAACAATGCACCCTATGATTATATGTACAAATCACAAGAATTTAGAATATTTTATGTTAGCTTGAATTTTTAATCATTGTCAAGCTTGATGGAATATGTCATTATTTTTATTTAATTTTATTATTACTTATCAATCTGAAAAGAAATAAAGATTATTCAATGCTTTATTAAAAAAATCATATCTTGTATTAAGGATAAGAAAGGTAGAATTTGATTAATAATATGCAATTTTATTAAAGTCAGAGCAATTTCACCTTTGTGCCACTATTATATCAATACATATTCATTCTAGTTTCTTTGATGAGGTACATGTTGCAACTACTAATAATACTTTGGCCCTTGATATCAAGCATTGCGTCAATAAAAATGTTGATAAGTTCAAGCTTGAGAAAGACCTTCTATATTTTAAAGAATATTTATATATCCCAAAAGGTGTAACACAACTGCATGTTTTTTAATCTTACTATGACTTTCCATTTACTGGTCACTTTAGATTTAATAAAACATTGAAACTTATTTCTCGAGATTTTTAATAGTGTCAAATTTAGAAGGCTATAAAGAACTTTGTGCTCTCTTGTGACATCTATTTAAGATCCAAGAATCTTCAACATCGCCTTTATATACTCTTATAGCCTTTGATTATTCCAAAATGGTGTTGGGGACATAGTCCTTAGAATCTTCTAGAGACAAGCTTCTAGAACATTCTAGAAGCAAGTCTTTGGAACCCTCTAGAATATTCCCTAAAGATTCCTAAGAATATTCTATAAAGATTTCTAGAAGATTCTATAAAGATTCTCTTAGAAGGTTCTAGAAGATTCTTAGAATATTCCTAGAATATTCTACTAGATTCTAGGAAGTTGCTTGAGAAGCTTCCTAGTTTAGCAGAAGTAGCTTGAGAAGCTTCCTAGTTTAGCAGAAGTAGCTCGAGAAGTTTCCTATCTGGTAATATATATAGGAGTCGAGGCTGAAGGGTTCTTCAGTCTCGACAACACATCTCTTAGAGCTCTAGCTCACTTCTCTGGTGTTGGCCTTGTACTCATCTGCATTAATTTAGTTCTTTCCAGTTCTTCGTGAACTTCTTGTTTAGATTTCTAGTTTGTATTTTGTGTCCGTAACAGTTTGTCGAGACTACACACATCTTTGATATTAGAGCTAGTTCCTTCTTGTGAGAGTGTGGATTATCCCTCTTCTTGAAGGTCTACTGGCGTTTTAGAGGTTGCGGATTACCCTCCTCTAAACTGATATTCATTGTATTCAATATTGGAGTCTTGTTCTTCTTGAAAAGCGTGGATTACCCTTCTTCTTGAAGAACTTAAGGCGTTTTAGAGGTTGCGGAGTACCCTCCTCTAAACCAATATTATCTTCTGTAGATTCATCTTTTCCTTCTCTTAGAATGGTCGGAGGTCAAGACATCACTATGGTTGAAAGTTCGGAGTCCAAATTGGACGCCATCATGAATGCTCTTGCTACGTTGTCTCAGAGAACTGCAGAGATAGAAGGAGTTATGGCAAGGCTTCACAACGTTGGAACGCCCGAGGCAGCACAATCTAAGGTTCACCAATCTTGAGCTTCGGTATCTAATGAAGCAACTATGTCGTTAGTTCGGCAAGAACCGTTGGTTCAACAGCGAAAGGAACCCCGAGTCAGCCTTCCAAACAAATTTGATGGTACGCGTTCCAAGTTTCGAGGTTTCGTCAACCAAATCAGGTTGATTACGGTTTTGCAACCTGAACGGTGTCCGACGAAGGAGTCGCGTGTTGGATTAGTCGGAACTCTGCTCACAGGACAAGCGTTATCGTGATTCGCTCTTTTATTCGAGAAACGATCACCAATTTTGAGCAACTTTGAAACTTTCTTGGAGGCATTTGCCGAGGCATTTGGCAAATATGATAAGGCTTGATGGGCTACAATGAAGATTCGGTCGCTACGACAAGGGATGCGCTCAATATTAATTTATGCATCAGATTTCAGGCAATTAGCGTGCGACATCAACTAGGACGAAGAAGCGTTGATGAGTCAGTTTTATTGGAGTCTAAGAGACGACGTGAAGGATTTGCTATTATCGCTTCCAGACCCACGGACGCTCAACGAAGCCATCAGTCAAGCGATGAAGTGCGATAACCGCCTATTTCAACGTCGCCAAGACCAACGTGCAAGATAATATACGACTCGTCATGGCCCTAATATGTCAGCAAGTGGCCTCAACTCACACTCGGAAGCGGAAGACATGCAAATTGATGCGATACGTATAAAGCCCTTTACTCCAGAAGAAAGAAAGCGACGTATGGAGGAAGGACTATGCTTGTATTGCGGAGAGCAAGGCCACACAGTTAGAAGCTGCTCCAAGAAGTAGAATCGACGCATTGTGAAGACCAAAGGTGCAATTATACAGGAAAACGAAGATGCCCAGCCACAATAGGAACCGTGCGGCTGGACAATTCAATACCACAACAAAAATCAGGTTCCACTCTTTCTTCCCAGCCTGTTAGTTGTTTTACAATCTCTTTGTCTTTTGGTCCTCAGAAAATCAAAACCCTAACGTTATTAGATTCAGGAGCATCTGCTTGTTTCTTAGACGAAGAATTTGCTAAGCGCCATAAGATCCCTCTAGTATTGAAATCCAAACCCGTACACGTAGAAGTAATAGATGGAAGACCCTTATTGTCCGATAGTGTCATCCATGAATCAGAACCTATAGAAGTTGCATTTGAAAACCATAGTAGTTTTTTTATTTTTAATATTATTAGAACCCCGTCAAACCCTGTCATTCTTGGTCTTTCCTGATTAGAGAAGCATAATCCACCTATCGATTCGAGGTTGCGAAGAATGACATTTTCCATAGATTATTCTAAAAGTAAGCCTATTTAAAGGTCTAGAACAAAAAAACCATTATTCCTTAGAGCAAGAACGTTTGTAAAGTCGTCCAAGGAAGGTACACCATTTGTCATTTATGCAACACCGATTAGCGACGAGAAGACTTTGACAACAAGTATAACGGAGCAGTATAAGCACTTTGAGGACGTATTTCAAAAGAAGAATGCTGAAATGCTACCAGAGCATCAACCATATGATTGTGCCATAGACTTACAAGAAGGAACACAACCACCTTTTGGCCCAATCTACAACCTATCGCAGACGGAGTTGGCAGAGCTACGGAAGTACATCGACGAGAATCTAGCCAAGAATTTCATTTGCCATTCAAAGTTGCCAACCGGGGCACCGATCTTATTTGTGAAAAAGAAAGACGGCTCGTTGCGGATGTGCGTAGATTATCGAGGCCTCAACAAGGTGACGAAGAAGAATTGTTATCCGTTACCTTTAATCTCCAGTCTTTTGGAACAACTTGGACGTGCAAAGATCTTCACAAAGATTGATCTAAGGGGAGCTTACAATCTTGTGCATATCAAGGAGGGAGACGAATGGAAGACAGCTTTCCGTACAAGGTATGGCCACTTTGAGTATAATGTCATGCCTTTTGGCCTCACCAATGCTCCGGCCGTTTTTCAACACATGATGAATGATATTTTTCGAGAGCACCTTGACGACTTCGTTGTCATCTACTTAGATGATATTTTGATATTTTCCAAGAACGAGTAAGAGCATGAGAAACATATTCGTCTGGTCCTTGAAAAGCTACGCCAGCGAGGATTCTATGCCAAACTAGAGAAATGCTTATTTCACCAGACTGAGATGGAATTTTTAGGATTTATCTCGACTACAGAAGGTTTGAAGATGGATCCCAAAAAGGTAGAGGCAATCGTGTCTTGGGAAGTTCCGAAGACAATTCGAGATGTGCAATTCTTTCTTGGTTTTGCTAACTTCTATCGGATCTTCATCAAGAATTATTCCCAAGTCGCTGCCCCGCTCACTCGGTTGACATGCAAGGACAAGCTCGAATGGGGACCTCAAGCGGAGAAAGCATTCCAAGATCTTAAGTCGGCATTTACTATAGCTCTAATCTTGGTACACCCTGACTTTGCAAAGGCCTTCTACTTAGAGACCGATGCTTCAGATTTTGCTTTGTGAGCGGTGCTTTCACAGATGGACGTAGACGGGAAGCTCCATCCAGTTGCATTCTATTGGCGGAAGTTTTCTGCTGCCGAGATCAACTATGAGATCCACGATAAGGAACTCCTTGCAATAGTGGATACCTTTCAAGAGTGGCGACACTTCCTTGAAGGAGCTGCACATCCGATGGCCAGATTGTTGGGGTGAAAGATGCGCCTCAAGCGCTGGGCTTCTAGCTGTCACTAATTTCTCAATCAAGCTTCAAAAATGAAAAAAACTCAAAGTTTATATATATATATTTTTTCCTTTTGAGAAATTACATCAAATACATAAGCCTCAAGTAACTAACAACATCCAAAGTATGATAAAATCCTCTAAAACCTTATATATCTTTATGTGGAAATTTTTCCGAACTTCAACATCTCATATCTCCTGATCCGACTGTCCAAACATAGTAAAATTTTCCATGAAGTATTGATGAATTCTTATCAACCTCTACAACAATTTTCAACTGCAAATTCATTGCGGATCTTGAGATATCTTGAAACCCTAACAGTCGCTTCAAACCCTTGTCTTTGTACACCCGCATACAAAATTCTTCATATCTCACAAACTATAAGCTCAAATTCCATGAAATTTGTATGTATAGCTTTTTAACACAAATTTTCTCATTCTCCAAGAAGTTTGAGCCAAAATTTCGTCTAAAAACTCAAGTTATGGCTCAAAACATAACTATTAACAACACAGTGTGCTTACTGCCTTGGAATTGGATGCGCTGTCTTCAACTCTTCATATCTCCTTCGTCTAAACTAAAAACTTAAGAATTCCTTCATAATAGACGTAGATCTTGAAATCACCTTTCCAACCGCACTGTTCGATCTCCAAAAGCCTCCGTACAACTCCGCAAAATCCCAAAAGAGTGACAATATGTATGAAATCCACTCTTTCACTTTGAACAAGTATAACTTCTTCACCCTAACTCCAAATCGCCTAAAATTTCCTTTCAAACTATACCCAAAACCCTAAACTTTACAATTCTACCTCTGAAATTGCAAATCCCCTTTTTGAAGTTGCCGAAAACCCCTTTTAAGGTCGCGGGCAGCCTCCTCAAAGCCCATTGGGCATGGTATTCGACCAATAGGGATGAAGTTCCCTATTCCTTGCCTTCATCCGACCATGGCTTGATTTCATCCCTCCCAATTAGCCTCTTACTAGCTTAAATTTTCATCCTTAAGTCCCCACCTTCTCTCAAGGCTTCATACTAAACATTTAGATCTTATAATTTTTAAATACCATAACTAAATAGGTAAAATAAAATAAAATAAAGTTTCTCCTATCAACCATTTTCAATTTAACTTACTAACCATTCTAACACATATCTAAATCTATAAACATATTAGGCATTTTGAGTGGATTTTACATACTGTAAGCAATTACAATACAACACCGTATACACGGATCACAAGAATTTGGAGTACTTCATGACATCTCGAGTTCTGAATCGTTGTCAGGCTCGATGGAATATGTCGCTTTCCAGATTTGACTTTATTATTACTTATCAGCTTGGGAAGCAACAAGGACTCTCCGATGCATTATCGAGGAGATCGTATCTTGCGCCGAAGGTTGGAGAAGCAGCGTTTGATCAACAGTGTGCAATATTGCTGAAGCCAGAGCATTTTAGGATTTGCATCGCTTCCATGCCAATTGATACCGATTTCCTCAACCAGGTACGCGCCGCGACTCTTGAAGATTCTATAGCCGTGGATGTCAAGCAGCGCATTGATAACGACAAGTTCAAGGTTGAAGAAGATCTTTTATACTTTAAAGAGCAATTGTATATTCCAAAAGGACCAACACGACTCCGAGTTCTTCAATCTCGTCACGACTTTCCAGCTGCGGGACATTTCGGGTTCAACAAGACTTTGGGGCTTATCTCCCAAGATTTTTGGTGGCCCTAAATGTGGAAGGATGTGAAAGAGTTTGTCATCTCTTGTGACATTTGTTCAAGATCCAAGAGCCCTCGACATCGCCCTTATGATCTTCTACAGCCACTGCCTATTCCGCGTCGACCATGGTCTTCAATTTCTATGGACTTCATCACAGACTTGCCGTCATCAAATTCATTCGATAGCATCTTTGTTGTGGTGGATCGGCTTACAAAGATAGCACATTTTATTCCTTGCAAGAAGACATCTTCAAGCGAAGACACTGCAAGGCTCTTCCTCGATAACGTATATCGTTATCATGGCCTACCAGATGATATCGTGTCGGATCGAGGGACTCAGTTCGTATCCAAGTTTTGGAGATCTCTCTTTGAGGCATTGAAAGTGGATATCAAACTTTCTTTGGCTTTCCATCCCCAAACTGACGGCCAAACAGAACGGGTCAATCAAGTCTTGGTGTAGTATCTACGGTGCAGCATCAACTATCAGCAAGACGATTGGACCGCATATCTATCGCTTGCCGAGTTCGCTTACAACAACACACTTCATGCGTCGACTCAACAAACACCATTCTTTTCCAACTATGGATACCATCCGAAACTTGACTTATTGAATCCATCAACAAATATCAATCCGGCAGCTGAAGGAATTGCAAAGTGGTTATCGGAACTTCAAGCCACATTGAAATTTCAATTGCAAGCTGCACAAGAGTCCTACAAGGCGACCGTAGATAGATCTCGGAATGAGGCACCTGCTTTCAAGGTTGGAGATAAAGTATGGTTACTTCGACAAAATATTAAGACGACAAGGCCTTGTGATAAGTTGGACTACCAAAGATTGGGACCATTTGTCATCCAGAGGCAAATCAATCCAGTGGCATATCGTCTGGAGCTACCAGCTGCTATGAAGGTACACCCTGTCTTTCATGTTTCTTTGTTGGAATCTTATCGAGAGTCATCCTTTCCTAGAAGAACACAACATCCGCCACCTAGCATTAAAATTGAGAACCACGAGGAATACGAGGTCGAAAAGGTGTTGGATTCACGGCAAAGGTGGGGCAAGTTGGAGTATCTTGTTCATTGGTGCGGCTACGACATTAATGAACGAACGTGGGAGCCAGCCAAAAATCTTGCCAATGCGCCGCAAAAGGTACAGGAGTTTCATCGGCGATATCCTCATAAACCTAAGCTAATTCAATGATAACTTCTTCTTGAAGCTTACTCATCCGAGAACATAAAAGAGGGGAGAGCACCACCAAAACTCATAGTTGATAAGTTATTTTTTCCAAGATAGAGAACTTTTTCTAGTAGCCAGAGTTTGATTTCTCGACATGGATAGCATGCCAGTCGTGTTATCTCAACCGACTAGCTCACGAAGGCGACCTCGAGATGAAGAACCGCCTGCACCACGACAACGACGGAGGATACCGAGTAACCGATCGCTGGTGATAGTATTTGAGATCGAGCCTGCTTACGATGGTCAGCCAGAAGGTGTGTTTGCAGGACAATTTCACAATGAAGACACGGAAGTTCATGCTTGGTCAGAAGTGGAAGGCGTGGGCCACTACCGTTGGCTTCAAGGGCCGTTGAACCACTTGCTTCACGAACAGCAATTGGAGTTCATTGCAGACGTTATGCGACAGATCTTTATTTTCTTGCGATTGTTCTAACCGACAAACAACATTGCTTCTCGGAGACCTCGAAGCTAAAGGAGAGGGTAATGTTAGGGACATAGTCCTTAGAACCTTCTAGAGACAAGCTTCTAGAACATTCTAGAAGCAAGTCTT
Source organism: Physcomitrellopsis africana (assembly GCA_036785485.1). Lineage (NCBI taxonomy): Eukaryota > Viridiplantae > Streptophyta > Bryopsida > Funariales > Funariaceae > Physcomitrellopsis > Physcomitrellopsis africana. The sequence goes on along the minus strand of JAWRVF010000691.1, from coordinate 87,526 downwards.
TGGAACCCTTTAGAATATTCCCTAAAGATTCCTTAGAATATTCTATAAAGATTCCTAGAAGATTCTCTAAAGATTCCTTTAGAAGGTTTTAGAAGATTCTTAGAATATTCTTAGAATATTCTACTAGATTCTAGGAAGTTGCTTGAGAAGCTTCTTAGTTTAGCGGAAGTAGCTCGAGAAGTTTCCTATCTGATAGTATATATAGGAGTCGAGGCTGAAAGGTTCTTCAGTCTCGACAACACATCTCTTGGAGCTCTAGCTCACTTCTCTGGTATTGGCCTTGTAGTCATCTGTATTAATTTAGTTTTTTCCAATTCTTCGTGAACTTCTTGTTTAGATTTCTAGTTTGTATTTTGTGTCTGGGACAAATGGTCATGGTCTTCTATCTTGATGGATTTCATTATATATCTACTATCAAATTTATTGGATAGTATTCTTGTGGTGGTTGACTAATTTATAAAGATGACTTATTTTATTCTTTATAAAAAGAATACTTCTAGTGAAGAAAGAGGTAGACTCTTTCTTAATAATATATATTAATATCATGGCTTAGTAAATGATATCGTATTGGATAGAGGATCCTAGTTCATATCTAAATTTTGAAAATATCTTTTTAAAATATTGAAGGTGGATATAAAACTTTCTTTGGCTTTTCATCCTTAAATTAATGACTAAATAAAATAAATTAACCAAATTTTGGAATAATATTTATATTATAATATCAATTATCAATAAAATAATTAGATCTTATATCTATTATTAGTGGAATTCATATATAATAATATTATTCATGCTTCAATTCAACAAACATTATTTTATTTCAACTATGGATATTACTCAAAGCTTGATCTATAATCCAATAAAACAATAATCCAATAGCTAAAAGGTTTGTAAAGCATCTATTGCAATACCAAACAACCTTGAAGCTTCAATTGTAAACAATTCAAGATACTTATAAAGAATTTGTAGAAAAATTTAAAAATCAACTATTTTCTTTTTATATTAGAAATTAAATATGGCTTTATCAGTGAAACATCAAGATCAAGCAACCATACAATAAATTGGATTATTAGAGATTAGAACCATTTTTTATCTAAAAGAAAATTAATCCAATGGCATATCACTTAAAACTACCATCTTCTATGAAGGTACATCTAATTTTCTATGTTTTTCTTTTACAACCTTATAAAGAGTTGTATATTTTGAGAAGAATATAAAAATCACCACTTAGTATCAAAATCAAAAATCATAAAAAATACAAGATAGAAAAGATGATTGATTCATGACAAAAGTAGAGCAAATAAAAATATCTTATTCATTGGCATAGCTATGATATCAATGAGCGCATATAAGAATTAATTAAGAATCTTATCGATACACCTCAAAAGATATCCAAATTTCATTGATTCTATCCCTACAAATCCAAACATGTTTGATAATAATTTTTTGGTGAAGATTGGATTTGAAAAATGCTTATAAGAAAAAAAGAATCAAACCAAAGTCTTCATCAATATGCAATCATCTGTTCTAAGATAGAATAGAATTGTAGAAAAAACTCAATCACTATGTCAAACCTTTAAGTATTGAGAGATTTAACAAAATAAGATTCAAAAGATTCAGATGCTATGCAAGCTTCAAACAAACTAGTGTAGTTTTCATAGCCTTCAATTGAGCAAAGTGAGGACGATATATTTCAGTCCCAAGTTCAACTATAGTTGGAGCCATTAAGAGCAACACCCAACCATACAAGTCTTGATTCCAATGCTTGAGTTTTAGTGATATTGCTTGAGCATGGAAAGGTGAATCTTCTTAAGCTTAAGATCTTGTTTGGAGGATATTTTGAAGGCCACAATGAAGATCAAATCCTTGGATGGGATGTTTCATCAACGGAGGTATTAGCTCAAGGCCATAGGTGATTTCTTCAAGGATTAGTAGAACCTATTATCTAAGAATAAAAAATAAAATATATAACTTTATTGGTATAGCATATTCTTGACTTTTTATGTATGTAGGAAGATTTTTAAATATATGAGCTCCTCTTGAAACTTGTCATTAGAGAAGGGGATGATATTAAGGATGTACACTTTAAAAGTTTATAAAATCTTTTAGAATATACTAGATATATATATATATATATATATATATATAAATTTTTTTATTTAAATTTTTTTATTTTTTATTTTTTAAATAGTTGATTGTTACATGCAATCACTTGAGTATTTAATTTATTTAATGTATTGAAATATGACATTGTAAAAAAAATATATATCTTATTTTATTTTTAGATATTATAGCTACTTTTGTTTAATTCTTTCAAATTATCTTTAGTTAATCAGATCAATTAAAAATTAATATATCTAATAGTCTTATAAAATATAAAAAATCATGTAAATATTATCATATATAAAATATATATATATATATATATATATATATATATATTCAAAATATTCAAATAATTAAATATAATAAAAATTGCTACTAATATGATAAAATACATAATATAAATGACCATGCAATAGAATTCTAAAACTAATGGTGTGATTAATTCAAATACATAAAGATTGATAGTATATCAAATATAAGAATTTTATCATTTGTGTACATTCCAACACTATTCTAATTAGAAATATAAATATTTTAAAAATAGTATTTATTTTATTTCATCAAAATCAATGCCACTAGATTTTTCTGATTATGTCAATAGCAACAAGTTAAAAATTCATTATTTAGGCAACTGCATCGATAAAGCCTATCCCACAGATTGTGACATAACAATTGTCAACTTCACAATATAGTTTATAATAATCAATCAAAAATATTGTTAAAAGTATATAAGAATAACAATCAATGTTGTATTAGATGTGAATCAGAACATATTCTAATTCAAGGAGCATCCAAAAAAATGTACCTCAAATCTTCTATTTTACAAATTAATTCTCTTTTGATGCCCTCTCATCTATAAAAGTCATTAAATTGAAGAGACATGTATTCTCTCTCTTCTTCAAATCTTAACATTTTAATTTTTAAATTGGTTTTCTCTTCAACAATAATTTTATAATGCATAAATTTTTCAAAAGATCCAAATTTTTATAATATTATATAGAAATAAAAAAATATAGAAAAGTCATCTATAAAGATTATATAATACTTATAACTTGTATATGTACAAATTTCTATTGTTCCAATAATTGAGTGGTTTTTTTTATACCACTTTTGAATTTTTTTTCTTTATATTATTTATTAATATTATATAATTGATATAAAGTTATATTAGATTTATCAAAAAATCTATTTTTTTAGATATTATTAAAATTTATTCTAATTTATATCAATTAATATGATTCAATTTTAATTATCATATATTTATTTTATTTATATAAATAATTATAGGTATCATAATTTTTTATTGGATGTAAAATTAACAATTAATTCATATAGATCATGGCTTAATTTAAAATTATTTATTATTTATTAATTATAATTATTTATCTTTAATTCTTATTTTATAATTTGTCTCATGAAGTTTTTTTTATAATAAACAAGTTCTTAGCAATTCAAAGAATATAAAAAGTATCATGCATAAGTTTTTCTATAACATTTATAAATCTTATAATCACATTACTATAGACTATAATTTTATGTAATATGCAATCATGTCTTAAATATAAAAAAATATTGATTTTTATATCTTTAATAATTGATAAAAGCATCAATAATATGACACATATATTCTATAGTTTTCACATAAAAATAAAAATAAATCATCATTTTTTGAGATATAATTTTTTATTTAAACAAAAAATATTTAATAGATCTTAGTCTATTTCAAAGCATTTATATTATATCAAATCAACCAAATTTCTAATTATTTATATTCTAAGGATATTTTTTCTAAATATCTCAATTAAGTATTTAATCAATTATTTAATATAATATACTTATTTATTCCATAATTCAAAATAATCAAATGTAATCAACATCTTATTCAAGTGTCCTTCCTTTCATAGAACAATTATTTAATCTTCTATTACATAAAGATCTTATTGATGTCTTTTCAAAAAAAATTTAAAAAAATAAAAAAATAGAAAATTCTTATTATAGAAATAACTTCACATCTTTAAAAACCATTTCTTCTTCTTATCTCATTTAGACTTAAGAGATTATAAAAGTTTCAAAAAAAATAATTGAATTAATATAAGACATACCAACCTTTATAAAACCTTGTAAAAAATATTATCAAACAAACATAGTTTAATCTTTATAAGAATTTCTTGAAACTATTCAAGTAGGTTTAGTTAGACTAAATAGTCAACAGTGGAAAAATGCCATTACTACTAAACTCAATTTAAAAAAAAAATTGATATTCATGCCTCTATTTAATTACAAATCTATCAATTCTAAATGGATTTTAAAAATTAAAACTTAATGTAATGGACCATTGATAAATAAAAATCATGCTTTATTTTATAATATTTTATTCAAATTTATGGTTTTGATTATTTAAATAGATTCTTTCTTATATTCAAGCTTAATTCAATCTAAGTGTTTTTGATATTTACTATTTAATGTAATCTAGGATTCTATCAATTGGATGTTAAAATTTTATTTTTAAATGGCTATATAAATAAACATGTTTGTATAAAAATTCTTGAAGGTTTATTTCAAAAATTAAACTCTTAAGTTATTTATAAATTCCTTGAGTTCTTCTATGACCTTAAACAATTTTTACAAGCTTAATATATATGAAGTTAGATCAATAGTTATTCTCTTAAGGTTATAAAAGGTTTAAAACTAATATAAGTATTTATGAAAAATACAATAATTTAGATAGATTAATTATTCTAAAAATATATATTGATGATTGTACTCTTGTAAGTAACAAATTATCTCTTATTCAAGCTCTTAAATATATCTTATAATATAAATTTGACATAATTGATAATAAAAAATTATATTGTATTCTTGACAATGCAATTGTTAAAAATTACAACAAAGGTTGATTTTTCATATATCAAAAAAAAAATCTTATTTCAAAATTAATTCAATAAAAAATATTAAATTATAATCTTTTATCTATTCTTATATTTTTAAACTTAAGACTAAGTAAAAATATTATTAAAGATAAAAAATAATATTTTAAATAACATTTCAAGTCAATTTTTTTATATTCACATAGTAGATAGCTTCTTATATGTAAATTAAAATGTCCATTTTGATTATATTTATGCAATTGGAAATTTAGTCTAATATCTATGTAATCTAAAAAAGTCCATCATTAACCTTAAAATATATTTTTAATATCATGGACACAAAAATACAAAACAAGAGACTTAAAGTAGGACAAGGTTTCAAGAAGAAATTAATAAGAACTTAAATTAAACAAATGAATATACGAATAATACTAATAAAGGTGACCTAAAATTCCAAGAGATGCGTTATCCAGACTGAAGAACTCTTCAGCCTTGGCCCTTATATATACTCCTGTTTAAGACGCTTTTTGAGTAGCTTCCATCAAATTAAGAAGTTTTTTAAGCAGCTTCTATTAATTAGGAAGCTTCTTGGATTCCTTCCACTAACTACAAAGCTTCTTGAACTCTTTCTACTAATTAGGAAGCTTCTTGAGCTCCTTCTACTAACTAAGAAACTTTTCAATTGACTTTTATCAACTAGAAAGATTCTCAATCAACTTTCACTAATTCAAGAAGCTTTTAGAATATTCTAGAAGGTTTTGTAAACCTCTAATGTCTAAATTTGTAACATCACCCCTTTTTCTAGCGATAAGTTCCAAAAGGAGTTTGATCTTATTACATACATAAGAAATCAAAAATATGCTACACTAATAAAGTTATATATTCTATTCTCCATTCTTAAGCAATGGATTTTATTGGTCCTCAAAGAAATCACCTATAGCCTTTAGCTAATACCTCAATTGTTGAAATATCCCATCTAAGAATTTGATCTTTATTGTAGCCTTCAAAATATCATCTAAACAAAATCTTAGGACTAAAAGAATTCATCTTTCCAAGCTTAAGTAATATTATTAAAGCTCTAGCATTGGAATTAAAACTTTCATAGTTGGATCTTGCTCCTAATGGCTCCAACCAAAGTCATACTTGGCCTTGAAATATATTGTCCTCACTTTGCTCAATTGAAGGTTGTGAAAACTGTACAGTGTCGTATTCTAATTGCTTACAATATGTAAAATCCACTCAAAATATATAATATATTTATAGATTTAGATATGTGTTAGAATAGTTAATAAGATAAATTAAAGTGAGTTGGTGTAAGAAAATTTATTTTAGATTTTTATTTAATTTGGTTATGGTGTTTAAATTATATAGGGCCTAAATATTTAGTATAAAGTCTTGAAACATAATTGAGGTCCAAAGAAGAAGAATTAAACTACTAAAAGGCCTAATGTGGAAGGATGAAGATAAAGTGAGGATGAATGAAGACAAGGGATGAAATTCTTCATTCCTATTGGTTAATGGTCATATCCAATAGGCTTTAAGGAGGCTACCTACAACAAGAACAAGGATTTTGGCGACTTTAGAGAGGCCATTTGAAAAGCAAAGACTAGAATTAGAGAACTTGTTTTTTGGGCTACAATTTTGGTATAAAAATTGAGAGATTTGGAATTTTTGTGAGGGAGAAGTAGGGGCTTAAAATTAAAGTACACAAATTGTATCTATTGTCACACTTTTGAGGATTGGAGGAGTTGTATGGAAGCTTTTGGAGATCAAGAGATACAATTAGAGAGGAGGTTTTAAGATCTACATTTAATGAGGAAGAATTACTACATTTGAAGTTTTGAAAAAGAAGATATTGGAAGTCAAAGACAGTAGATCGAATTCCAAGGCAGTAAGTAGGCCATTTTGTTCATAGTGATGGATTTTGCCATATCTTGAGTTTCTGGACGAATTATTATCTAAAAATATCCAAAAAGATGAATCTTTATATTAAAAAGCTATAAATCAAAGTTTCATAGTATTTGGGCATTTGGTTTGTGAGATATGAAGAATTTAACATATGAGTGTTTGTAAATAAGGATTTGAAGCTACTATTAGGATTTTTATAATATCTAAAGATCAATAAAGAATCGACAGCTGAAATTTGTTGTACTAGTTTTAAAAGCACATTAATACTTCATATAAAATTTTAATAGATTTGAATGGTTAGATTAAAAGTTATAGATTAATGAAGTTTGGAAAAAATTCCCCTCTTACAAGTGAATGAGGGTTTAGAGTATTTTGTTATAGTTTGAGTGTTTTTGTGAAATAAGACTTATGTATTAAGTGTAATAGCTTTAAAAGAAAGACTTTTATAAAAATTTGAGGATTTTATTATTTTGGATCTTGATTGAGTATTTAGTTGCAGCTAGAAGCCCAGCACTTTCTTGAGGCAGATTCTCTCTACCATGACATTATTGGTACTTCTACTAAAAGAGCCTTGAGGCATTAATTATTCAACAAGCCAAAATGGGAGATCAAAATCTTGGGTTTGGATTATCAAGGGAAGTAGGTGCTTAAGATTTATTTAGAACATTTGCTCAATTTATAGATGAGAGGCAACAAACTCAAGGGGATGATAGCAGTACTACCAATGCCTTATAGGTAGTAGTAGATAAGGCTGGGAGGTTTAATGGGAGAAACATTATCAAGTTCTTGAAGGTTTATACATGTGAAATGGAGGTACATCAAATTTTAGAGGTGAGAATGATTACCACCTTTGATTTAGCAGTGATACATGAGATCAGGGAGAGGGTGTAAGAATTACGTGAAAAAATTACATTATAGAATAGATTTGAAGAACTTTTGAAGGATAAGTTTTTTGAAGAAGACTGAGAGAGGATGACCAAAAGATCATTTTTAGAATGGATTGAACAAAAGTTAGGGAATTAGATGGCTCCAAATGAATTGATTAATGAATTTGAAAGGAAATTTGACCAATTACCACAACAAGAGAAGCAACTATTGGACACTATGAAGACTGAGTTATTTTTATAAGCACCTGATAAAAATTTGGAAGACAAGTTGCTTTTTCATCTTGCAAACAGAATATCTGAGAGTGGATTTAAAAATAACTAGAGGTTGGTAAAAGAGACAATAGGACTTGTGGCTAAGCAGTAAAAGATTAAGACTCAGGGGTCATTACTACGGTTAGAGCTAGTATCTGCAATCTCAAATTGAGTACCACTGTAGAAGACAAATAAGGCTGCTGAAGATGATGCCATTAAAGAATTAGTTAAGGATATACAAGATCTTAGGATAGAAATGAATGAACTTAAAAAATCTCAGCAGGCCAGCTCATCGAAGACGATTGAAGGTTTGAAGGATTTTGTAAAAAGATGTATGTGGTGTGATAGTCCAGACCACAAGCGTGGCGAATGCAAAAGCTATAGAGCTACAATTACGGAGAATATTGTATATTTTAAGGAAAAGAAGATAAGACTAATAGATTTTGATGAGCCTTTGATGACCAACTTTAAAAAAGTAGGTATGAAAAAGTTGATAGATGAACAAACAAGCAAAGGTGGTACCATGTACAAAAATCTTATTCTATTATAATTGAACAAAGTGGGATTAAGACTGTATTCTACTAATTATGGAAGCTGTGATCAGGGGAGCTAAAGCCAATAAGAAGATGACTGGTTGGAATGATCCAGTTGATGCTATTAATATCAAAGTATTTTTAAATGAGAATCAATAGAGTGATGATTTGAATGATGCTATGGTTGAAGAGAAGAAAGGCAGAGCTACTCATACAAAAGACGTTGTTGAATCTCTAAGCAAAAAGAGGTCTCTAAAGAACAAAAAAGCTTCTCAGAGGCAGAAATTGGAAAAGTTGCCTTCTTTTGTCCATCTTGACAATGCACCATTATCATAAGAGTAGTGGAAGAAGAACAAAGAGAAGGAGAAGGATGGCACAGGCAAGCCCAAAGGTAAAGGTCCTGTCTATAAGCTTCAATTTGATATTGAAACATCAACAGATATGAAGAATATCTTAGAAGAGAAGCTTTTGGATGCCAAAATTGAATTTACTCTAAAAGAGGCTTTTGGTATTGTAAAGAGGAATTTCCATGAGCTAATTATTGATGTGATAAAAAAGAAGAGACAAATGATAGCTGAATGGAGCTCCATATGGAGCTTATCTAGCTATGAAGGCCAAGATTGGAGATGTGGAGGTGGAACAAAATTTCTTTGTAAAAAACTCTGATACATATCCGATAATATTTGGTCAATCTTATATCACAATTGCTAGGATGGAGACTAGAGTCTTGGATGATGGTTCTTATTATGCCAGGATTTGTAGTTGTAATGGAAAAAAGACTGTACACTTCCTTATTGTGAAGCCTCTTCATGAAAGGCATAGAGAGCAGTTGAGAGAAATACCTTTAGAGCTAGGAAATAGATTCTTGGATTTCTAAAAGGCACCTTTGTAACATGGGGGAACATGGGTGCAAATAGATTATCTACAAATCCCAATGTAGATAATTTGAGTTTTGGTATTTTAGATTTGACTGATGATGGATTTGTGAGCTTTCAAAGGATTGAAGATTTGAATCCTGTAAATAGGAGAAAAATAAAGAAGCAAGATAAAAACTTAAAAAGAGTGGGATTAGTTTCAAATGATGAAGCTATAGTTGGAATACTAGAAGAAGCTGGGTTAGAAAATGGATTGATGCAAGTTATAGAAAACTTAGTTACAAGGATGGATGAAGATGTTATTGTGGAGATACAATTAAGGGAGGCTTATGAGCAGTTGAAGAAGATGGTAACATGTGTTGGATTTGTTACGAGCTATGGATTGAAATCTGAGGCTATTGTGCAAATCAAGTATAAGACTGTGGCCAAAAAGATAAAACCAGTGGCCACTCAATTACCACCTAATACTATGGAACACATCAAGCAAGCAGTCAAAAAACTAAGATTGAAAAAAAAACACAAAATTGGATATCAATTTATTCAAGAATCATTGGCTAAGCTGAAGATTGGAGGAGATGATTTCTTGAAGGCACCAGAAAGGATGATGTTTCAGAAAATACTTATTAGGCATGGTAAGGCATTTGTCTTAACTTCTGATGAAATTGGATGTGTGAATCCTAGTGTTGTAGCACCTATGGTAATTTTTATAGTACCACATGCTCCATGGAATTTGAAGCCTATATTTGTATCTAGAGCTTTGCTTCCTAAGTTAATAGAATTGTTAAAGGAAAAAGTGCAGATGGATATCCTTGAACCTTCAATTACTTCTTATTCAAATATATGGTTCACTATACCTTAAAAGTCAGGGGCATTGAGGTTCATTCAAGATATGCAACCAGCAAATAGGGTGACTATTCAAAATATGAAATCAGATCATGTGGTGGATAAAATAGTTGAACAATTTGTTGGTCATGCCATCTATTCTATTAGAGATTTATATTCTGGATATGATCAATTTCAATTGGCTAAAGAAAGTAGAGATTTGACTACCATGAAGATTTCTTTGGATTTAATGAGGATGTGTACTTTACCTCAAGGCGCAACGAACTCAGTGGCTCATATACAAAATGCTATGAACTAAATATTGAATGAGTTTATACCTGAGAAGTCTATTCCATTTTTGGATGATATACCTATGAAGGGTTGTAAAGAAGAAGACAAAGATGAAGCTTTGGATGCTAAAGGTTGTAGGCAATTTGTCAAGCAGCACATTATAGATGTAGCTCGGATATTAGAGAAGCTTGAATTGATTAATTTGACATTATCTATGGAAAAGTCAAGCTTTGGAGTTGGTAAAATTTTAGTGGTGAGATACATGTGTGGCAGATATGGTAGAAAATCAAACCTAGAAAAGCTTGATGCTATATCCAGAATGAAGGCATGTGGAAGTGTTACAGAAGTTAGAAGATTTTTGGATGCATGTGTATTCTATCATATTTGGGTACCTCACTTTGTACATATTTCAGAGCTACTATACAAGTTATTGAAGAAGGATAAGAAGTTTATCTGGAAGGATGAAGAAGAAATACCTATGAAAAATTTGAAGAAGATTTTGAGTTCACCACATGTCCTTAGACATGTAGATTATCAGTGTAGGAGATCAGTGGTTGTAACAATGGATACAAGTCTAATAACAATTAGATAGGCTATTAGACAAGATGATGGAGTGGGAAGGATGTTTGCTATAAGATTTGGAGCCAAGATTCTTACAGAAAGGCAAAGGGCTTATCTACAAGTTAAAAGAGAAGTTTGGAGAGCACTCACTACTCTAAAGACTAAGAGGAATTATTTGATCAGAGTTAGAGTGGTTTTGGAGACAGATTGTTTGCCTTTATTTGAGATGATAATCAACTATATTATTCCAAATATTGCTATATTGAGATGAATAGCCTATATAAAAATATTGAATCTTGCTTTAATACACATTATTAGTAAAAAGAACTCGGTGGTAGATATGTTGTCTAAAACTAGATATACCTTTGAAAAGAAGATGATGATATAGGAAAACAGTGAACATCAAGAGGAGAGCAATTACACGTATTCATTTGCTACTAATGGAATGGATTTTAGAGATGAGATTCAAATCTTTCATAAAGATTTATGTAAAAGTAGGTTGAGGGATATTGGAATTTATTTGAATACAATGAAAAAACAAGAAGGCTGAATGGATAAGACTTTCAAGAATATCAGGCACCAATCCTACATTTATTTGCTTAAAGATGGATTTTTATGGAAGAGGCTTAAAAGGGATGATAAAATTCCATTGAGAGTGGTGGGAGATCTTGAGACCAAGAATAAGGTTTTGAAAGAATTTCATGATACACTTTGGGCAGGACATAAAGGAGTTTGGATCACTTATACCAAGATTAAGGAGAGATATTAGTGGAAGGACTTATACAAGGATGTTGAAGATTTTGTGAGTTCATGCATAGAGTGTCAGCTACAGTCTAAGATCAGACATAGAGACAGACTACATCCTATTTATCTACTTACTATACATTTTCAATAGGTGATTGATTTGGTAGCTATGCCATCAGTACTTTGGGGCATGAAATATTTGATTTTGGCAAGAGAAGAACTATCAAATTACGTTGAAGGGAGAGCATTGAGAACCGAGACTACAGAAGCAATCTGTAGGTTTATATTGAAAGATATTTTTAGCAGATATAGAAGCTTTGGAAGGATGAGAGCTGATAGAAGAGAATTGGATGTTGTTGAAGCAAGAATTTTTTTTAATAGATATGGAGTTCAACTAAAGTTGACTATTCCTTATAATCCTAAGGCCAATAGAAAGAGTGAGAGGGGCCACCCTGCTATCATTTATGCATTGATCAAGGCATGTAAAAGTAAGCCAATTCAATGGCCAAAGCTACTTCTATTTGCTTTATGGATTGATATGTATTAGAATAGTTAGCAAGGTAAATTAAAGTGAGTTGGTGTAAGAAAATTTATTTTAGATTTTTATTTAATTTGGTTATGGTGTTTAAATTATATAGGACCTAAATATTTAATATAAAGTCTTGAAAGGCAATTGGGGTCCAAAGAAGAAGAATTAAACTACTAAAAGGCCTAATGTGGAAGGATGAAGATAAAGTGAGGATGAATGAAGATAAGGGATGAAGTTCTTCATTCCTATTGGTCAATGGTCATGCCCAATAGACTTTAAAGAGGCTACCTACAACAAGAACAAGGATTTTGGCGACTTTAGAGAGGCCATTTGAAAAGCAAAGACTAGAATTAGAGAGCTTGTTTTTTGGGCTACAATTTTGGTATAAAAATTGAGAGATTTGGAATTTTTGTGAGGGAGAAGTAGGCGCTTGAAATTAAGGTGCACAAATTATATCTACTGTCACACTTTTGAGGATTGGAGGAGTTGTATGGAAGCTTTTGGAGATCAAGAGGTACAATTAGAGAGGAGGTTTTAAGATCTACATTTAATGAGGAAGAATTACTACATTTGAAGTTTTGAAAAAGAAGATATTGGAAGTCAAAGACAGTAGATCGAATTCCAAGGTAGTAAGTAGGCCGTTTTGTTCATAGTGATGGATTTTGCCATATCTTGAGTTTCTGGACGAATTATTATCTAAAAATATCCAAAAAGGTGAATCTTTGTACTAAAAAGCTATAAATCAAAGTTTCATAGCATTTGGGCATTTGGTTTGTGAGATATGAAGAATTTAACATATGAGTGTTTGTAAATAAGGGTTTAAAGCTACTATTAGGATTTTTACAATATCTAAAGATCAATAAAGAATCGACAGCTGAAATTTGTTGTACTAGTTTTAAAAGCACATTAATACTTCATATAAAATTTTAGTAGATTTGAATGGTTAGATTAAAAGTTATAGATTAATGAAGTTTGGAAAAAATTCCCCTCTTACAAGTGAATGAGGGTTTAGAGTATTTTGTTATAGTTTGAGTGTTTTTGTGAAATAAGACTTATGTATTAAGTGTAATAGCTTTAAAAGAAAGACTTTTATAAAAATTTGAGGATTTTATTATTTTGGATCTTGATTGAGTATTTAGTTGCAGCTAGAAGCCTAACATTTTTTTGAGATAAATTCTTTTTACTACGATAATGGACTTATTCAAAGCTTCCGCAGCAAATAAATCTTCTAAATCTTGTTCTTTTAATGCTTGAAGGTTTGACATGGTAACTAACTTGTTTCTACCACTCTATTCTATCTTGGAATAGATAACTATATATTGATGAAGGCTTTAGTTTAATTCTTCTCCTCTTATGAATATTTCTTGAATATAATCTTCACTAAAAAGTTATCATTAAATATATTTGGATTTATAGGAATAGAATTGATGATATTCCTGTATCTTTTGAGGTACATCGGCGAGATTTTTGGCTAATTTTTATGTATGCTCATTAATATTATAGCCCCATGAATGAACAAGATATTTTAATTTGCTCCACCTTCGTTGTGAATCAAATATCTTTCCAACCTTGTATTCTTTTTGGTCTTCAATTTCAATATTAGACAACAATTGTTGTATTCTTTTTAGAATATATGACTTTCTATAAGGTTCTAAAAGAGAGATATAAAAAATTGGATGTATCTTTATAGCAGATAGTAATTTTAAGCAATATGCCACTGGATTGATTTGCTTCTAGATAGAAAATGGTTTTAACAAGAATAGTCCAACTTATTGCATGGTCACTTGGTCTTAATGTTCCGTCAAAGAAATCATATCTTATCTTGAATATTGAAAGCAAGCAATTAATTCTTGAATTTATTTATAGATACCTTGTAAGTATCTTAAGCTGCTTTTAATTGAAGCTTTAAGATTTCTTGATATTGCTATAGATGCTTTGCAAATCCTTCAGTTGCTAGATTATTGTTCTTTGGCGTACTTCATAGATCAAGTTTTGAATAATATCCATAGTTGGAATAAAATGATGTTTGCTGAGTTGAAGCATGAATAATATTATTATATACAAACTTTACTAATAATAGATATAAGATCAAATCATCTTGTTGATAATTAATAGTGCATTATAAATATTGCTCCAAAATTTTATTAATTTGTTCTGTTTAGCCGTTAGTTTGAGGATAAAAAATTGAAGAAAATTTAATATCGACCTTCAATATTTTAAAAAAATATTTCCAAAATCTAGATATGAATTAAGATCCTCAATCAGATACAATATCATTTGATAGGCTATGATATTAATATGCATTGTCAAAAAATAGCCTCGCCATTTTTTCACTAGACATAGTCTTTTTGCAAGGAATAAAATAAGCCATTTTTGTAAAAGTCAATCAACTACTACAAAGATATTGTCTAATGAATTGGATGGCAGTAGATCTATGATGAAATCTATCGAGATAGAAGACCATGACCGTCTTAGAACAAGTAAGGATTGTAAGAGTCAATAAAGGCAATATTGAGGATTTTTGGACCTTGAACAAATGTCATAAGAGAGCACAAAGTCCTTCATTGCCTTTCACATTTGAAACCACTAAAAATCTTGGAAAATAAGTTCCAAGGTCTTATTAAATCTAAAATGACATGCAGTTGTAAAGTCATGGTGAGATTGAAGAACATGCAATCATGTTGGTCCTTTTCGGATATACAAATATTTTTTAAAATATAAAAGGTCTTCCTTAAATT
Organism: Physcomitrellopsis africana; assembly: GCA_036785485.1. Lineage (NCBI taxonomy): Eukaryota > Viridiplantae > Streptophyta > Bryopsida > Funariales > Funariaceae > Physcomitrellopsis > Physcomitrellopsis africana. Next base: position 72,413 of record JAWRVF010000691.1, on the reverse strand, counting down.
TAAACTTATCAATATTTTCTTTCAAGCAATGCTTAACATTAAGGGCCAAAGCATCATTAGTAGTTACAATATGTACTTCATTAAGGAAACTGGAATCAATAGGTATCGATGTAATAGTAGCACAAAGGTGAATTTACTCTAATTTCAACACAGTTGTATATTATTGATCAAATGTTGCTTCTCCTATCCTTGGTATAAGATATGATCTCCTTGATAGAGCATCAAACAATTTTTGTTGCTTCTTATATCAGTAAATGATAACAAAATTAAATCAAGATAGCAACATATTTCATTGAACTTGGCAGCGATTAAGAATCCAAGTTGATATAAAATATTCCAAGTTCTTGTGATTTATATATACAATCACAAGATGCATTGCTCCTTTAAGAAAATGATGCTATTCTTGAAAAAAATCTATAATAATAAAAAAGTCCTTATCGTGGATTTCATAATTAATTTTGGTAGTAGAAAATTTTTGAAAATAAAATATAACAGGATGGAATTTATTATCTATATCCATTTGTGAAAGTATAGCCTTTAGTGCAAAATCTGAGGCATCGATCTCTATATAAAATATCTTTGTAAAGTCTAAATGCACCAATATTGGGGCTATAATAAACACCATCTTGAAATCTTGAAATGCCTTGTCTGCTTAAAGCCCCTATTTTATCTTGTCATTATATATCAATTGAGTAAGAGAGGCGGCAACTTGAGAGTAATTTTTGATAAAAATTTGATAGAAGTTAGCAAATCCAAGAAAACATTGTATGCCTATCACAGTTTTTAGAATGGCCCATTATATAACCACCTCTATGTTCTTGGGATCTATTGTCAAATCCTTAGTAGAAACAATGTATCTCAAAAATTCCATCTTAAGTTGATGAAATATGTATTTCTCTGGTTTGACATACAAACCTTTATCTTGCAGCTTTTGTAATACCAAATTGACATGCCCCTTATATTCTTCCAAATTTTTCAAATAGATCAAGATGTCATAAAGATAAATCACCATGAACTTGTCCAAGTACTCTTGAAAGATGTCATATATTAAATGTTGAAAGATAGCGAGTATATTTGTTAGTCCAAAGGACATGACATAATATTCAAAATGTCCATACCTTGTCTAAAATATATACTTTCATTCATCTCCTTCTTTGATTTGTATCAAGTTGTATGCTTTACAAAGGTCTATCTTAGTATAGATCTTAGCTTGGCCGAGTTGTTCCAAAAATCCTGAGATTAATGATAGTAGATAATGATTCTTTACTATTATCTTATTCAATTTCCGACAATCAATGCACATATGCAAAGAACCATCTTTCTTTTTCACAAAAAATATAAGTATACCTGCTAGAGACTTTAAATGTTTGATGAAATTCTTTGCAAGATTTTTATCAATATAATCCTTCAATATTGAAAGCTCATTTTGAGAAAGATTATAGATTGGGCTAAAAGGTGGTTGCGTTCCTTCTTGAAGATCTATAGTACAATTGTATAATTGGTGCTCTGACAATATATTAGCATTTTTCTTCTAAAAAAACATCTTGAAATTTACTATATTATTCTAGAATACTTGTCAATGAAGTCATATCTTTTTTAATTGGAGTCATATAAATAATAAACAATATACCTTTTTCGGCCAATATATAAAAGCTTTTATTCCAACAAATAAAGGTTTACCAATTCGTGGCTTTTCACAAAATTTTTTTACAAGAATCTCTATTGGAAATGTTATTCTTTGTGACCTCCAATCTATAGATGGATTATGCTTTTCTAACCACAATAGCCTGAGAATAATAGGATTTGAAGGAGTCCTAATAACATTGAACACAATTTGGCTTCTATGTTCTTTGAATGATACTTTTATATGCGTGGTTTCATGGGTGATACTTCTAGAGGATAAAAATCATCCATCTATTACCTCTACATGAATAGGTTTGGATTTCTATAATAATTTTTTTTTATGAATCCTAATAAATACCTCATCTATGAAATAAGCGAATGCTTCTAAATCTAACGAAGCACTCGTTCGAAGTTTTTGAGGGCCAAAATATAAAGGAATTATAAAACAATGAGCAGGTTGGATAAAAAGACAGGAACATGAATAGTTTTGTAATGTTGGATTGTCTAGCCACACACTTCCTATTGTGGCTGAATATTGTCGCTTTTCTAAATAATTGCACTTTTGGTTTTGGTAATATGTCTATTTTGTTTCTTCAAGCAATTGCCAACTTTGTGTCTTTCTTCACTATATAATAATGCTTGCTCTATAAACAAAGTGCCAATCAATCCAATCCGTGATTCTTCTATCGAATAAATATCAGATTGTAGGATGGTTATTAATCGAATTTGGTTGATAAATCCTTAGAATTTTGAACGCGTACCATTATGTTTCTCCAAAAGATTAACTTGAGGCTCCTTATATTATTGATTAGGTGGATTTTCTTGACGTAGCATAAATAATACTACATCCTCAAGCATAGAAGTTGGAGGTGGATGTAGTCTAAATTGTGACACTCCAAGTATTGTGTTGTTATAAAATTTTGTAATAATTCCTTTAATTTCCGCAATTGTAGCAAATAAAATAACAAGAGCACTTATAATGGCATCTAATTTGGACTCGGAAGATTTAGTCATACTAATATCTTGACCTCTAGATATTTTTTTACAAAAAAGAAATGAATCTATAAGAAAATAATATCAATTTAAAAGAAGATAATTTACAAATTCTAAAATGCTTTTAGACTTTTAAAGAGAAGGGTGATCTACTCTTTCATAAGACGGACAAAGCTCCAACATTGTGATGGAAAAAATATGAGTTTAGAGGAGGATAATCCATAACCTCTAAAGCGCTGATATATCTTCGAGTAGAAAGGTAATCCACTCTCTAACAAGAAGGATCCAACTTTGATATTGTAGATGAAGTCAATTTTGACAAAGTGTCAAAGATACAAGAATACAAAGCAAGAGATTTGAACTAGAACAAGGTTTCAAGAACAAACTAATAAGAACTTGAATTAAATAGATAAGTACACAAATAACATCAATAAAAATGAGCTAGAACTCCAAGAGGTGTATTGTCGAGACTGAAAAACTCTTCAACCTTGATTTCTATATATATTCTTATCTCGGACACTTCTTAAGTAGCTTCTATCAAACTAAGAAGCTTTTTGAGCAGCTTCCACCAACTACAAAGCTTCTTGAACTCCTTCTATTAATTGGGAAGTTTATTGAGCTCCTTCCACTAATTAGGAAACTTTTTAAGTGACTTTCACCAACTAAGAAGCTTCTCAACTAACTTTCACTAACTCAAGAAGTTTCTAGAATATTTTAGAAGATTCTATAAACCTCCAAAGTGTATATCCCTAATACTTAAATATATTAAATATATTTTATTTTTAAATACCAAATATTAACAATAAAATTATAGAGATATCTTATATAGATATGTAATGTTAATTAGACAAGAAAAAATGATATAAGATATTTTACTTTTAATTATTTTTTTTACTAATAAATAATATAATTATATAATATATTTAAATATATATATATATATATATATATATATATATGTTATTCTTTCTTCTATTAAATTTGAATACATGGTTTTAGCAAAAGCTGCAACAAAAGCTATCTGGTTTTAAAAAATTATTAAGTGAACTTAGATATTTTGTAACTAATTCTATTCTAATCTATTGTAATAATTAAAGTGGTGCTATACTGATTAAAAATCAATAAATACTTTGTATCACTTTACAAAAAAAAAACTTATTACTATTAAAATTCAATTGGCCTATGTTTCTATCTCTAATATGGCATCAAATATTTTGACTAAATTTCTTTTAAAAAACAAAAATATGTATTGTTATTAAAACTAAGACTTTGTTCAATTCTCTAAAATTCTAATATAACTAAACTTGAGATTTAAGCTTTAATAACTTACAATAAATGCTTTTATTTTAATTTTTCTTAAATTCACTTATATGGAAGTAATTCTAAGACATATTCATTTTTATGGCTTTGATATGCTTTGGAATAAAAGAGATATGAGTTAAAATAATTATCTATTATCCAAGACTTATTGAAACATAAATAATTTTTAAAAATATAATGCTACATGCCATTGCTACATGCAATTGAAAAACACCTAAGGATTAATAATGAATTATTTGGGCAAAAGTTAAATATTTTGATGTAAAATTTTCTCACAAAAGTGTAAATTTCTTTATTTCTTGTCACATTTATAAACAACTACATCTTTCATTAAAGCCATAAAAAATCAAATGCTGTAACAATCTTAACTTCGACTTATCATAAATGTATTTTCTAAGAAATTTATCATTAAATTATTAGATCATACTATGCATTATTTTTTGGACTCACGTAGAGATCTTTGATGTCTAATAAAAATTAGCCTTCAAAATATATGAGATTTTGAATTTATATCTTCTTAGACCAAATTGAAAATTTTTTTAACGCTTTTAAAAAAAAAAAGTATCATTAATTTTTAAATTCTATATATATATATATATATATATATATATATATTTCTATGAAATAATTCTAATCAAAATCTTGAAAAATTATAATTATGATAAATACTTTGAGTTGTATTCTGTATAATTAAATTTGATATTAAATTTTTTTTAAATTATTAATAAATATGAAGATCAAATTTCATAAATAATATTTATAAAACAGAGAAAAATATAAAAATAATATGTCAAAGCAAGTATCTTTAAAATTCATCATAATAATTAAATTGAAGATAGTTATGCAGACTTAGGTCTAATTAAGCAATTTATTTTTAAAGAAGTTCTGTAAAACTAAACAACTTGCCAACTAAAGCATTGGTATTGTTTGTGGACTGAAATTAAAGTAATTGTTATGTTTACATTATTAATAAGGTCTTCAAATAAGGAATATTTCAAAATGTATACTATGATTTCAATTACTATTGTCTTTAATAGGTTAGAAAATGCTGAGTATTTTAGTTGAATTAACTTTAGAAAAATATATAATCAAATTTTATTGCCCATGGAGATATGGAGGAGATTAAAACTTAAAACACGTATATTATCTACTTTTAGTAGTACTACTTGGATTGAGTTTTGAATTTCATTTAATTTAAATTTTTTTGTTTCATTCACATTTTAGGACCATAATACTTTGTAAAAAAAATCATTGATTATATTAGTTGAAAGTTATACTAAATAAAAGAACTATTGAGGGCCTATTTTTTATCAACACGATTCATCGCGGTCACACAGAGAATTCGCTACCACCCCATCCCGCAAACCTACTCTCACTCCACCCCACCGGCATCGGATACAGTGCACCGTCTACAACGCACTGTTGTCAAAGCCGGTCCATCACGCACTGCACATGCTACATACTCCCAGAGAATCAACACATTGTTGCCCTCGTACCGCAGGTGATCAGTCGGTGGATCCACCCATGGCCTGATCGTTGACTGGTCGATCCATCTAGTAAGGATACTCTCCATCGTAGTTTCCAGGAGGAGAGTAGCTGCAAATCATGAACACCGGAAAGTTGACATACGATGCGCACAGGACCTTAGCACAGCCGACGCTGGTGGTGGTACTCCACACCACCTGCGTGTAATGCCCACAGCATGACAGCGTGTTCTGATCGAACGGGCCATATGTATAGGCTGCACCCTCGGAGACCCATAGATCGACGGCTTCGGTGGGAGTGGCAGCGGTGCTTCCGCCCCAGTAGATGTTCTCGCCGTAGTTCCCACCCGAATGACCCCAATCATCGCAAGATCCCGTCAGAGTCTGGGTATACGCGAGCGCATAGTCAGCCAAAGTGGTGTTCCACGTGAGCGGGGGGACGCCAACCACGCTGCGAGCGGCGTTGTGGGCATCGACCCACTCCGCTTCGTCCTGCGCGTTGGCGGCGGAGAAGATTGTTGCGACGAGGAGTGCGAGGAGGATGATGTGCCGCGCCATGGTTACCGTTCTGAATGCGAACTCGCGAGTGGAGGTTGCGGGGAGAGGATTGCGGATGCTGCGGCTGGAATGTGGATTGCGAGGCCAACGCGACCTCTTATGGTGGATCTCAGGGACCGCTCCCATTCGCCAGCTTCGGTGCTACCGCTGGTGCGCATGAGTGCACAACTTGGGGGGATGGTCGAATCGGGTTCCGACTGAGAGCTCCTCGTGCGTGGGCGTCAGGTCAATCCATGACCGGCTGTTGAGCTCAGCATGCAACGCGTGGGCGCAGCAAGGGTGGATGCCCAGGTACTGAACGGTGGGCCATCGGGGATTGTTTTGCATGTGGCGGTTCGGAGCGCGCTGCGATAGACATGAACCTATTGCCCGAAGAGCATTCGTCTTCGGCAGGGTCCACTTTGCCAACATGCCCTACCGACAGTTGGGCCACCCAGTGCAGGACGCTCACCGAGTCGTGGACGGGGTGCGCATGTGAGTCAGGATCGGCAAGGGCAGGCGAGGACCGTTTCCATGTCTGTAGGGGATGGTGGTACGGGGAAGCCTACAATTTTTCCACAAGTGCTGGCAATTCCGACGAGACTTGACAGCGTGCACTATGAATGGTGGGCCTTGCGGGCGACAACTGGTTTGCTGTGGAGGACCCGCCGGGAAGTAGCAGCGAAAGGTTGCGAAATATCTCGTAGCCTCAGATTCGGCAGGTGCGAAACGGAAGGTTTGATGTACATTTCCTTGGAGGCTCCTTGGATCAGAGTGGGTTCTTATCCACATCCGACACAGCATCCATTGTTACTCTTGTATACTTTTAACATTGTTTTTGGTTGACTATCGTGAATTGTATTGTGAAGTTGACAATCGTCATGTCGCAATCTGTGGGATAGGTTTTATCTGTGCAGCTGCCTGAATAGTGAGTTCTCAACCTGTTGCTATTGACACAATCGGAGAAGTCCAGTGGCATTGACTGTGATGAAGTAGAACAAATACTGCTTTTAGAGTGTTTACATCTCCAGTTAGGGTAGTGTTAGAGTATGCACAAATGATAAAATTCTTGTGTTTGATGTACTATCAGTCCTTATGTGTTTGAATTAATCACACCATTAGTTCTAGAATTCTATTGCATAGTCATTCATACCATGTATTCAATTCTTATTGTATTCAATCATTTAAATATTTTGAGTATATGTATTCTTTTTTTGTTTTATTTTTTGCACAAGGTAATATTCACATGATCTTTTATATTTTCTAGGAGTATTGGATATATTAGTTTTTAATTGGTCTAGTTAACTGAGGGCAGTTGAAAAGAATTGATCCAATAGGGAGATCCAAACCAATAGAATTTAAATAGTAGAAGGTTTGTTAGAGATACCTAATCTAAATAAGAATTGGACCAATAGGGTCCAAATAGTAGGAGATAGATTGGAGATATTCAACTCATGTCTAAACCAGACATCCTAAAATTTAGATTAGAATAGATTAGATCAAGAAAATAAGTAGTTGTTAATAGAAAGATGGTTAGCTGCTAGTAATTGAAGTAATATAAGTAACCACCAAGGCCAATGGTTGTGGACATGAAGTACCAAGTATAAGGCATGATTGTTATTATTGTTGATTTTAGAGTTTCATCTAAATTGATTGTAAATATATACTACTTTCCAAATCACTATTCTATTTTTTTATTAAATTATATTATGCATTTAAGTTCTCATTTGCTAAGCATTAATTTTTAAAAAAAATGTTGTGATATATTTGTTGATATATATATATATTTTTAAATAAATAAAAAATTATTACTAAAAAAAAACTTGATTTATTGTATAACTAGATACAATAATTCAACTTTAAAAATCTCTATTTTAAATTTTGATTAGATTAGCTCAATAAAATTTTCTTATGTCTTTGAAATCCAAAATGATCTTGTAATATTATAATAATGTTATATAATTACATCTAGGATCTTGAATGCAAATCATATTTCTTATTGCTAAAATTATTCTTATTTTATGTTATAATTTCTCATCTATTTCTTCTAATTATGTTTCAACTTTCTTATTTGATCATTCTTATTTAACTAAGTTTTTGTCAAAAATAAATTTATTATTTATTCATTTATTTATCTTAGTCCGATTTTTAAATGTCTTCTATTTTAAAGAATTTCTTCTTTTAACTTTTATCTTTGAATTTTATCTATCTTTATAATTTCTTGCTATAGTTTAAGCTTTTATTTAAATTTCTATTAATAGGCTTATTTTTCTTCTAAAGACTTTGAACATGCTTTGTTTTTTTTGTTTTCACCTTTGTCATGAGGCTTTATATTTTTTTAGTTGTCTTTAGCAATGGATGGATTTTTTTCTATTCTTATTCTTAAGCTATTTCTTCTTTCAAAGTTTCAAGTCATCTTACTCCTCTTTAATTATATGACTTTCATATTTTTTTGGCACCAAAACAAAGTTTTTAGTAATTTCTCTAAATTTCTAGATTGTATATTAGTCAATTGTTCTATTCTATTAGAAAGATTGTTGATAGATGTGAATGATACTTGTAGCAATATATAAACTCCTATGGCTTTTTTTTTTACTTCTTAGTATTTTTTTTTTTTCTATTATATATATATTTTTTAATTAAATTTTTGATTTCTTTCTAAACTTCTTATTTTAATATTCACCAATCCAACTTTAAAATAATTTAAATTTTAATACTTGTATTAAAAGGTTGCTAAGTAATTTTGATCTTTTTAATATTTTTTTGTATTCTTACTCTTATTGATTGATAAGAGTCTAATACTCTTTGTGATGTTTTTTTTTTTTTTTTTTTTTTTTTTTTTCATACTTAGTTCAATTAAACTAGTCTTGGTTCTATTCTTATTATCATGTGGTTGACCTTACTTAAACTTTAATGTGTCATCCATGTGGATATTTTAATAGAAGCAAGTACATCATATTACATATTAAATTTTCAAATTTTCTTATTCATCAAAATTAAAAATTTAACATCAAAATATACACATACTTGTAAAATTTATTTTATCATCTTTCTTGTAATATTTTATAATTAAGAATACTTTTGGTCTATTCATGTGCTTAGAAAAAAATATTTTTTCTACTACCATACCACAAAATTTTGTTTGTTGGGCATTATAATCTTCAATAGCTTTGCCTCCATAAAAGTAAGGAATAATGATATGACTTGCCAAGTCATCTATCTCTATCCATACATCAATGTTCATAGTAAAATTCCATGGATTAGTATCTTATATAAACTTTATATAAATGCAAGCAAGTCTTTTTAATAACTTCTCCCTAATAAAGATTTGAAGCTACATAATCAATGCTATGATAACAATTCTCAGATCCAATTCCACGCATCTATAAACTGCTCATGACGTATCTTGAAGTGGTCGTATATGCTTTGTAGTGTTATAATGTCTGCAGATTCTGTTATCATAGCGATGTCTTTAATAAGATATGGGCATCCGAATAACAAAGGGTCATAGTCGCTGCTCAGCACAGCGCTGACTTCTCTGTTCTTGCACATGCATGCACATGTAACGTCTGCCTCGTATTCACCTACTATAACGTACTTTTCCAACTCCAAACTCTTAACTAAACACACAAAGAATTACTAAGGCACTGCAGATTAATTGTACAATATCATGGAATATTTATCATGTTTATTTGTAGCATTTGTATTACATAAAGCAAAAGCTTTTTCTGCTCAAAGTATAGGCGTAGTAAAATTCTCTCAAAAATGTGATAAAATGTTCCCAGGCATAGATATGTCATTTGATTTTGTAGTACTTTTGAGAAAACATCTCAATGATGCCAAGTTCAGGCAATCGGTAAGTGGCGTTATCCTCAGAACCTGACTGGTCGGTGCTCTCGGTCTGAAAGAGCTTCCATGGCTGCGAAGGAAATCCTGAAAGTGAGCTGGAGCATGAATTCAGACATGGAACCAGCCACTGCAGGTGCCTCCATGCGTCAGGCAACTTTTGCCCTCGTGTTGATATACTAGAATGTGCGGAGGGAGATCCTGCTCTGCTCCGATGTGGGGTCTGGATCTCGGATGCCGTGACAAGCGACCCTTCACACACGAGTATGGAAAACGTGCCAGAGGAGCTGTGGAGCAAGATTCTGTGGGAAACCTGCCTGTTGACGTTAGTCAAACCCTCCGGGCGGAAGATCAGCAGTTTTGCACGCTTGGAAGCGTCCGGAAATGGAGGGGTGCTTTGGTCTAGGCGGCGAAGCTTACCGGATTTCAACTATCCGACGAAGCTGGGTAAGTCCTGCATGCTTCAACTCCACACCTGCAGGGATGTTTAGTGAGCAATGGGCGGTGAGCATAGAAATTGCTGGTGAAGTGGTTCATGAGGAGCTGGGAAGTCGGTCTTTCACGGTCAGCATGGGCCACTCGATGAACCCTCCGGAAGCCGAAGTGATCCTGGACAACGGCCAGGTGTGCGAGTTTGATTCATCGTGAGTGAAGGTGTCCTCGTTGGTTCTCGTCGTTGGCCTGGTCCTTGAAATTGACACACTGGATTTTACCCCGCTAAGTTTCATTTGGCAAGCGGAAGGTTGCCAAATATCTCGCAGTCTCCGACCCGGCAGGTGCGATACGGAAGGTTTGAGGTACATTTCCTTGGAGGCTCCTTGAATCAGAGTGGGTTCTTATCCACATCCGACACAGGATCCATTGTTACTCTTGTATACTTTTAACAAAGTTTTTGGTTGTGTTCGTTATTTTGATTTATGTACATATATGTATGTGTATATATATATATATATATATTTGTTGTCGGACAGCATCTGTGTATCCCTGTGTAGGATATCGTGAACTGTATTGTGAAGTTTTTGACAATCATTATGTTTAATCTGTGGGAAAGGTTTTATCGGTGCAGTTGCCTGAATAGTGAGTACTCAACCAGTTGCCATTGACACAATCGGGGAAGTCCTATGGCGTTGACTGATGAAATATAGAACAAATACTGCTTTGAGAGTGTTTACATCCCCAGTTACAGTAGACTTGGAGCACGCAAAAATGATAAAATTCTGGTGTTTGCTAAACCTTCAGTCCATGATCTGTCCGAAATTATCCCATCTTTAATTCTAGAGTTTCATTGAATGGTCATGCATGCTGAGTATCCGATGTGTATGTTATTAGCAATCCTCAATGTATCCCATAATCTGAGTATTTTGGGTTTTTCTTTTTCTAATTGTAACACAAGTTTTGTTTTACATGATGTTTTCGATACTCTAAGTGCAATGAGTATTATTGGTATTGTACAATTTTGGAACATCACATTTTCTTATCAAAAGTTCTTTTATCATGTTAAATCTTCATGGCTTAGAAAGTTATGTCTCTGAACAATGATCAAAGTAGATTGATTATGTTGAATTCGAAGTAGATTGAATATGTTGAATTCAGAGAGAAGTTTTTCTACACTAACCATCTCCAAATAAATGTTCTGTATAGCCTATACTATTTGGAGTTTATAGTTAATTTTTTGAAATAGAAAATTACCTTATTGTAAATGTTCAAATGATTTTATTTTCAATTTTATTTTCATTTGTTTCTAGCTTTCCAAGACAAATAATAATCAAGATTGTAATATGTAAGATTGTATATGTACCTTTTATTCATTTAATGTTGTGCCTATGTATTAATTGAGCTATGTTAAATAATTTTATATTTAATAATATTAAAAAAATAAAGATGTAGAAGAAAGATCTTATTTTAGTTTTTTTGTTATTATATTTTATTTGTTAAATTAAAGCATAGTAGTTTATGTCTTATTTTGTAGGTTAAGTCATTAAATTATTTGTTAATAGATATTCATTTATAAGTTTGTTAAAGTTAGTTGAACCATAAAATAACTTATAAACTTTGAGATATATATATATATATTTTTTTTTATTTTTACTATATAAACCAAGTATGTAAATCTTTCAATTGTGAAAGTAAATTGTATTTTTAACTTTTTTTTATAACCTTAAAATTTTGATGAGATAGAAAAATTAATGTAAATCTATCTTTTAAATTAATAAGCGGTATGTATATATTTGTTGATAATATTAAAAATAAATCTTCAACTTGCAATTCAAAGGATGATATTGTATTATTTATGGATTCAATAAGACCTGTTTAATCTATACTTTTAAATTGGTAGATACTCAAGTCAAGGATTTATACTATTATAGTAGAAAGAATCTGATGAAAATAATATAAAAACTTTATTTTTTTTTATTTTAGCTAAATTTTATATAAAATTATATCTTAAACTTTACTAATTTTATATCAAATTATTTATATTATTTATATTATTTATTCTATATTTATTAAAAGTTCCATTATATCTTTTAAAATTTATTTTCAAATTGAGAATTTTATGTCTTCATCTTGAGTTTCTAACAAGAATTCTAAAAGATATCATAAATTTTTTTATTTTTATTTTTCTATGCTTATATGCAATCAAATCCATTCTTTTAATCTAATTTTGAATACTTTTAAAAATCTTTATCTATTGAATATATTAATTTTTTTTAATAAGTAATTAATTTAAAAATAAAAATAAAATTATTATATATAATTTTTATCATTTTTTATATATATCATTTTTTTCTTAAAATCAAATTTGAATTATTTTTAAATTAACTAATAATTTATTGTATATTTGTAAAATAATTTTTTATATATTTTAATATTCTAATATAAATTAATTTTTAATGAGCCAAATATAATATTTCTTTCACAATCATTAAAAAATAGTTTGTCCTAATACAACCTTTATTAATCGGTCTAATTAACTTAGTAGTAGATTTGCATTAGTAGAGTTTGGACAATAGAAAAAACTCAGATCTATAAGTTCAATGTGAGTTAGAAATATCTAAGCCATAATCATAGGAATCTAAAGCTCATTAAAAATACTTGACCTATTTAAGAATTAAAAATCCTAATTAAAATAAAATTTGGATTATAAAATATAAAAAAAACTGAAAATATCCAATCCACTTCAAATCTAAATAATTGGATTAGATTAGATTAGATTATAATTGAACAAGAAATAATTGCTAAAGTAAAGATGACTAGCTACCATAATTAAATAGAAGTAATATAAGTATATAATAAGACTGGATTGAAGCAATTTTTTTTATTTTTTATTTGTAGTTATTATTATTCTATTAAATTGATATTCTATCCATACAACTTATATAATCTTTATTTTCTATATTGTTCTATCTTACTCTTATCTTCTACATTTTGATCAAAGTAACATTATATACAATTTGGTTTGTAATTGTGATTAATATAAAATTCTTCAAGACAAAAGTTTTATCCTTAACTTATTGACTTTAGCAAAGTTAATAGCATTGAATTGTATTGCAAGATTGGTATTTTTAATATAAGGTAATATAATCTAGAGGTGTTTAGAATTAAATATTAAATCTTGACTAAACTTACAATAAAATTTAGTTAAGTATCAAACTACTAGATTGCAAACAAATATACATTCACAATATTGAATTTCAAACCAAAGATTATATAAAAAGAGGTCAAAATTCTAGATTAGAAATAATAAGTTTTTTTCCTTCCTATCCTCTTTTATTATATTATTGTGTTATATTATATAGATAAAAAATAGAGAGGTAGTAAAAATATTTAATATTAATATTGTTTTTTTATTAAAAAGACATCTATTTACTTTATAAGACCATAAACAAGATAAAATAAAATAGATTAGCAAAAATAATACTATAGGCATCTTTAAATCAAAACAAAGGATAGTTTTTAATAAAACTTATTCATAAAAATCTTAGATTGATATCCGGAAAAGACCAGTTATGAACCATGGTTGAAATCAGATTCTAAAGCACAAAACCATGTGCCTATGGTAAATAGAGGAGTCACGGACATAAGTAGTGAATCTGACGTAAAAGTTTGGAATAGAAGGTATTAGATTTTATTTGCGATTATTTGGAATTGATGGCACAAGAAGGCAAGAAGATTGAATTTGGAGTTTTTAATGGAGTTTTGGATGGCGCTTCAAAGTAATCTTCAAGTAGAGCTTTAAGTAGATTTTCTTTTGGTGGACAAGGTATGTATCTAGATTCAAACACTGCAAATATGTTTCAAGCATTTATATTATTTATGCAACAATAATAAAGCAATGATTGCAAAGAAACTTTGACAATCAAAGCATTGCAAGCAATGTTTAACAAATTTGATCAATTTGATAGAAGGGATATTTTTAAATATTTAAGATGTTATGTGCGGAAAATAAAATTGAATTAAGTTTTTGAAAAGGATATGATTATATTATTTGAGCTTGCTATGATGCTAGAAATAAGCAAATATGTAAAATTGATTATAGAATAATTTAAAATTTCTTAGGAGACATTTTATCATACATTGAGAGATGAGTATTTCTTGGAAGACTCTGATTGGATCATTAAGAAATCATTTTTGGAATGGATTAAATGTCTTAATAAAAAATTTTAAGCTACGAAATTATTGAAGGAGTTTGAGAGGCAATATTCTTGGTTATTAATAGTAAAAAAGGTAATATTGGAATCAAACAAGGTTGAATTATTTCTTCAAGTAGCTGATGGAGAATTGCAAGAGAGATTAGAAATTCTTCTTGAGGATAAGGAAGAGGATAAAGGGTTGACAAAAAAATAGAAAGAAGTTGAAGATGTAGTGGCATTGCTTACAAAAAGGAAAAAAAAAGAAAAGATGGGGTTGATATTTAAAAAATTGTGCAAGTACTTAAAACTCAAGTGCCTCCTTCATGAGCAATTGTACCTATTGTCCAACCTTCAACCACTATATTAAACAAAGAAGATATTGAAATTAAAAAAATTATATGTGGAATACAGGATCTTCAAATTAAATTTGTAAGGCTTGAAGAGAAGACTTCTACAATGAATTCAAAAGCTATTTTTAAGCAAGGATATATCCAAAGATGTATTTGATGTGATAATGATTTTCATTCTTAAAAAGATTGTAGTGAAGTCAATGAAATGGTGCAATAAGATATTATTTTTTTGGAAAGATGGAAAAGTGGCATTAAAAGATATTGGTGATTTTTTTCAAACTAATTTTGAAAAGAAAGATATAAAAGTACTCATTAAGGATTGTGTAGCAGCAAATGGGATTGCAGTAATAGAAGTTGCAAGTTATGTTGTTAAGGTGGATAATGATAGCAAATAAGATTTTTTTAGAAATATTAAATCAAATGGACTTTGATCTTTTTCATTTTTACAATGTATAAAAAGAAGATGTTACAAGAAGCTTTATTGAGGACTGCTATAATAATTTGTGGAACTATAGATTAGAAGGATCCTTTAGAAGCTTTATTAATGCATGCATATATTCTTAAGAGCCACCATGAAGCTTTGATAGAAGAAAAGAGAAGACAAGATTTTAATGAGACAAGAGAAGGAAATTCTTTGAAGAGGCAAATTCAAGGAGATAAGGCTCGTGAGATAGCTTTACAAGATTTATCAATGAAAGATGCCTTAATATCATTAAAAAAAAATTAAAAGACTCAAAAAAAAAAAAAAAAAAAAAACCTACAAACTATTCTTTAATACTGAAGCAACATTAAATTTAAAAGGGGTGCTTGAAGAATATGTGTTTAATGCTAAAGTTGAATTTACATTGAAGGAGATTTTAAAAATTACAAAGAAGAAATTTTATGATGTCATTATTGACACTATTAAGAAAAAGAAGCAATTAATTGGTGAAGTTGGATCAAATCATGCTATTAATGTACATATATGTGAGGATAAAGAAGATAAATTTGATAATTATTGCAAACAATCAACAAGTGGAAGAAGGAGTCATAATCAAAGAACATATTTTGATGATCAAAGTGATAAAGAGAAAGAAATTTTGAGTCATTATACTTGAAAGGATTGGGCTATAATAACTACAGAGGTATTAGTGAAGATTGGAAATATGGATGAGCCGGTTGTTGCTTTGATTGACTACGGTTTGGAGATAAATCTTATGTCCAAAGATCTTTATACGAAGCAAAAGTGGCCAATTGATATAGAGCATGGATGGGTAGTATGGGCAACTAATACTATATGAGGTGAATTATATGGTACTTTTCTAAATATAAAAATTTAGATTGGTGATGTTGCAATAGAGTAAAATTTATTTATTCAAGGTGCAACATCTTATCCTCTTATTTTGAAACAACCATATATTGCTGCAACTTGGATAAAATAAAAGTACTTGATAATGGTTTGGCTTATGTATAGATTCATAGTGAGGATGGGAGAAGGGTATTATAATTTTTGATTGTGCCTCCAAATCATGAATGGAATTGAGACAAATTGAGAAAGAATCTATTACCAAAGGTTGTTGAAGAATTTATAGATTTTTTAGGAGTATCACTATAAAACAAGATTATCGAGGTATAAAAGAAGAGATACTCTTGCAAGATATAGGTACTTTTGATACAAGTTTTATTGATATTTTTTTAAAATGGAAGTATTATGTATAAGAAAGTTTTAAATTTTAAAAAAAAAAAGAAAAAAAAAGAGTATATGATATTCAAAAAGAATTATGTGAATTGAAAATATTAGAAGATGATGAAAGGATTTTTGGTGTTTATGAAGAAAATGGATTAGAAGATTCTTTAGAATTGATTGCATCAATTAGATTAAGAGATAATGATAAGGTTGTACAAATTCATTCAAGAAAAATTTATTCTATACTTGAATCTTTTCAAGCATCAAAGGTTATGGTTTAAATAAAATATAAGACAATAGATAAGAAGATGAAACTTATTATTAGAATTTTGTCAAAAGATTCTAAAGAACAGATGGAAAAAACATCAAGGATAAAGAGCTTAAGGGATTCAAGGAATATTGGACATAAGTTTATTAAAGACACTTTTTAAGAATTAAAGATTGATTCTGATGGTTCTTTATTACTAGAAAAAATCGTTTATTTCAAAGAGATGTTAACAAAATAAGGTAAATCATTTGTTTTTGAATCTCATGAAATTGGGTGTGTGGATCTAAATATAATAACTTCTATAATTATTTTTACTATACCGCATATACCTTGGAATTTGAGGCTAATTCCAATATCAAGGTACATTTTTCAAGTTTGATAAAATTATTGAAAGAGAAAATAGAGATAAAGATTCTAGAGCCTTCTTTTGTACTATATTCTAGTCAATGGTTTATGGTACCTATGAAAAATAGATCATTACAATTTATTCAAAATATACAACCAATAAATGTAATAACTATCAAAAATATAAGAATTGGATTAATAATAGATGAATTTGTTGAAACATTTGCAGGAAGGAGAATCTATTTAATAGATGATTTGTATTTAGGCTATAACCAATTTCAACTTTTAATAGAGAGTAGAGACATGTCAATGATGAGAATATTACTTGGATTAATTAAAATGTGTATTCTTCCTTAAGGTGCTACTAATTTAGTTGCACATATGATAAACAAGATCAACAAGGTATTAAGAGATTTTATTCTTGAAAAGATTATACTTTTTTTAGATGATGTTCTTATAAAAGGATGCAAGTAAGAAGACAAGGATGAAACTTTACATAAGATGGGATGTCGTAAACATGTTATTAATCATATACAAGATTGTGAGGAGATATTAATTTGGCTTGAAGAAGTTCATCTTACCTTATCAGATATAAAATCTATATTTGGAATATAAAAAGTTATAATTATTAGATATTTATGTAGATTTTATGGAAGAAAATCAAATCCAACTAAGTGTCAAGGACAAGAACTTGATGAAAGCAAATAAATATATAAAACTTCTATTAAGAAATATAACAAAATAGAAGTAAGAAAGTATGTATATTAGAAGAAACTAGAATGGCTATTACCACAAGACAAGAAAACTATAGACTCTTGAAATTGAACTAGAAGCAAGAAAGGAGTTGACAAGAGGGAAGAAGGCTTTATTCTTGTCTCTATTTATACTATCTATCTAAGAGCTATGTGGCGATATTCTATAGGACCTCCTACACATGTCTAATTTGTAAGACACGTGTCAAACTTGTACAACAAGTTTTCTACATGTGCGCCATGTACTTGGCTTGTTCCGCAAGCTACCAACATGTGCGCCATGTGGCTAGCTTGTTGACCAAGTTTCTAACCTATCAAATACCTATAAACATGTACAAAGGTGATTCCACGTCTATGAAGCTTCTAGAAAGCTTCTCTATCAGATATTATCAAATCAACTTATTTTATCTATTTTTATTGGTCTATATTAATTAGATAATTATTGGAATAAATCTTATATCCGTAATATTATCCTCCCTTCTAGAGACGAGTTCTATGAGGAGCGGTGATTACATGTTGATGAAGTCCAAAATATATTGAATTGTGCTTGTTACATATTCTGATCTTTGTTCCCTTTAAAGGTAATTGAAAGGTCTTTTCAGCCATCAATAATGTCTCATACCAAGGTGAGAGGACCATCCTATTATTTGATCATTATTGAGGCCTTTATAATTGCCTTAAAAAAAAAATATTAGAAATACCATCAGGAGTAGTTCCTACATCTAAAAATATCACCAAGCATTGGAAGTCTCTTCCAAGATCATCATACCAAATATGTTGTATTTTGCCATCAATCCGAGAAAAGACATGTCGTTCATGAGAAAAGACATGTCTATTCCATGACCTTGAAGGTTGTGATAGTCATAATATCTCATCCAATAAATCAGCAAATGAAGGTTCTTGAGTTGAATCCATTGATTGTTGATACTACATGTCTTTAACGTCACAAATACAAAGAAGCTACAAACAAGGATAGAAAGTAGAATGTTATTTTGCCTAGATCATATTTCTTTTATAAGGAAGGTCCTCATCTTGGTTTTGATGGATGTTATTGATGAAAAGCCTCTACTTTTCTTACTACATTTGCAAGATTCTTTGCTGGTTCTCATGTGCATTCACTAATATCATATCCGCTCTAATAAACAAGATATTCCAACCTATTTTAGCATTGCCTCAAATCTAAGATTTTTTCTACTTCAAATTTGTTATTATTGTCCACATCTATAGGAAGAGGTGGCACTTGTCTTCTTCTTGATATATTCACTATCTTGTATGGTTCAAAAAGAGACATGTAGAATATAGGATGGATCTTCATGGACTTTGGTAGGTGTAATCGATATGCAACTTGATTGATTTGTTCAAAAATAGAAAAAGGTCCAAGCCTACGATAGTCCAACTTATCATAAGGACAATTAGTCTTGATATTGTGACAAAGTAACTATACCTTGTCTCCCACGTTGAATTGTGGTTGTTCCTTGTAATACGCATCTGTATTTATTTTTTATTGTTCTTCAGCTTCTTTAAATTGCACCTTCATTATTGCATGTAGCTCTGACAAACGATTTGCCAAATCTTCTATTGTTGGATTATCAACTTTTAAAAAATTAAAAGTATCAAGTCATGGGTGATAACTATAATTAATAAAAAAAGGTATTTGTTGCATAGAAGAATATATTGTATTATTATAAGCAAACTCTGCTAATGGTAAGAAAGTTGTCCAATCGTCTTATTGATAGTTGATGGTACACCTCAAATAATACTCCAAGACTTGGCTTACATGCTCTATTTGTCTATCGGTTTGAGGATGGAAAGCTGAAGATAGCTTAATGTCCATCTTTAAAATCTTAAAAAATGTTCTCCAAAATCTTGACACAAATTGTATCCCTCTATCCGATATAATATCCCTTGATAATCCATGATAGCAATAGATGTTGTCAAGGAAGAGTTTAGCTGTTTCTTCACCTGTGATAGATTTTGTACATAGTACAAAATATGCCATCTTAGTGATATGATCTACGATCACGAATATAAAATCATATGAACTTGAATTTGGAAGATCCATGATGAAATCTATAAAAATAGAAGATCAAGATTATTTTGGTATAAGTAATGGTTGGAGAAGTCCGTAAAGTTGATGAGGAGGAATTTTCGATCTTAAACAAACATCACACGACTGCACAAATTCATTAACAGTCTTTTATATTTGAGGCCACTAAAAATCTCTTGAAATTAGTTCCAAGGTTTTATTGTATTCAAAATGTCCAATTATAGGGAAGTTGTGATGAGCTTCAAGAGCACATTGTCGTATGGCATGATTTTCTATTTGGAAATACATTGAATACCTAGTTGTAGAAAATTCGCTTGAAAATTATTGGCAAAACTCTAATAAGTGATTTATCTTTAATAAAAAGACAAATAATACAACAATATTATAAAAGAAAAGTTGTATAGATGAAATCCTCTTGTATTCAAGTAGGTTTGTATAAAAGAGCTTCAAATTTCTACAAAAATCCTTCAAAACTTTGTTCACCTACAAAGACTTATTTCTCAGTGAATTTTAGAGTTCAATAACTCATGATTCAATCATTTAGTTTCTATAAAATTTAGTTGAGAGTATAAAAAATCTTGTTAAGTTTCACCACAAAAAAGAATTTACTATAGATTCATTTCCAATCGTCCGATATCTCAAAACTCCTAGCAGGTACTTAAAACCCTAGCTCAAAGACACTTGAGCACTATTTTTCTTATATCTCACAAACCAAAAATTCCAATGCCACAAAATTTTTGCATATAGTCTTGTGACATAAACATATATACTTTTTAAAATTTTGAGTAAAAAATCTATCAAATTGTCTAAGATATAGCTCAAAATGTAACCACTAGTTAAATAGGGTCACTTACTGCCCTTAGCTTACAAGCATTAACTTCAATTCTCAATATCTCCTTCATCTTAGTTTGGATTTTATCAAGTTATATAAAAAAAAGTGTAGTAAAAAAAGTGTTCTTTCTAACTTTAATCATGGATCCTTGATAGCTTTCTATATGCGTGAGTTATATCCAAAAGAGTGATAGTAGATACAATTTTGACACCCTAACTTTGAGCGCCTATAACTTCTTCATAAAAAGCCCAAATCATGCAAGATTTGCACCAAAATCATATCCAAAAACCTAAATCTTATGATCCTAATTTCTAATATTCAACTCCTCCTTCAAAAATAAATCCTAACTCCTAATAAATCCTCAGGCAGCCTCCTTGAAGCCCATTGGGCATGATTTTTGGCCAATTAGAATAGAAATTTCTATCATCTACCTCTATCCATCCACATGGATGGCCAAACTACCCTTTTTACACTAAAAATCCTTTTCTAACTTTTCTTCTTACAGGATTTACATACTTTGTGCTTTAAGCACCAAATAAAAGAAGTAAATTAAGATTTTAAGGGTCACCAATGTCTAACAAAGGTGACTTAAGATATATATAAGTTATTGTCAATATAAATCAACCTCAAAATTACTATTAAAAAAAAAAAAAAATTTATATAAACTTCATTAATAGTCCTATTAAATGGATTCTTTCTAAATTAACAACTTAATTATATCTTATAACCAATAAAATCTATTGATATGGCTTTCAGTTAAGTGCATAGTAAATTATATATTAAATATATATATACAATTTTTTCACATGGTAGCCAAACCACAACATGACAACATAGTCATGCTTCACCTTTTAGGATGTATAAATATCCTTCAAAATAAAATAAGTTGTCTCTGAATTCAAAACTTGAAGTATCATGAGATTTAGAAGAATTATTCTTTATATCATGAACAAGAGGATTTGAGGGCATATTTAACTGGATTTGCTTGAGAACATTAAATCAACAGTCAATGTTGATTTTATTGCTCGAATATGAAATTGCTCCGATTTCAAGAAGATGATTCTTTGTTGATCAAAAGCTACATCTCCTTCTTTTGATATAAGATAAGATTGTCTAGAAAGAGTATCGGACAGTCGTTATTGTTTTCTTAGCCGATAAGTGATGATGAATTCAAATCTTAACAAAGACATGCTCCAATGAGCTTGATGATGATTTAACATGCTGTCGTACTGTAATTACTACAGTATGTAAAATTCACTCAAAATGCATAATATGTTTATAGATTTAGATGTGTGTTAAAATAATTAGTAAAATAAATGAAAAAGAGTTGGTATAAGAAAATTTATTTTAGATTTTTACTTAGTTTGATTATGGCTTTTAAATTATATAGAGCCTAAATATTTAGTATAAAGCCTTGAGAGGCAATTGGGGTCCAAAGAAGAAGAATTAAACTACTAAGAGGCTTGTTTGGAAGGATGAAGACAAAGTGAGGATGAATGAAGACAAGGGGTGAAGTTCTTCATTCCTATTGGTCAATGGTCATGCCCAATAGGCTTTGAGGAGGCTGCCTGCAACAAGAATAAGAGTTTCGGCGACTTTAAGGAGGCCATTCAAAAATCAGAGACTAGAGTTAGAAAGCTTGTTTTTTGGGCTACAATTTTGGTGTAAAAATTGAGAGATTTGGAGTTTTTATGAGGGAGAAGTAGGCGCTTGAAGTTAAGGTGTGCAATTTGTACCTACTGTCACTCTTTTGAAGATTGGAGGAGTTTTATGAGAGCTTTTGGAGATCGGGAGGTGCGGCTAGAGAGGTGATTTCAAGCTCTATACTTGATGTGGAAGAATTTGTACAATAGAAGTTTTGAAGAAGGAGATATTGGGAGTCAAAGACAGCAGTTTGAATTCTAAGGCAGTAAGTAGGCTATTTTATTCATAGTGATGGGTTTTGCCTTATCTTAAGTTTCTGGACGAATTCTTGTCTAAAAATTTCCAAGAAGGTGAATCTTTGTGCTAAAAAGCTATGCATCAAAATTTTATAGTATTTAGACATTGGATTTGTGAGATATGAAGAATTTAGTACATGGGTGTTTGTAAGCAAGGGTTTAAAGCTACTGTTAGGGTTTTTACAACATCTAAAGATCAATAAAGAATCGACCGTTGAAATTTGTTGTACTAGTTTTTAAAAGCACATCAGTACTTCATGTGAAGTTTTAGCAGATTTTAACGGTTAGATTAAGAGTTATAGGTAAATGAAGTTTGGAAAAAATTCCCCTTCTACGGGTGAATGAGGATTTAGAGTATTTTGAAATAGTTGAGTGTTTTTTTTGTGAAATAAGGCTTATGTATTGGGTGTAATAGTCCTAAAAAAAAAAAAAAAAAAAACTTTTATAAAATTTTGAGGGTTTTATTATTTTAGACCTTGATTGAGTATTTAGTTGTAGCTAGAAGCCGAGTGATTTCTTGAGGCAGATTCTCTCTACCACGACATAATTGGTGCTTCCACTGAGAGAGCCTTGAGGCTTTAATTACTCAACAAGCTAAAATGGGGGATCAAAATCTTGGGTTTGGATTACGAGGGGGAGTAGGTGCCCAAGATTTATTTAGGGCATTTACTCAATTTATGGATGAGAGGCAACAGACTCAAGGGGATGATAGGAGCACTACCAATGCCTTATAGGTAGTAGTAGATAAGATTGGGAGGTTTGAAGGGAGAAACATAATCAAGTTCTTGAGGGTTTATACATGTAAAATAGAGGTGCATCAAATTTCAGAGGTAAGAATGATTACTACCTTTGATTTAGCAATAATACCTGAGATCAAGGAGAGGGTGCAAGAGTTGCGTGAAGGAATTACATCATGGAATAGATTTGAGGAACTTTTGAAGGATGAATTTTTTGAAGAAGACTTAGAGAAGATGACCAAAAGATCATTTTTGGAGTGGATTGAACAAAGGCGAGGGAATCAAATGGCTCCAAATGAATTGATCAGAGAATTTGAAAGGAAGTTTGGCCAATTACCACGACAAGAGAGGCAACTATTGGATACTAGGAAGACGGAATTATTTTTACAAGCAACTGATAAAGATTTGGAAGACAAGTTACTTTTTCATCTTGCAGACAAGACATGTGAGAGTGGATTTACAAATAACTGGAGATTAGGGAAAGAGATAGTAGGGCTTGTAGCCAAGCAGCAAAAGATTAAGACTCGGGGGTCATTATCATTGTTGGAGCCAATATCTGCAATCCCAAGTTCAGTACCACTGCAGAAGACAAACAAGGCCGCTCAAGATGATACCATTGAAGAGTTGGTTAAGGATATACAGGATCTTAGGGTAGAAATGAATGAACTTAAGAAATCTCACAAGACCAGCTTATCGAAGACAATTGAAGGTTTGAAAGAATTTGTAGAAAGATGCATGTGGTGTGACAGTCCAGACCACAAGCGTGGCGAATGCAAAAGCTATAGAGCTGCAATCAGAGAGAATATTGTACATTTCAAAAAGGGAAGATAACACTAGCAGATTTTGATGAACCTTTGAAGACCAATTTTGGAAAAGGAGGTATGAAGAAGTTGGTAGATGAGCAAACAAGCAAAGGTGGTACCATGTACAAAAAAGGAGCACAATCTTATTCTATTACAGTTGAACAAAGTGCAATTAAGACTGTTTCTCCACCAACTATGGATCAGGGGAGCTGAAGCTATCAGAAAGATGACAGGTTGGAATGATCTAATTGATGCTATTAGTATCAAAGCATTTTTAAATGAAAATCAATAGAGTGATGATTTGAATGATGCTATGGTTGAAGAGAAGAGAAGCAGAGCTGCTCATGAAGAAGATGTTGTTGAACCTCTAAGCAAAAGGAGGTCTCCAAGGAACAAGGAAGCTTCTCAAGGACAGAAATCAGAGAAGATACCTTCTTCTGTCCATCTTGGCGATGCACCATTGACAAAAGAATGGTGGGAGAAGGACAAAGAGAAGGAGAAGGATGGCGCAGGCAAGTCCAAAGGTAAAGGTCCTATCTATAAACTTCAATGTGATATTGAAACATCAACAGATATGAAGAATATCTTAGAAGAGAAGATTTTGGATGCCAAAATTGAGTTCACTCTAAGAAAGGCTCTTGGTATTGCAAAGAGGGATTTTTACGAGCTGATTATTGATGTAATAAAGAAAAAGAGGCAAATGACAGCTGAAGCTATTATGATAGAAGCATTAAATACTCATGTGATTGAGAATGAGGAAGAAGAAATAGGACAAGTATTTGCACAATCTGCATCATTAGGATTTGAAAACATGGTTGATATAGAGAGCACGGCTAAAATCAATCATACCAAGGATATGGAAGGATATCAAACAAAGTGTATAACGATAAAATCTAGTAAAGAAAAGAAGATTATACATAAAGCACGAGTTATCTGTTCTTCAAAAAGAGATGGTGATGAGATGGAAAGTGATAGCTACTCAGTTTCATATTGAGCTAGGACTACTATAAAAATAGAAGTGAGGTTGGGAGATTCTAAAGATTCAATTTTAGCCTTGGTTGATCATGGATCAGAAATTAATATCATGTCGAGGCGGTGTCGTATTGCATTTACGTGCAGTATATAAAAATATTATATATCTTGTATCTATTGTTAATACATGTGTGAGTGCTAGAGATTATTTTAAAAGATATTATAAGGAGAGGATTTATTATAGCTACTTAGTTAGTGAATTAAGATGGCTATTTTTTTTGTTCCTACCTTATTTATATCCTAGAATAGACTCTTTTGTAATTAGAAGAAAAGTAAAGGTTGTTTTACCTTTCTTGTTGACTTTTGAGATAGAATGGACCTTGTGAGGGATAAGAAAGAAGAGCATGGGGTGAATAAGGCCTATCCAATAGGATTTGGCTGCCCATGTGGGCGTCTCATAGTCTAATATGGAAAGAAAGAGAGATATACTCCTCTTGCTAGACCGAGAGGGAAAGGCAGTTTTAAAGAGTAAACTTTGGAGAGAGATAGCTCCGTGGATATAAAAGCGTTTGTAATGAAAATTAATAGGTGTGTTCTTCAAGTTGTGAGAATTCTAGAACCTACTCACTTGCTTGTTTTGGAGTTGTGAACAAAAAATTATGCTTGTTTTAGTAGAGTAGAGTTTGCTGCCATCCGATGAAGAAGGGCAGAAACTTCGAGCTGCTACTGCAAGTTTGATTTCGACTCTTTCTTAGTGAAATTCATAAAAAGTGTGGAAAATTGTGTTAGCTTTCTATCAAGACATTTCTTATAGCATTTGGAGTTGGAGAGCAAAAGTTGTGAGCTTGAGAGTGGGAAAGGGTTTGTTGCCACCTGACGAAGAGGGGTAGAGACTTTGTTCAACCACCCAAGTCGGACAGTCTCTTCAATCCTTTTGATATTTTAATTTCTTATAGTAGCTTGTGTAAGCTTTCCAAAAAAACAAAAATCAATACATTTAGAGCTTTGATGAAAGTTTTATGAGCCGTGAAGTATCAAAGAGGGCAATTTATTGCTAGGGTTTGAAGAGCAGAATCAACTAGCTACAAAATCTGGAGTTTGAGAGGCGTGCATGCAAAATTTTAGAATAAGTTAGATGATAGAGTGAGATTTCTAAAAAGCTATTGCATGTCCAATTTGGAGAAGGGAAGTGATCACAACAAAGGCTGAAGTGAAGAGGAGCTTTGCTGCCTTTGCATTTGCTTGGAAATTTTAGTGCCTACTTCTTTTAGCCATAACTTTTAAACGGTAAGTCATCTATTTGTGAAATTTTGATATGTTTTACAATGGATCATTGGCTTTCCATAGGCTATAAGCATGCTTGATTCGACCTTTGGATGAATTTTTAGTGATTTATTTAGTTTCAGCTTGTTGTATAACTTGTATTCCTCATATGCGATTGTATTTTGAGGTATACTTGAATACATATATACTTTGCTTATATCTTTTATACAAGTATATATACTTGTATTTATATCAAGTATTTATATGAGTATTATACAAGTATTTTACAAGTATTATACATAATATTTGTATAAATATTTGTATAAATATTATACCAAGGATTATATACTATTTTATATAAGTATTTATACAATGATTATACAAGTATTATATAAGTATTTATACAAGTATTATTCAAGGGTTTATATTTTATATTTGTACAAGACTTGTACAAGTATAATACAAGTATAACTTAAAAGCTTGAATAAATGTTGTGCAAGTATAGAACATATTTGCACGGCTTCTTCTCATGTTCCCTGCTAGTTCTAGTAGCAGCTAGGAACCCGGCGTTTTTCCAAGGCGACTTCTCTCTATCCGACAGCGGGTGTATGAAAAGAACAAATGGCCAATTGATATCAACCATGGCTGGGTGATTAGAGCTGCAAATAATGAGCGAGGCGATCTGTATGGAACTTGTCTAGCTGTGAAGGCCAAGATTAGAGATGTGGAGGTGAAACAAAATTTCTTTGTGTAAAACTCAACTACATATCCGATAATACTTGGTCAACCTTATATCAGAGCTGCTAGGATGGAAACTAAAGTTTTAGATGATGGTTCACATTATATTAGGATTCATAGTTGTGATGGAAAAAAGGCTATACAATTCCTAACTGTGAAGCCTATTCATGAAAGGTATAGAGAGCAATTGAGAGAAATATCTTTAGAGCCAAGTAACAGATTCTTGGATTTCTAAAAGACACCTTTGTAGCATGGGGGAACATGGGTGCAAATAGATTATCTACAAACCCCAATGTAGATAATTTGAGTTTTGGTATTTTAGATTTGACTGATGATGGATTTGTGAGCTTTCAAAGGATTGAAGATTTAAATCCTGTAAATAGGAGAAAAATAAAGAAGCAAGATAAAAACTTAAAAGGAGTGGGATTAGTTTCAAATGATGAAGCTATAGTTGGAATACTAGAAGAAGCTGGGTTGGAAGATGGATTGATGCAAGTTATAGAAAACTTAGTTATAAGGATGGATGAAGATGTTATTGTGGAGATACAATCAAGGGAGGCTTATGAGGAATTGAAAAAGATGGTAACATATATTGGATCTGCTACAAGCTATGGATTAAAACCTGAGGCTATTGTGCAAACCAAGTATAAGATTGTGGCCAAAAAGGTGAATCCACTGGCCACTTAATTACCACCTGATACTATGGAGCACATCAAGCAAGCAGTTAAGGAACTAGGATTGAGAGAAAAGCACAAAATTAGACATCAATTTATTCAAGAATCATTGGCTAAGTTGAAGATTGGAGGAGGTGATTTCTTGACAATACCAGAAAGAATGATGTTTCAAGAAGTGCTTGTTAGACATGGTAAGGCATTTGCCTTAACTTCTGATGAAATTGGATGTGTGAATCCTAGTATTGTAGCACCTATGGTAATTTTCACTGTACCACATGTTCCATGGGATTTAAAACCTATACCTGTACCTAGAGCTTTGCTTCCTAAGTTGATGGAATTATTAAAAGAAAAGGTAGAGATGGATATCCTTGAACCTTCAATTGCTCCCTATTCAAACAGATGGTTCACTGTACCTAAGAAATCAGGGGCATTGAGATTCATTCAAGATATGCAACCAGCAAACAAGTGTTAGGAACATAGTCTTTAGAACCTTCTAGAGACAAGCTTCTAGAACATTCTAGAAGCAAGTCTTTGGAACCCTTTAGAATATTCCCTAAAGATTCCTTAGAATATTCTATGAAGATTCCTAGAAGATTCTCTAAAGATTCCCTTAGAAGGTTCTAGAAGATTTTTTGAATATTCTTAGAATATTCCACTAGATTCTAGAAAGTTGCTTGAGAAGCTTTCTGGTTAAGTAGAAGTCGCTTGAGAAGCTTCCTAGTTTAGCAGAAGTAGCTCGAGAAGTTTCCTATCTGGTAATATATATAGGAGTCGAGGCTGAAGGGTTCTTTAGTCTCGACAACACATCTCTTGGAGCTCTAGCTCACTTCTCTGGTGTTGGCCTTGTACTCATCTGCATTAATTTAGTTCTTTCCAGTTCTTCGTGAACTTCTTGTTTAGATTTCTAGTTTGTATTTTGTGTCCGTGACAGTTTGTCGAGACTACACACATCTTTGATATCAGAGCTAGTTCCTTCTTGTGAGAGTGTGGATTATCCCTCTTCTTGAAGGTCTACTGGCGTTTTAGAGGTTGCGGATTACCCTCCTCTAAACTGATATTCATTGTATTCAATATTGGAGTCTTGTTCTTCTTGAAAAGCGTGGATTACCCCTCTTCTTGAAGAACTTAAGGCGTTTTAGAGGTTGCGGAGTACCCTCCTCTAAACCAATATTATCTTCTGTAGATTCATCTTTTCCTTCTCTTAGAATGGTCGGAGGTCAAGACATCACTATGGCTGAAAGTTCGGAGTCCAAATTGGACGCCATCATGAATGCTCTTGCTACGTTGTCTCAGAGAACTGCAGAGATAGAAGGAGTTATGGCAAGGCTTCACAACGTTGGAACGCCCGAGGCAGCACAATCTAAGGTTCACCAATCTTGAGCTTCGGTATCTAATGAAGCAACTATGTCGTTAGTTCGGCAAGAACCGTTGGTTCAACAGCGAAAGGAACCCCGAGTCAGCCTTCCAAACAAATTTGATGGTACGCGTTCCAAGTTTCGAGGTTTCGTCAACCAAATCAGGTTGATTACGGTTTTGCAACCTGAACGGTGTCCGACGAAGGAGTCGCGTGTTGGATTAGTCGGAACTCTGCTCACAGGACAAGCGTTATCGTGATTCGCTCTTTTATTCGAGAAACGATCACCAATTTTGAGCAACTTTGAAACTTTCTTGGAGGCATTTGTCGAGGCATTTGCCGAGGCATTTGGCAAACATGATAAGGCTCGATGGGCTACAACAAAGATTCAGTCGCTACGACAAGGGATGCGCTCAGTATCAATTTATGCATCAGATTTCAGGCAATTAGCGTGCGACATCAACTAGGACGAAGAAGCGTTGATGAGTCAGTTTTATTAGAGTTTAAGAGACGACGTGAAGGATTTGCTATTATCGCTTCCAGACCCACGGACGCTCAACGAAGCCATCAGTCAAGCGATGAAGTGCGATAACCGCCTATTTCAACGTCGCCAAGACCAACGTGCAAGATAATATACGACTCGTCATGGCCCTAATATGTCAGCAAGTGGCCTCAACTCACACTCGGAAGCGGAAGACATGCAAATTGACGCGGTACGTATAAAGCCCCTTACTCCAGAAGAAAGAAAGCGACGTATGGAGGAAGGACTATGCTTGTATTGCGGAGAGCAAGGCCACACAGTTAGAAGCTGCCCCAAGAAGCAGAATCGATGCATTGTGAAGACCAGAGGTGCGATTATACAGGAAAACGAAGATGCCCAGCCACAATAGGAACCGTGCGGCTGGACAATTCAATACCACAACAAAAATCAGGTTCCACTCTTTCTTCCCAGCCTGCTAGTTGTTTTACAATCCCTTTGTCTTTTGGTCCTCAGAAAATCAAAACCCTAGCGTTATTAGATTCAAGAGCATCTGCTTGTTTCTTAGACGAAGAATTTGCTAAGCGCCATAAGATCCCTCTAGTATTGAAATCCAAACCCGTACACGTAGAAGTAATAGATGGAAGACCCTTATTGTCCGATAGTGTCATCCATGAATCAGAACCTATAGAAGTTGCATTTGAAAACCATAGTAGTTTTTTTATTTTTAATATTATTAGAACCCCGTCAAACCCTGTCATTCTTGGTCTTTCCTGGTTAGAGAAGCATAATCCATCTATCGATTGGAGGTTGTGAAGAATGACATTTTCCATAGATTATTCTAAAAGTAAGCCTATTTAAAGGTCTAGAACAAAAAAACCATTATTCCTTAGAGCAAGAACGTTTGTAAGGTCGTCCAAGGAAGGTACACCATTTGTCATTTATGCAACATCGATTAGCGACGAGAAGACTTTGACAACAAGTATAACGGAGCAATATAAGCACTTTGAGGACGTATTTCAAAAGAAGAATGCTGAAATGCTACCAGAGCATCGACCATACGATTGTGCCATAGACTTACAAGAAGGAACACAACCACCTTTTGGCCCAATCTACAACCTATCGCAGACGGAGTTGGCAGAGCTACGGAAGTACATCGACGAGAATCTAGCCAAGAATTTCATTTGCCATTCAAAGTCGCCAACCGGGGCACCGATCTTATTTGTGAAAAAGAAGGACGGCTCGTTGCGGATGTGCGTAGATTATCGAGGCCTCAACAAGGTGACGAAGAAGAATCGTTATCCGTTACCCTTGATCTCCAGTCTTTTGGAACAACTTGGACGTGCAAAGATCTTCACAAAGATTGATCTAAGGGGAGCTTACAATCTTGTGCATATCAAGGAGGGAGACGAATGGAAGACAGCTTTCCGTACAAGGTATGGCCACTTTGAGTATAATGTCATGCCTTTTGGCCTCACCAATGCTCCGGCCGTTTTTCAACACATGATGAATGATATTTTTCGAGAGCACCTTGACGACTTTGTTGTCATCTACTTAGATGACATTCTGATATTTTCCAAGAACGAGGAAGAGCATGAGAAACATGTTCGTCTGGTCCTTGAAAAGCTACGCCAGCGAGGACTCTACGCCAAACTAGAGAAATGCTTATTTCATCAGACTGAGATGGAGTTTTTAGAATTTATCGCGACTACAGAAGGTTTGAAGATGGATCCCAAAAAGGTAGAGGCAATCGTGTCTTGGAAAGTTCCGAAGACAATTCGAGATGTGCAATGCTTTCTTGGTTTTGCTAACTTCTATCGGATCTTCATCAAGAATTATTCCCAAGTCGCTGCCCCGCTCACTTGGTTGACATGCAAGGACAAGCTCGAATGGGGACCTCAAGCGGAGAAAGCATTCCAAGATCTTAAGTCGGCATTTACTACAGCTCCAATCTTGGTACACCTTGACTTTGCAAAGGCCTTCTACTTAGAGACCGATGCTTCAGATTTTGCTTTGGGAGCGGTGCTTTCACAGATGGACGTAGACGGGAAGCTCCATCCAGTTGCATTCTATTCGCGGAAGTTTTCTGCTGCCGAGATCAACTATGAGATCCACGATAAGGAACTCCTTGCAATAGTGGATTCCTTTCAAGAGTGGCGACACTTCCTTGAAGGAGCTGC
The DNA here is from genome assembly GCA_036785485.1 of Physcomitrellopsis africana. NCBI lineage: Eukaryota > Viridiplantae > Streptophyta > Bryopsida > Funariales > Funariaceae > Physcomitrellopsis > Physcomitrellopsis africana. The sequence goes on along the minus strand of JAWRVF010000691.1, from coordinate 40,580 downwards.
ACATCCAGTGACCGTATACACGGATCACAAGAATTTGGAGTACTTCATGACATCTCGAGTTCTGAATCGTCGTCAGGCTCGATGGAATATGTCGCTTTCCAGATTTGACTTTGTTATTACTTATCGGCCTGGGAAGCAACAAGGACTCTCCGATGCATTATCGAGGAGATCGTATCTTGCGCTGAAGGTTGGAGAAGCAGTGTTTGATCAATAGTGTGCAATATTGCTAAAGCCAGAGCATTTTAGGATTTGCATCGCTTCCATGCCAATTGATACCGATTTCCTCAACCAGGTACGCGCCGCGACTCTTGAAGATTCTATAGCCGTGGATGTCAAGCAGCGCATTGATAACGACAAGTTCAAGGTTGAAGAAGATCTTTTATACTTTAAAGAGCGATTGTATATTCCAAAAGGACCAACACGACTCCGAGTTCTTCAATCTCGTCACGACTTTCCAGCTGCGGGACATTTCGGATTCAACAAGACTTTGGGGCTTATCTCCCAAGATTTTTGGTGGCTCGAAATGTGGAAGGATGTGAAAGAGTTTGTCATCTCTTGTGACATTTGTTCAAGATCCAAGAGCCCTCGACATCGCCCTTATGGTCTTCTACAGCCACTGCCTATTCCGCGTCGACCATGGTCTTCAATTTCTATGGACTTCATCACAGACTTGCCGTCATCAAATTCATTCGATAGCATCTTTGTTGTGGTGGATCGGCTTACAAAGATGGCACATTTTATTCCTTGCAAGAAGACATCTTCAAGCGAAGACACTGCAAGGCTCTTCCTCGATAACGTATATCGTTATCATGGCCTACCAGATGATATCGTGTCGGATCGAGGGACTCAGTTCGTATCCAAGTTTTGGAGATCTCTCTTTGAGGCATTGAAAGTGGATATCAAACTTTCTTTGGCTTTCCATCCCCAAACTGACGGCCAAACAGAACGGGTCAATCAAGTCTTGGTGTAGTATCTACGGTGCAGCATCAACTATCAACAGGACGATTGGACCGCATATCTATCGCTTGCCGAGTTTGCTTACAACAACACACTTCATGCGTCGACTCAACAAACACCATTCTTTTTCAACTATGGATACCATCCGAAACTTGACTTATTGAGTCCATCAACAAATATCAATCCGGCAGCTGAAGGAATTACAAAGCGATTATCGAAACTTCAAGCCACGTTGAAACTTCAATTGCAAGCTGCACAAGAGTCCTACAAGGTGACCGCAGATAGATCTCAGAATGAGGCACCTGCTTTCAAGGTTGGAAATAAAGTATGGTTACTTCGACGAAATATTAAGACGACAAGGCCTTATGATAAGTTGGACTACCAAAGATTGAGACCATTTGTCATCCAGAGGCAAATCAATCCAGTGGCATATCGTCTGGAGCTACCAGCTGCTATGAAGGTACACCCTGTCTTTCATGTTTCTTTGTTGGAATCTTATCGAGAGTCATCCTTTCCTGGAAGAACACAACATCCGCCACCTAGCATTGAAATTGAGAACCACGAGGAATACGAGGTCGAAAAGGTGCTGGATTCACGGCGAAGGTGGGGCAAGTTGGAGTATCTTGTTCATTGGTGCGGCTACGACATTAATGAACGAACGTGGGAGCCAGCCGAAAATCTTGCCAATGCGCCGCAAAAGGTACAGGAGTTTCATCGACGATATCCTCATAAACCTAAGCTAGTTCAATGATAACTTCTTCTTGAAGCTTATTCATCCGAGAACATAAAAGAGAGGAGAGCACCACCAAAACTCACAGTTAATAAGTTATTTTTTCCAAGATAGAGAACTTTTTCTAGTAGCTAGAGTTTGATTTCCCGACATGGATAGCATGCCAGTTGTGTTATCTCAACCGACTAGCTCACGAAGGCGACCTCGAGATGAAGAACCGCCTGCACCACGACAACGACGGAGGATACCGAGTAACCGATCGTTGGTGATAGTATTTGAGATCGAGCCTGCTTACGATGGTCAGCTAGAAGGTGTGTTTGCAGGACAATTTCACAATGAGGACACGGAAGTTCATGCTTGGTCAGAAGTGGAAGGCGTGGGCCACTACCGTTGGCTTCAAGGGCCGTTGAACCACTTGCTTCACGAACAGCAATTGGAGTTCATTGCTGACGTTATGCGATAGATCTTTATTTTCTTGCGATTATTCTAACCGACAAACAACACTGCTTCTCAGAGACCTCGAACCTAAAAGAGAGGGAAATATTAGGGACATAGTCCTTAGAACCTTCTAGAGACAAGCTTCTAGAACATTCTAAAAGCAAGTCTTTGGAACCCTCTAGAATATTTTCTAAAGATTCTTTAGAATATTCTATAAAGATTCCCAAAAGATTCTATAAAGATTCTCTTAGAAGGTTCTAGAAGATTCTTAGAATATTCTTAAAATATTCTATTAGATTCTAGGAAGTTGCTTGAGAAGCTTTCTGGTTAAGTAGAAGTCGCTTGAGAAGCTTCCTAGTTTAGCGAAAGTAGCTCGAGAAGTTTCCTATCTGGTAATATATATAAGAGTCGAGGCTGAAGGGTTCTTCAGTCTCGACAACACATCTCTTGGAGCTCTAGCTCACTTCTCTAGTGTTGGCCTTGTACTCATCTACATTAATTTAGTTCTTTCCAGTTCTTCATGAACTTCTTGTTTAGATTTCTAGTTTGTATTTTGTGTCCGTGACAACAAGGTAACTATTCGAAATATGGGGTCAGGTCTTATAGTGGATAAAATAGCTAAACAATTTGTCGGTCATGCCATCTATTCTATTAGAGATTTATATTCTGGATATGATCAGTTTCAGTTGGTTGAAGAAAGTAGAGATTTGACTACTATAAAGACTCCTTTGGATTTAATAAGGATGCGTACTTTACCTCAAGATGCAACCAACTCAATGGCTCATATACAAAATGCTATAAATCAAATATTGAACAAATTTGTACCTGAAAAGACCATCCCATTTTTGGATGATATACCTATGAAAGGTTGCAAGGAAGAAGATAAGGATGAAACTCTGGATGCTAAAGGTTGCAGACAATTTGTCAAGCAACACATTAAAGATGTGGCTCGGATATTGGAGAAGCTTGAGTCAATTAATTTGACATTATTTATGGAGAAATCAAACTTTGGAGTTGGTAAAATTCTGGTAGTCGGACACATGTGTGGCAGATATGGTAGAAAATCAAATCCAAAAAAAGTTGATGCTATATCTAGAATGAAGGCATGTGGAAGTGTTACAGAAGTTAGAAGATTTTTGGATGCATGTGTATTCTATCACATTTGGGTTCCTCACTTTGCACATATCTCAGAGCCACTATACAAATTATTAAGGAAGGATAAAAAATTTATCTGGAAGGATAAACAAGAAGTAGCTATGAAAAATTTGAAGAAGATTTTGAGTTCACCGCCTGTCCCTAGACAAGTAGATTATCAATGTGAGAGACCAGTAGTTGTAACAGTGGATACAAGTCCAATAGCAATTGGATGGGCTATTGGACAAAATAATGAAGAGAGAAGGAAGTTTGCTATAAGATTTGGAGCCAGGATTCTTACAGAAAGACAAAGGGATTATCCACAAGTTAAAAGAGAACTTTGGGGAGCACTTACTGCTCTAAAGACTGAGAGGAATTATTTGATCAGAGCTAGAGTGGTTTTGGAGACAGATTGTTTGCCTTTATTTGGGATGGTAATCAACTGCACTATTCCAGATATTGCTATGTTGAAATGGATAGCTCATATAAAAACATTGAATCCTATTTTGATACACATTACTGGTAAAAAGAACTCAGTGGCAGATATGCTGTCTAGAGCTAGATATACCTTTGAAGAGGAAATGATGGCATATGAAGATGGTAAATATCAAGAGAAGAAGAACTACGAGTATTCATTTGCTACTAATGGAATGGATTTTGGAGATGAGGTTTAAATCTTCCATGAAGATTTATATGAAGATAGGCTGAGGGATATTAGAATTTATTTAAGTTCAATGAGGAGACAAGAAGGCTGGATGCATAAGACTTTCAAGAATATCAGGCATCAATCCTATACTTATTTATTTAAAGATGGATTTTTATGAAAGAGGCCTAAAAGGGATGATAAAATTCCATTGAGGGTGGTGGGAGACCTTGAGACCAAGAATAAAGTTTTGAAAGAATTTCATAATACACTCTAGGCAGGACATAGAGGAATTTGGGCCACTTATACCAAGATCAAGGAGAGATATTGGTGGAAGGACTTGTACAAGGATATTGAAGATTTTGTGAGTTCATGCATAGAGTGTCAGCTACAATCTAAGGTCAGACGTAGAGATGGGCTACATCCTACTTATCCACTTGCTATACATTTTCAATGGATGATTGATTTGGTAGCTATGCCATCAGGACTTTGGGGCATGAAATATTTGGTCTTGGCAAGAGAGGAACTATCAAATTATGTTGAAGGGAGACTATTGAGAACCAAGACTACAGAAGCAATATATAGGTTTATATTGAAAGATATTTTTAGCAAATATTGGAAGGTTGAGAGCTGATAGAGGAGAATTGGATGCTGTTGAAGCAAAAAAGTTCTTTAGCAGATATGGAGTTCAGCTAAAGTTGACTACTTCTTATAATCCTGAAGCCAATAGAAAGAGTGAGAGGGGTCACCCTCCTATCATTTATGCATTGGTCAAGGCATGTAAAGGTAAGCCAATTCAATGGCCTAAGCTACTTCCATTTGCCCTATGGGCTGATAGGACTACTCACAATACTGTCATTGGTTGTATGCCCATAGAATTGATGTTAGGACAAAAGCCTATGATGCCCGCTGAAGAAATATATTCTACATGGATGTTTTTATCTTGGAAAGACAGCATTAATAAAAAAAAAGTTATTAGAGCTTCGGATTGAGTAATTGGAAAGGTTACGTGAGGACCTACAAATTGCATCTGAAAGGTTAAAAGAGGCAAGGTTGAAAAATAAAGAAAGGTTTGATAAGACTCATAGATTAAGGCCTAAGCCTATAGAAGTTAGAGATTGGGTTCTAGTTTATGATAGTAATTTAGAACATCAATATAGTACTGAAAGAAAATTTACAAAAAAATGGTTTGGTCCATATGTGGTAGTCACGGTGTCGTACTGTAATTACTTACAGTATGTAAAAATTAGTTAAAATATATTATATATTTTTGAATCTAGATGTGTGTTAGAATGGTTAGTAAGTTAAATTAAAAATGGTTGATAGAAGAAACTTTATTTTATTTTATTTTAGTTATTTTAATTATGGTATTTAAAAATTATAAGATCTAAATGTTTAGTATGAAGCCTTGAGAGAAGGTGGGGACTTAAGGATGAAAATTTAAGCTAGTAAGAGGCTAATTGGGAGGGATGAAATCAAGCCATGGGCGGATGAAGGCAAGGAATAGGAAACTTCATCCCTATTGGTCGAATACCATGCCCAATGAGCTTTGAGGAGGCTGCCCACGACCTTAACAGGGGGTTTTTGGCAACTTCAAAGGAGGGATTTTCAATTTCAGAGGTAAGGTTGTAGAGTTTAGGGTTTTGGGTATAGTTTGAGAGGAAATTTTAGGCGATTTGGAGATAGGGTGAAGAAGTTATACTTGTTCAAAGTTAAAGAGTGGATTTCATATATGCTGTAACTCTTTTGAAATTTCGCGGAGTTGTACGGAAGCTTTTGGAGATCGGACGGTGCGGTTGAAAAGGTGATTTCAAGGTCTACGTCTATTACGAAGGAATTCTTAAGTTTTGAGTTGAAACAAAGGAGATATGAAGAGTTGAAGATAGCGCATCCAATTCCAAGGCAGTAAGCACACCGTGTTGTTAATAGTTATGCTTTGAACCATAACTTGAGTTTTCAGACAAAATTTTGGCTCAAACTTCTTAGAAAATGTGACAATTTGTGTTAAGAAGCTATACATATAAATTTCATGGAAATTGAGCTTATAGTTTGTGAGATATGAAGAAATTTGTATGCAGGTGTATAAAGACAAGGGTTTGAAGCGACTGTTAGGATTTTCAAGATATATCAAGATTCGCAATGAATTTGCGGTTGAAAATTGTTGTAGAGGTTGATAAGAATACATCAGTACTTCATGTAAAATTTTACTATGTTTGGACAGTCGGATCAAAAGATATGAGATGTTGAAGATCAAGAAAATTTCCACATAAAGATATATAAGGTTTTAGAGGATTTTATCATACTTTGGATGTTGTTAGTTACTTGAGGCTTATGTATTTGATGTAATTTCCCAAAAAGGAAAAACATATATATATATAAACTTTGAGTTTTCCTCATTTTTGAAGCTTGATTGAGAAATTAGTGACAGCTAGAAGCCCAGCACTTTCTTAAGGCAAATTCTCTCTACCCCGACAACGGTCCATGATAATGCCACATATTCTTTAGGCGAGCTAGATGGAGCTATCATTAGAATCCTAGTAGCCGGAAAGAAGGTCAAGACTTTCAAGTGAAGAGATGAAAAATTCACGATAGAAGACCTTGAAGAAATTTCACCTCAACACTTGGAGGAAAGACATGAAGTAGAAGAATCTATGGGTGATTCAGACCTCTTTCAAGAAGATGAGTAGAGGTAATATATGGCACATATCAGAGGATGTGCAAGTTTGGAGGAAGTGGATGTCGTACTGTAATTGCTACAGTATGTAAAATTCACTCAAAATGCATAATATGTTTATAGATTTAGATGTGTGTTAAAATAATTAGTAAAATAAATGAAAAAGAGTTGGTATAAGAAAATTTATTTTAGATTTTTACTTAGTTTGATTATGGCTTTTAAATTATATAGAGCCTAAATATTTAGTATAAAGCCTTGAGAGGCAATTGGGGTCCAAAGAAGAAGAATTAAACTACTAAGAGGCTTGTTTGGAAGGATGAAGACAAAGTGAGGATGAATGAAGACAAGGGGTGAAGTTCTTCATTCCTATTGGTCAATGGTCATGCCCAATAGGCTTTGAGGAGGCTGCCTGCAACAAGAATAAGAGTTTCGGCGACTTTAAGGAGGCCATTCAAAAATCAGAGACTAGAATTAGAAAGCTTGTTTTTTGGGCTACAATTTTGGTGTAAAAATTAAAAAATTTGGAGTTTTTATGAGGGAGAAGTAGGCGCTTGAAGTTAAGGTGTGCAATTTGTACCTACTGTCACTCTTTTGAAGATTGGAGGAGTTTTATGAGAGCTTTTGGAGATCGGGAGGTGCGGCTAGAGAGGTGATTTCAAGCTCTATACTTGATGTGGAAGAATTTGTACAATAGAAGTTTTGAAGAAGGAGATATTGGGAGTCAAAGACAGCAGTTTGAATTCTAAGGCAGTAAGTAGGCTATTTTATTCATAGTGATGGGTTTTGCCTTATCTTAAGTTTCTGGACGAATTCTTGTCTAAAAATTTCCAAGAAGGTGAATCTTTGTGCTAAAAAGCTATGCATCAAAATTTTATAGTATTTAGACATTGGATTTGTGAGATATGAAGAATTTAGTACATGGGTGTTTGTAAGCAAGGGTTTAAAGCTACTGTTAGGGTTTTTACAACATCTAAAGATCAATAAAGAATCGACCGTTGAAATTTGTTGTACTAGTTTTTAAAAGCACATCAGTACTTCATGTGAAGTTTTAGCAGATTTTAACGGTTAGATTAAGAGTTATAGGTAAATGAAGTTTGGAAAAAATTCCCCTTCTACGGGTGAATGAGGATTTAGAGTATTTTGAAATAGTTGAGTGTTTTTTTTGTGAAATAAGGCTTATGTATTGGGTGTAATAGTCCTAAAAAAAAAAAAAAAAACTTTTATAAAATTTTGAGGGTTTTATTATTTTAGGCCTTGATTGGGTATTTAGTTGTAGCTAGAAGCCGAGTGATTTCTTGAGGCAGATTCTCTCTACCACGACAACGCGTCGTCGTATTATGTATTGTCTTGTTCGGGAATGCACTGGGCACCTAGCTGCGGAAGGTAAAATTGTATTTGCAAATAATCAAGAAACGCTAATAGATTTCATCTATGTATAAAGAATATAATTCCAATTTCAATTCAAAAGTATTTAAAAACACTCCTCTTGATAACATCAACTATGCATATATCCCAATTGCCTTGTTTCTTTTATAATTAAGTAATTTATATTTTTCTTTGCAAATCCAAATCCTAATCAATGAGCTTTAACAAGCTATAACTTTTAATTCAACCATCTACACAGTATAAAATATTGCACACAAACATAAATATAAGCCTTCTACATGCTCAAAATAATTTAGCTCAATCCAATTTACAAATTGCAAGAAAATGCCCAAAAACCGCACTAATGATAATCAACTGCCAATTTGAAAATTGATGCAAAAATTCTAGTGGTGATTTCTCTTTATTCAACTATTAACTTCAACTCAAACTTGGTTTATAGCTTGATGTGAAAGTCTTCTATCACATTGCCAAAATTTACATTGATCCAATTTGTAGATCTTTAATTATCATAGAAATCCTACCTAACTCTAAATTGCCAATTTTTGACAATCCTTTGTATCAAAGCCCAAATATCTCCTGATTGCATTATTAGATTAATGAAAAATTTTGTATACACTTAACACATCCAACAATCTACATAATATCAAATTTTGAACCATAAAAGCTATACAGATTGCACGAATCTCTCAAGAATGCAAGCTATCATTGTCTTATATAAAATCCAAAATACCAATACAAATCTTGACTTTGAATAATTATTGCAAAGACATCCAAAATCCTATGGCAACAAGCTTAATATTTCTAAAATCAGCTTTAAGCTAGCTATCCAATCTAAAAATCCGATCTGAAATATCCCCTGTACTTTGTCCTAGGCGGCCGTTTTAATAGCTAAAGGTTTGATTTTGACCCTTTCCTACAAACGACCAACCCTCGGATATCAATCTAACCTATCCTAGGGATTTTATAGCCTGACCCTACCTTCAACATAATCCTAGTATCAATCATGCTAATAATTTATCCTTTTTATCATATTTTTATTATTTTATAGCCTTTCTAAAATAATAAAAGAATTACTACAACTTAGAAGATAAAATTACCAACTAATTCTTATATACTAGCTATTAAGTGAAGAAAATAAACTAAGAGGCTTTCATAAAAATCTTGTTAAAATATGTTGAATTCTTGTTGAACTAAGATAATAGAATATTAATTGAAAAATCATTTTTAATCATAGTTTCACCATATAATCGTGTCACAACACGATAGCATGCTGACATGAAGTATTCCAGATTCTTGTGATCTATGTACACAGTGACTAGACTAGAAGTGTCTTGTAAATAGTGGCGCCATTCTTAAAAAGAATCCACAATTGCAAGAAGTTCTTTATCGTAGATTTTGTAAGTGTTCTCTGTTGCTAAAAGTTTCCTGGAATAGAAAGCTACTGAGTGGAGTTTGTCATCTACTCCCATTTGTAATAATACTGCACCCAAAGCAAAGTCTGATGCATTTGTTTCCATAAAAAATACTTTGGAGAAGTCAACGTGATACAAGATTCGTTCAAAAATAAAAGCTATTTTCAACACTTCAAACAATGTTTTTTCTTCCTTACTCCACTCGAGTTTGTCTTTACAAGTTAGACGTATAAGTGGAACTGCAACTTGAGAAATGTTCTTGATAAAGATTTGGTAGTAATTGACAAATCTCAAAAAGTATTGCACGTCTTTTACTATTTTTAGAATCTTCTAATCCATGATTATCTGAACTTTCTTAGAATCCATCATAAGACTATCATTCAAAATAATATATCCTAAAAAATCAACTTGAGTAGTGTGAAATACACACTTTTTTTATCTTGGTGTATAATCCAATATCTCTAAGTTTTTGTAATACATGATGAACATGTAATTTATATTCTTTTACGTCCTTAGAATAGATTAAAATATTATCTAATTAACAAACAACAAAATTATCTAAAAATTCACAAAAAACATCATTCATGAAATGTTGAAAAACAGCTGGTGCATTCATGAGTCCAAAAGACATAACATTATATTCAAAATATCCATATCTTGTTCGAAAAACAATCTTCCATTCATTTCCTTCTTTAATGGGGATCAGATTGTATGCTCCTTGTAGATCTATTTTTGTATAGATCTTCGCTTGATTCAATTGATCCAAAAGTCCAAATATCAATGGTAGAGGATATTTGTTCTTGATGGTAATCTTGTTGAGCCCTTGATAATCTACGCACATCCGTAGTGATCCATCTTTTTTCTTCACAAATAAGATAAGAGCTCCTGCTGGAGATTTCAAATAACATATAAAATTCTTAGCTAAGTTTTCATCAATGTATTCTTTGAGTTTAGCGAGCTCATTATGTGTTAAGCTGTAGATTGGTCTAAATGGAGGTTGAGCTCCCTCTTTGAGATCAATTAAACAATCATATAGACAATGCTCCTGAAGGATATTTACATTTTTATTTCTCAAAAATATTCTGATAATCCAGATATTGGAGTGGAATGCCACTAAAAGTCTTTCCACCATCAGAAATGAGTGTGGCATAAATAACAAAAGTTGATCCTTCTTTTGCTATATTATTGCGCAATTCTTTAAATATCAACCCCATCTTTTCTTTTTTTCTTTTTTGTAAGCAATGCCACTACATCTTCAACTTCTTTCTATTTTTTTGTCAACCCTTTATCCTCTTCCTTATTCTCAAGAAGAATTTCTAATCTCTCTTGCAATTCTCCATCAGCTACTTGAAGAAATAATTCAACCTTGTTTGATTCCAATATTACCTTTTTTACTATTAATAACCAAGAATATTGCCTCTCAAACTCCTTCAATAATTTCGTAGCTTAAAATTTTTTATTAAGATATTTAATCCATTCCAAAAATGATTTCTTAATGATCCAATCAGAGTCTTCCAAGAAATACTCATCTCTCAATGTATGATAAAATGTCTCCTAAGAAATTTTAAATTATTCTATAATCAATTTTACATATTTGCTTATTTCTAGCATCATAGCAAGCTCAAATAATATAATCATATCCTTTTCAAAAACTTAATTCAATTTTATTTTCCGCACATAACATCTTAAATATTTAAAAATATCCCTTCTATCAAATTGATCAAATTTGTTAAACATTGCTTGCAATGCTTTGATTGTCAAAGTTTCTTTGCAATCATTGCTTTATTATTGTTGCATAAATAATATAAATGCTTGAAACATATTTGCAGTGTTTGAATCTAGATACATACCTTGTCCACCAAAAGAAAATCTACTTAAAGCTCTACTTGAAGATTACTTTGAAGCGCCATCCAAAACTCCATTAAAAACTCCAAATTCAATCTTCTTGCCTTCTTGTGCCATCAATTCCAAATAATCGCAAATAAAATCTAATACCTTCTATTCCAAACTTTTACGTCAGATTCACTACTTATGTCCGTGACTCTTCTATTTACCATAGGCACATGGTTTTGTGCTTTAGAATCTGATTTCAACCATGGTTCATAACTGGTCTTTTCCGGATATCAATCTAAGATTTTTATGAATAAGTTTTATTAAAAACTATCCTTTGTTTTGATTTAAAGATGCCTATAGTATTATTTTTGCTAATCTATTTTATTTTATCTTGTTTATGGTCTTATAAAGTAAATAGATGTCTTTTTAATAAAAAAACAATATTAATATTAAATATTTTTACTACCTCTCTATTTTTTATCTATATAATATAACACAATAATATAATAAAAGAGGATAGGAAGGAAAAAAACTTATTATTTCTAATCTAGAATTTTGACCTCTTTTTATATAATCTTTGGTTTGAAATTCAATATTGTGAATGTATATTTGTTTGCAATCTAGTAGTTTGATACTTAACTAAATTTTATTGTAAGTTTAGTCAAGATTTAATATTTAATTCTAAACACCTCTAGATTATATTACCTTATATTAAAAATACCAATCTTGCAATACAATTCAATGCTATTAACTTTGCTAAAGTCAATAAGTTAAGGATAAAACTTTTGTCTTGAAGAATTTTATATTAATCACAATTACAAACCAAATTGTATATAATGTTACTTTGATCAAAATGTAGAAGATAAGAGTAAGATAGAACAATATAGAAAATAAAGATTATATAAGTTGTATGGATAGAATATCAATTTAATAGAATAATAATAACTACAAATAAAAAATAAAAAAAATTGCTTCAATCCAGTCTTATTATATACTTATATTACTTCTATTTAATTATGGTAGCTAGTCATCTTTACTTTAGCAATTATTTCTTGTTCAATTATAATCTAATCTAATCTAATCCAATTATTTAGATTTGAAGTGGATTGGATATTTTCAGTTTTTTTTATATTTTATAATCCAAATTTTATTTTAATTAGGATTTTTAATTCTTAAATAGGTCAAGTATTTTTAATGAGCTTTAGATTCCTATGATTATGGCTTAGATATTTCTAACTCACATTGAACTTATAGATCTGAGTTTTTTCTATTGTCCAAACTCTACTAATGCAAATCTACTACTAAGTTAATTAGACCGATTAATAAAGGTTGTATTAGGACAAACTATTTTTTAATGATTGTGAAAGAAATATTATATTTGGCTCATTAAAAATTAATTTATATTAGAATATTAAAATATATAAAAAATTATTTTACAAATATACAATAAATTATTAGTTAATTTAAAAATAATTCAAATTTGATTTTAAGAAAAAAATGATATATATAAAAAATGATAAAAATTATATATAATAATTTTATTTTTATTTTTAAATTAATTACTTATTAAAAAAAATTAATATATTCAATAGATAAAGATTTTTAAAAGTATTCAAAATTAGATTAAAAGAATGGATTTGATTGCATATAAGCATAGAAAAATAAAAATAAAAAAATTTATGATATCTTTTAGAATTCTTGTTAGAAACTCAAGATGAAGACATAAAATTCTCAATTTGAAAATAAATTTTAAAAGATATAATGGAACTTTTAATAAATATAGAATAAATAATATAAATAATATAAATAATTTGATATAAAATTAGTAAAGTTTAAGATATAATTTTATATAAAATTTAGCTAAAATAAAAAAAAATAAAGTTTTTATATTATTTTCATCAGATTCTTTCTACTATAATAGTATAAATCCTTGACTTGAGTATCTACCAATTTAAAAGTATAGATTAAACAGGTCTTATTGAATCCATAAATAATACAATATCATCCTTTGAATTGCAAGTTGAAGATTTATTTTTAATATTATCAACAAATATATACATACCGCTTATTAATTTAAAAGATAGATTTACATTAATTTTTCTATCTCATCAAAATTTTAAGGTTATAAAAAAAAGTTAAAAATACAATTTACTTTCACAATTGAAAGATTTACATACTTGGTTTATATAGTAAAAATAAAAAAAAATATATATATATATATCTCAAAGTTTATAAGTTATTTTATGGTTCAACTAACTTTAACAAACTTATAAATGAATATCTATTAACAAATAATTTAATGACTTAACCTACAAAATAAGACATAAACTACTATGCTTTAATTTAACAAATAAAATATAATAACAAAAAAACTAAAATAAGATCTTTCTTCTACATCTTTATTTTTTTAATATTATTAAATATAAAATTATTTAACATAGCTCAATTAATACATAGGCACAACATTAAATGAATAAAAGGTACATATACAATCTTACATATTACAATCTTGATTATTATTTGTCTTGGAAAGCTAGAAACAAATGAAAATAAAATTGAAAATAAAATCATTTGAACATTTACAATAAGGTAATTTTCTATTTCAAAAAATTAACTATAAACTCCAAATAGTATAGGCTATACAGAACATTTATTTGGAGATGGTTAGTGTAGAAAAACTTCTCTCTGAATTCAACATATTCAATCTACTTCGAATTCAACATAATCAATCTACTTTGATCATTGTTCAGAGACATAACTTTCTAAGCCATGAAGATTTAACATGATAAAAGAACTTTTGATAAGAAAATGTGATGTTCCAAAATTGTACAATACCAATAATACTCATTGCACTTAGAGTATCGAAAACATCATGTAAAACAAAACTTGTGTTACAATTAGAAAAAGAAAAACCCAAAATACTCAGATTATGGGATACATTGAGGATTGCTAATAACATACACATCGGATACTCAGCATGCATGACCATTCAATGAAACTCTAGAATTAAAGATGGGATAATTTCGGACAGATCATGGACTGAAGGTTTAGCAAACACCAGAATTTTATCATTTTTGCGTGCTCCAAGTCTACTGTAACTGGGGATGTAAACACTCTCAAAGCAGTATTTGTTCTATATTTCATCAGTCAACGCCATAGGACTTCCCCGATTGTGTCAATGGCAACTGGTTGAGTACTCACTATTCAGGCAACTGCACCGATAAAACCTTTCCCACAGATTAAACATAATGATTGTCAAAAACTTCACAATACAGTTCACGATATCCTACACAGGGATACACAGATGCTGTCCGACAACAAATATATATATATATATATATACACATACATATATGTACATAAATCAAAATAACGAACACAACCAAAAACTTTGTTAAAAGTATACAAGAGTAACAATGGATCCTGTGTCGGATGTGGATAAGAACCCACTCTGATTCAAGGAGCCTCCAAGGAAATGTACCTCAAACCTTCCGTATCGCACCTGCCGGGTCGGAGACTGCGAGATATTTGGCAACCTTCCGCTTGCCAAATGAAACTTAGCGGGGTAAAATCCAGTGTGTCAATTTCAAGGACCAGGCCAACGACGAGAACCAACGAGGACACCTTCACTCACGATGAATCAAACTCGCACACCTGGCCGTTGTCCAGGATCACTTCGGCTTCCGGAGGGTTCATCGAGTGGCCCATGCTGACCGTGAAAGACCGACTTCCCAGCTCCTCATGAACCACTTCACCAGCAATTTCTATGCTCACCGCCCATTGCTCACTAAACATCCCTGCAGGTGTGGAGTTGAAGCATGCAGGACTTACCCAGCTTCGTCGGATAGTTGAAATCCGGTAAGCTTCGCCGCCTAGACCAAAGCACCCCTCCATTTCCGGACGCTTCCAAGCGTGCAAAACTGCTGATCTTCCGCCCGGAGGGTTTGACTAACGTCAACAGGCAGGTTTCCCACAGAATCTTGCTCCACAGCTCCTCTGGCACGTTTTCCATACTCGTGTGTGAAGGGTCGCTTGTCACGGCATCCGAGATCCAGACCCCACATCGGAGCAGAGCAGGATCTCCCTCCGCACATTCTAGTATATCAACACGAGGGCAAAAGTTGCCTGACGCATGGAGGCACCTGCAGTGGCTGGTTCCATGTCTGAATTCATGCTCCAGCTCACTTTCAGGATTTCCTTCGCAGCCATGGAAGCTCTTTCAGACCGAGAGCACCGACCAGTCAGGTTCTGAGGATAACGCCACTTACCGATTGCCTGAACTTGGCATCATTGAGATGTTTTCTCAAAAGTACTACAAAATCAAATGACATATCTATGCCTGGGAACATTTTATCACATTTTTGAGAGAATTTTACTACGCCTATACTTTGAGCAGAAAAAGCTTTTGCTTTATGTAATACAAATGCTACAAATAAACATGATAAATATTCCATGATATTGTACAATTAATCTGCAGTGCCTTAGTAATTCTTTGTGTGTTTAGTTAAGAGTTTGGAGTTGGAAAAGTACGTTATAGTAGGTGAATACGAGGCAGACGTTACATGTGCATGCATGTGCAAGAACAGAGAAGTCAGCGCTGTGCTGAGCAGCGACTATGACCCTTTGTTATTCGGATGCCCATATCTTATTAAAGACATCGCTATGATAACAGAATCTGCAGACATTATAACACTACAAAGCATATACGACCACTTCAAGATACGTCATGAGCAGTTTATAGATGCGTGGAATTGGATCTGAGAATTGTTATCATAGCATTGATTATGTAGCTTCAAATCTTTATTAGGGAGAAGTTATTAAAAAGACTTGCTTGCATTTATATAAAGTTTATATAAGATACTAATCCATGGAATTTTACTATGAACATTGATGTATGGATAGAGATAGATGACTTGGCAAGTCATATCATTATTCCTTACTTTTATGGAGGCAAAGCTATTGAAGATTATAATGCCCAACAAACAAAATTTTGTGGTATGGTAGTAGAAAAAATATTTTTTTCTAAGCACATGAATAGACCAAAAGTATTCTTAATTATAAAATATTACAAGAAAGATGATAAAATAAATTTTACAAGTATGTGTATATTTTGATGTTAAATTTTTAATTTTGATGAATAAGAAAATTTGAAAATTTAATATGTAATATGATGTACTTGCTTCTATTAAAATATCCACATGGATGACACATTAAAGTTTAAGTAAGGTCAACCACATGATAATAAGAATAGAACCAAGACTAGTTTAATTGAACTAAGTATGAAAAAAAAAAAAAAAAAAAAAAAAAAAAAACATCACAAAGAGTATTAGACTCTTATCAATCAATAAGAGTAAGAATACAAAAAAATATTAAAAAGATCAAAATTACTTAGCAACCTTTTAATACAAGTATTAAAATTTAAATTATTTTAAAGTTGGATTGGTGAATATTAAAATAAGAAGTTTAGAAAGAAATCAAAAATTTAATTAAAAAATATATATATAATAGAAAAAAAAAAAATACTAAGAAGTAAAAAAAAAAGCCATAGGAGTTTATATATTGCTACAAGTATCATTCACATCTATCAACAATCTTTCTAATAGAATAGAACAATTGACTAATATACAATCTAGAAATTTAGAGAAATTACTAAAAACTTTGTTTTGGTGCCAAAAAAATATGAAAGTCATATAATTAAAGAGGAGTAAGATGACTTGAAACTTTGAAAGAAGAAATAGCTTAAGAATAAGAATAGAAAAAAATCCATCCATTGCTAAAGACAACTAAAAAAATATAAAGCCTCATGACAAAGGTGAAAACAAAAAAAACAAAGCATGTTCAAAGTCTTTAGAAGAAAAATAAGCCTATTAATAGAAATTTAAATAAAAGCTTAAACTATAGCAAGAAATTATAAAGATAGATAAAATTCAAAGATAAAAGTTAAAAGAAGAAATTCTTTAAAATAGAAGACATTTAAAAATCGGACTAAGATAAATAAATGAATAAATAATAAATTTATTTTTGACAAAAACTTAGTTAAATAAGAATGATCAAATAAGAAAGTTGAAACATAATTAGAAGAAATAGATGAGAAATTATAACATAAAATAAGAATAATTTTAGCAATAAGAAATATGATTTGCATTCAAGATCCTAGATGTAATTATATAACATTATTATAATATTACAAGATCATTTTGGATTTCAAAGACATAAGAAAATTTTATTGAGCTAATCTAATCAAAATTTAAAATAGAGATTTTTAAAGTTGAATTATTGTATCTAGTTATACAATAAATCAAGTTTTTTTTTAGTAATAATTTTTTATTTATTTAAAAATATATATATATATCAACAAATATATCACAACATTTTTTTTAAAAATTAATGCTTAGCAAATGAGAACTTAAATGCATAATATAATTTAATAAAAAAATAGAATAGTGATTTGGAAAGTAGTATATATTTACAATCAATTTAGATGAAACTCTAAAATCAACAATAATAACAATCATGCCTTATACTTGGTACTTCATGTCCACAACCATTGGCCTTGGTGGTTACTTATATTACTTCAATTACTAGCAGCTAACCATCTTTCTATTAACAACTACTTATTTTCTTGATCTAATCTATTCTAATCTAAATTTTAGGATGTCTGGTTTAGACATGAGTTGAATATCTCCAATCTATCTCCTACTATTTGGACCCTATTGGTCCAATTCTTATTTAGATTAGGTATCTCTAACAAACCTTCTACTATTTAAATTCTATTGGTTTGGATCTCCCTATTGGATCAATTCTTTTCAACTGCCCTCAGTTAACTAGACCAATTAAAAACTAATATATCCAATACTCCTAGAAAATATAAAAGATCATGTGAATATTACCTTGTGCAAAAAATAAAACAAAAAAAGAATACATATACTCAAAATATTTAAATGATTGAATACAATAAGAATTGAATACATGGTATGAATGACTATGCAATAGAATTCTAGAACTAATGGTGTGATTAATTCAAACACATAAGGACTGATAGTACATCAAACACAAGAATTTTATCATTTGTGCATACTCTAACACTACCCTAACTGGAGATGTAAACACTCTAAAAGCAGTATTTGTTCTACTTCATCACAGTCAATGCCACTGGACTTCTCCGATTGTGTCAATAGCAACAGGTTGAGAACTCACTATTCAGGCAGCTGCACAGATAAAACCTATCCCACAGATTGCGACATGACGATTGTCAACTTCACAATACAATTCACGATAGTCAACCAAAAACAATGTTAAAAGTATACAAGAGTAACAATGGATGCTGTGTCGGATGTGGATAAGAACCCACTCTGATCCAAGGAGCCTCCAAGGAAATGTACATCAAACCTTCCGTTTCGCACCTGCCGAATCTGAGGCTACGAGATATTTCGCAACCTTTCGCTGCTACTTCCCGGCGGGTCCTCCACAGCAAACCAGTTGTCGCCCGCAAGGCCCACCATTCATAGTGCACGCTGTCAAGTCTCGTCGGAATTGCCAGCACTTGTGGAAAAATTGTAGGCTTCCCCGTACCACCATCCCCTACAGACATGGAAACGGTCCTCGCCTGCCCTTGCCGATCCTGACTCACATGCGCACCCCGTCCACGACTCGGTGAGCGTCCTGCACTGGGTGGCCCAACTGTCGGTAGGGCATGTTGGCAAAGTGGACCCTGCCGAAGACGAATGCTCTTCGGGCAATAGGTTCATGTCTATCGCAGCGCGCTCCGAACCGCCACATGCAAAACAATCCCCGATGGCCCACCGTTCAGTACCTGGGCATCCACCCTTGCTGCGCCCACGCGTTGCATGCTGAGCTCAACAGCCGGTCATGGATTGACCTGACGCCCACGCACGAGGAGCTCTCAGTCGGAACCCGATTCGACCATCCCCCCAAGTTGTGCACTCATGCGCACCAGCGGTAGCACCGAAGCTGGCGAATGGGAGCGGTCCCTGAGATCCACCATAAGAGGTCGCGTTGGCCTCGCAATCCACATTCCAGCCGCAGCATCCGCAATCCTCTCCCCGCAACCTCCACTCGCGAGTTCGCATTCAGAACGGTAACCATGGCGCGGCACATCATCCTCCTCGCACTCCTCGTCGCAACAATCTTCTCCGCCGCCAACGCGCAGGACGAAGCGGAGTGGGTCGATGCCCACAACGCCGCTCGCAGCGTGGTTGGCGTCCCCCCGCTCACGTGGAACACCACTTTGGCTGACTATGCGCTCGCGTATACCCAGACTCTGACGGGATCTTGCGATGATTGGGGTCATTCGGGTGGGAACTACGGCGAGAACATCTACTGGGGCGGAAGCACCGCTGCCACTCCCACCGAAGCCGTCGATCTATGGGTCTCCGAGGGTGCAGCCTATACATATGGCCCGTTCGATCAGAACACGCTGTCATGCTGTGGGCATTACACGCAGGTGGTGTGGAGTACCACCACCAGCGTCGGCTGTGCTAAGGTCCTGTGCGCATCGTATGTCAACTTTCCGGTGTTCATGATTTGCAGCTACTCTCCTCCTGGAAACTACGATGGAGAGTATCCTTACTAGATGGATCGACCAGTCAACGATCAGGCCATGGGTGGATCCACCGACTGATCACCTGCGGTACGAGGGCAACAATGTGTTGATTCTCTGGGAGTATGTAGCATGTGCAGTGCGTGATGGACCGGCTTTGACAACAGTGCGTTGTAGACGGTGCACTGTATCCGATGCCGGTGGGGTGGAGTGAGAGTAGGTTTGCGGGATGGGGTGGTAGCGAATTCTCTGTGTGACCGCGATGGATCGCGTTGATAAAAAAGACCCGCACGAAAGAGTGCGGAGTTGAATAAAACGAGTAACTTAGACGTGGGACTAGATTACCAGTTGTATCACCAGACTGTCAGTTGGCTGCAATGCTGGAACCGTCAGCAAGATTACACCCACTGCTGTAACAGCGAGCATGTGTTGCGGGGCAAGTTGCTCCAAAGATGTGGAACGCGGAGATGCGTTTGGGTTTTAAGTCACCATGTTAAGTTGATGTAAACTTTGACATGTCGATTCTGCATTGTATTGGGACGCAGCTCTAGAAAGCTGCATTGCATATCATGTGTGCTGTCACGGTATGCGGGAGGTGGAGGTGGTTGTGTCTGTGGACTAGTTTACTACGAAGCTGAGTGACTCTAATACGTTCATCATCTCGCTGGAGAAGGTAAGAGCATGTACATGTTGGTATTTTGGGGAGAGGAATGGAGACGCGGGGTTTGGGGCGGTAACTTTATCTATAGCCTCAAGAGTCGCATAGTCATGGAAGGCGGTGTGTGTGAGGTAAGGCGGTGCTTCGATTGGTTTCATGCCTTGAGGTGGGTTGTTTCAATGCGGATATGGAAGATACTTCTAGAAAACAAAACGGTCGACCCGATGCGCATGGAATCACGTGAGGATCCCAGCAATGCCAGCATCGCGACTCCTGTGGCTTTCAAGCGCATGATGGGTGCGATTTTATTATTCCACCAAAAAGGACTACAAGAGAAAAAAAAATAAGACAATAAAAAAATCTTATGCATTATGAGGAAGTAGAGAATGTTTAACATTTCTTAAACATTTAATATGTGTACAATATTGTTATTTCTTTGCCATGTGTACAATAATTGCATATATTCCAAGATAGTTGTAGCATTTCTTTTAGAATTTTTTTTTTAGATACACATTTCAAAAACCATTTTTAATAAACACTGCTATAAATATGTCTTTTTTTATTGGTATTTGAACCATATTTTTGGCTTTTATAAAACCAAATAAATAAATAAAAATAGAATGCAATTAACAATAGTAGTTAGTAAAAAAATTGACCAAAAAAGGATTGTTCTCCATGCATTCAGAAACATATTTATTTGACATTCAGATTTTTTTGCAACATCAATTGATCATGGAAGAGTATGGTCATGGTGACATCCTCAATTTGCAAAGCATTCTCCATGTTCACTAATCAAGTACATCATTCAATCAAAGAGTATTGTTCCTCACACTCTTACTTGTATTCATATAACTGCTGCTACGTAAATATATATCACAATTGTTCCTCTCTACCAAAATATACTTACTGTATATCATCCCTTTGCCATGCCTCCGATGCTGAGTTGGCAAAATAACTTCAAACTAACATTCCCTAAACTAAAGGATTATTTGACCTGGGGAAGAAAATCCAGCAATTTGTATCTAGCAAATGTTACAATCAAGTCCACTGCACAGAAAGAGCCCCTCAAAACCTTGGGAATTTCAAAGAGTAGTTTTTGCACTACCTTACAAAGCATCAGAAACACCAGAATTTTTTTGTAATATACTTTCTCAAGATATGGTACATTCTCAGGCTGATACACAGGGATTAATATGTCTAATTTGATGGGACAAAAACCAAGATTTGTAGATTGTATCCCTTTCAGTCCTATATGTCAAACAATGTGCTCTGAGCTCACCACCTGAGTTCGACCTCACCATGTCTAAAATTACAAAAACTGAAACAACAAGTGCCCATGGCTACGCAGTTTCTAGTACTGCCATAGCAGCGTATGTAAAGATAGTCCATGCAATGGCCACATGCGCAATTTCGTGACTCAGAATCAAACTGTTGCCGACATCAACACTGGTGTGCAAGCTTTGAAGCATAACAAGTTTAGATCAAATCGTCATCTGATGAAGACACTAATGCTACAATCACAAAGGGAACTGTACACCGACAAGCTACTCAGGCGTAGTGCCGCTTCGGAGATACAGACACAGCACCGGGCCTTGGTTCAGTAAATTTGTACCTGCAAGTCATGCAATCGTATCAGCACCCTGACCCTTCTCCAATCACTTTGCACAAGCACACTAAAAAATGTATCCAAAAAGTAGGAACCTCAACCTCATCAAAATTAATTGCTTTTGATTGAAAACATGAGCCTTGCATGCTCCTTATCACAAAAAAAAACACTCAGAGATTCGTGAGTAATGAGCTCCGTGGTAATGGGTTTAATGAAGATACCCATTACTGAGAAGGAAGTTCTTGACTGCCAATGGAAGAGAAGGACCACCCTTACTATGTCGCCCAACACCTGGAAATTGCGTTGCACAAAAGAAATATGAAGAGAAAAATAAAAATAAAAAAACGTTCATTTTTAGAATTAAAAACACGGTGTACTATCATATCATATGGAGGCAAAACAATCCACAGAGTTGCAACTATCTTCCTGACTACAAACCCATCGTCAACAACGGCGGACCTGCATTTCTTGCTCGCGTACTAATCGTAAACCCAGTTTAGGTCTGAGAAAGAAAATACCTGTTATGACGGAGAGTTCACTTTTCACAACGGCCCGAGAAGCCGCTAAAGGTAACGACTGATCATGCTTGCCATTCATCAGTCCATTGACACCTGACCCTTCTCCTTTCACGTCTGAGAGCGAGTTTGGCACCCGTTGTGAGCTGTAAAGAAAACCTGGATTCTTTGCCAACTCTTCCTCGAGAGAAGCAAGCCGTTCTTGAAGAGCCATGACTGCTTCAGTTGCGTGTAAACCATGCAGATCAATCGTCCACACGTTGGAAATCCCGTCTACGCAAACGAAGAATAAATCAGAATCAACCTCAAAATCGAAATCAAAAAACAACAATGCACTGGAACAATGTCGTAAATATCACATTCTGTTTATCGATTTTTTGTGTAAAAAGACGCCACGGATGTGCATGGTGCACAACGAACGAACATAAAGGTCTCCAAAGGTAAAGATTGACCCATACAAGTCTTGTCACATGAACAACAATGAATATACCAAGTTAGATAACGATCAACAATTGTTCTGCTACGCAGAGCACACATAGTCCTATATAAGTGCCAAAGATAACCTCAAACCATTTGCCCGGCACACGTTGAGATCTTTCCAGAAGAAATTCGTCATAACGACGACAGAAATGCCACTGACCTGCATTTCTAGAATAAAGTATCTCCTCCGCAGCTTGCGCGTGCAGTATTTCAGCGGTCTTCCAGTTTTCGTGAGCTTCACGAGAATACTGCTTTGCGAGAGCGTGATTCCCTGCCATGTAAGCGTTGTATGCAGCCCGAGCATTCTTCCCCCTAGCACTGCACCACATTAAACGAGTTCATGTCTCAGTGACGGACATGGGAAGACAAAACACGGTCTCAAAAAGAAGAGGAACAACTCCGTCAAAACACCCCGCACCCCAAGAACGAAAACAAAAAATATGACCCGAATAGAAACCCCCTCTCCCTTACCGACTCATCCGCAAAGCCTCTCTCCGATTCTTCAAATAAATATCATTCTCCTCGCACTCCACAGCGCCAGCAGAACGCAACCCATCACCAGCTACGTCAAATTTCCCTCCCGGCCCCTCAGGTGGAGGCGACGCGGGCTCCGCCATGGCATCCAGCTGCCCACCTGCGACATCCTCGTCGCCCCCGACGGCCTGCAACACATCCCACAGCAACCGATCATCCGCCCAGCCATGCCGCTCCCGCAATCTGGCAACCGCGGCGTCGTCGCGACTCGAATTCGTCTCGTTCCGTCTGCTCCTAGTCGGTAGACGACCCGTGCCGACCACGCTCACAAATGGCGCCTGCAACACTGGTTGCCGTGCACCCGCAACACCCACAGTTGGCTTGGAATCCGCCGCGCCTTGCAGCGAGGGGAAGGGGTCCTCGTCACGGGAAGCGGAGCTGTTGAGCATCTGGCACGTCAGCGACGCCCATCCCCGGGGCTTCTCCATCCAAGTGCGGCTGCAATGAATAATAATAACTGGCTCAAAAACAACATCTGCGTGGACAAGGATGACCACTTGCATTTTTCTTCTTCAGGGACACGGGCTGGCTGATTAAATCCGCGCCTCCCTACCGGCTCTTCCGAAAGTTGCCGAAATCCCGCTTGCCAGGCGTGGGATTCCTCGCCGGTGGCACTTGGCGGCACCCTCGGCGTCAGCGACCTTCACCTTAAAGGCAACGTTTTCCTTCCTTCCCTTCCTTCCTTCACGAACATAGATTATGCAATAAAAAGGGCAGAAAGAAAGGAAGAAATAGACAAGCTTTCGGAAGAGTCGGTGAGTTCCGGAGTCCGACTTTTTCTTTTCCTTCTTCGACACTTAGAATTAAGTGCTATGTAGCCGACATTTCTGAAACTGAAAAAGTAAAGTTTTTTTTCTTTTTGGAGGTGTTTCAGTGTTGTCATTGTCTCAACTGCAAAATGCTTGAGCTGTAGATTATTCGTTTGCAAATTTATGCTGTTTTCTGCTATTATGATCGTTCACCTTGTTTCGAATTTCGTCTACAAATGTGCAAGCTTTTGTGCACAAACTTTCATCTCCTTTACCAGGTGAACAAGACCCTCCTAATGCGTTCACATGGTCGTGAGGTCACTTGAGGGTGTGGTTTTCAGTGCTTGTTGTTGGTTGATCCCTCTTTCTTGTAGAAAAACTCCAAATTCTTTGTAGTTAGGGAAGATTATTGGTGGTGTTAATTATGTATGAATAAAATTGTGTTGATTTTTATACTATTTGAGTTGCATGTATTTGAATTTGTCAAAAAAGTTGAATGCAAGGGAAGTACACAACATGGAGGCATCATCCCAACTCATCTAATTAACATACAATTAATAATTTTAGAATTATTATGTAATTTTCACTTAGTTTTTTCTTATGTAGGAAGAAATAGAAATTAACCCACAATCAAGAAAATGGATATTGAAGGGAGAATTATAAAAGGAAAAAAAAAAAGAACAAAGAATAGAAAAGAAAAGAAACTATTAAAACAAAGATTGGAACAAAACTTGTCAAACAGTAAAATGCTGACAAGTTAAACTCTACCACAAATGTGTTTGTTATATAGCCATAGGTAGAAAATAATAAATTTGTCTTGTGTGAACAACCAATTCTTAAGCAAAGACCACATGTTAGGAGTATTTAGGCATATACCTATCAAAGTTAAGATATAGAAGTTAATATCAACACATAGACAAATTTGACCAAAATATAATTGCCCTGTTAGGAGCAAACAAACCACTCCATACTTGAAAATATAACAAAATCATCATCTTCTTAGCCTTACTGTTTGTTACATCTTATTTTTTTAATAATATGGATTCTTAGGCTTTGATTAATATTTTTTTCATAATCAAAGAAATATGTAACCATCAACCTCAGTGATATATCTATATTCAGTTATGTTGAATTAAAAATATCTTTATATATATATATGTATATATATATATATATATAAATAAAAGATAATTCATTCAAATTTGAAATTTCATTTAATGTGACATTTTGTAAGAGTTTAAAATATCTAATGTATTTAAGTCTTAAGAATAAATTTTAATAATTGTAGAGAAAAAAATGAATTTACTCTAAAGCTTTAAGTGTTTTACAAGCAATTATATATATATATATATATATATATATATATAATTTAAAAAAAAAAAAAAAAAAAAAAAAAACCATAACGTCTGAATTTATCTAATACCAAATTTTTATTTAAGTAGATTTCAAAAATAAATTTATTTTTTAAAATTTTATAAATTTAATTGGATTTTTTTAAATATATATACACACAAATGTACAGAAAAAAATTATTAAATTTTACCAATGTGGGATTCACATTCAAAAAAAATTTCATTTTTTTTAAAATGAGTAAAAAATGAATAATAAAAAGCTACAAATAGACAAATAAAGTCTACACATATAAACCTTGATGGAACTCTTTAATAATCATAAGAATGTTTTGTAGGAAAAACTATTATTCTACCTTAAAGCTGTTTATAATCTACAACAATAATCAAGTAAAAAAGAAGAACAAAAGTATATGAAACCATCAAGTTTTGAAAGTCTTTTTAAGAAAATTCATAAAATATTTTGACAAAAAAATTATTCAAAAAATTTCAAAAATATAGTATAAAGTAATAATTACTAAATATAATAATGATGAGTAGTCAATGAATATGAATAGAATTATTTGACAAACTTTTAATTTCTCTTTAGTTTCTTTTTAACACAAATTAATAATAAGTCATCAGTACTATATTATGTTGATAAACTATGATACAAAACATGTACAATATGTCAAATTAATTAATCCAATTTATCAATATATGATACTAAACCCACAATGGCTTCACTAAAATACAAAGTCATAATTGAATTTTAGTGTAGTATATATATTTTTAAACTTTAGAGTTATTTTATGTATATATTTTTACTTCCTGTAGAATTCACTAAGCTAGTACTTCAATACAACATGATAATTTAAGAAACTTTATAGTTCTAAAAGATGCCGTACTTAATAACAATTATACAATTATACATCTAATGCAACTCAAATAAAGTTTTTGATTCAGCTGTGAATTTTTTCTTCAAATTAAATGTGGAATTTTAAATCTGAATTGAATAGATTTTGCAAAAAACTAGTTCATGGTTATTCAAAAAACAAAATGGAAATAAAAAATAATTACCTCAGCAGAATAATATTGCTCTCAATTTATAGATCTACATATTCTTTAGTGTGGTTAAAGAATAAAGTTCAAATATAATAAATTATAAGCTGGATACAATACTTTAGTAAAAGATGAGATGTCCATCTTGACCAAAAATTCAATAAATATCTTTAAGATGAAGAAGCAAATGCTAAAAGCAATTAATTTGTGATCATTAATCAAAATCAAAATTAAATTAATTTATGGAAATTGATTGTAAAAATGACCAAAGATGTAAAAAGTTTGTGAGATTGATTCAAATTTGACCAACCCCAACACAATTGTCCTGAAAAGGGAAAATTAGAAAAGAAGGAAGAAATCAAGATTAAAATTGATATAACAACAATAAACAAGTCTCTCAACTCACCACTAGAATAACATTGAATTGGATACCAAAGAGGGAGATATTTTAACAAGAGGAATGAGACAAAGCAACTTGTAAAAGAATGGCAAGTGATTTCTATATTTATATAATTTTTATCACATTCTTGTCTTAGAAAGTTCTTTTAAATTTTAAAAAGCATGTAGAAAATATAAAAATTTAAGCCCTATAAATAGACTTAATTATATCCTTTGTTTATCTCTTTCTAAGTTCTGCCTCAAGCAAAACCTATTCATCTATATATATAACTTTTTACATAAAAGATTACTTCTTTGGTAATTGAGAAGCAAGCATAAAAAGATAGCCAGCGCCAATACTACCATTCGCATTTTATAGGTGTGCTTAGAAAAAGTGTTTTTTATGGACCTGAGTGGATAAAAACGCAAGTCTTTATATATACATGAGACGTGAAAACCTTTCAATTGCATACTAGTCTAAATTGGAACAGTTCACAAAGCCTTCACTGCTGTGTTACCTCATTCATGCCTGTTCAAACGCTGACGAGACAACAACATTGTGAAGTGTTAAGAGTGGCACAAAAAAATATTTACAACTTGCTAGATCGCTGTGGCTGTTGAGATTCCTCCTTAGCTGCAATCTCAGCATACATCTCAGCAATGGCCCTTGCGAAGTGAGCCTTAGCTTGTGGCCTCTTCACCTGCGCATTCTCAAAATTCACCTAAATCACCGCCCCTCCACTTGTTTCTTCTGCGTTATACAAGAAATAACCAAGTGCAAAGAAGGAAAACTAAAGCAATTCTTCAAGAAGCTTATTCCTGACATAGAATAAATAAGTTTTACCTTGAGAGTGGGTGTAAGCAGTCCATTTTCGACTGTGAAAGGCTCGACTTTCAATGTTACAGCTTTGGCAAATTCAAACCCCCGCAACTGCAAATAGAAATCAGTCAATCAGCAACAGTCAAAAAACTAAGTAGCAGTGCAAAAATGAGCCGTCTTTGATCGTCATGAAACGATCAAACACAATTCAAATTGTTATTTTATTCAGTACGAATCGAAAACCCAGCAGCAACGCAATGAACAAGAGCAATGAAACTAAGAGAAATGAATCACTGTTTTGCAACAACTTATCGTCATTAGTACTACATAATACGGTACAAATGATTAAGATCAAACCTTTGCTTCGCGACCAACAGCATCCATATCCGCAAGCACAGCTGCTCGTACAACGGGATCAGCACAGAGCTGCTTCAAATCATCTGCATGCTGCTTTCCATCAACAATAAAAAATTTATCCTCAATGTCAGGCTAATCAATGATCATTGCTGATTTAGCTTACTCTGTTTCACTTCCAAACACCAACCACGTTTGTATCTGAATTGCAACACAGAAACAGCGCGTTGATTCTGCATTTTGAGCTATATCTTTTATGAATGTTGACTGCTCTTGAAGATGAACACGAAGGTCGATGAAATACTTGCCTCCATACCCCTCGAATTCGCCCAGGCAGGTAAATTCTCTGGATCAATAACAGCAACAGCTACAAGATTCGCGTTGAAACTATCACCTGTATAAATTTATCAACTAGTTACACCGATGAAGAAGGAGAAGATGTAGCAATCTAAACACTCAAGGTAGGATAATATTGATAAAAATTTAAGTTAAAATCTCAGCTTGAAAAGAAAAAAGAGGAGCTCTTAAAGCACCCACAACACCAGTTGCCATGGTGTTCCGACCACAAGCAGATGACTGAGACAATTACAAGGGATGCCTCCATTAATTGAATGAACGCACCATGTATAAAGCACTGTGTAATGAACTGACTTCGCAGGTAGACGTTCTCAATCTTCTCGGGCGCAATGTACTCTCCCTGAGCCAACTTGAAGATATTCTTCTTTCTGCAATAACCAATGAAGAAAAGAACGTTCAATTCATTTAAGTTCCTGAAATATTCAATGTTGGATTGATCTTCGAACATTAGAAGAGTAGAACATACTCAACTTGGTACACTGGTCTACACTACCAGACGTTGAATGATGAAAAATGTCAATAGCACACAGCTAAGGATGACGCTAGTCCAGAGTACCTATCAATGATTTTGAGCCGACCACCTGGCAACCAACACCCGATGTCGCCAGTATGTAGCCATCCATCTTCATCAAAAATCTCCCATCTGCAATGAAAAATAGATGTGAAAGTCAGCTTCCATTTGAAACGTACTGGGTAGATATTATCCAGCCCAAGCGATTGCTATATTATCTTTTACACTTAAAATGACAAAATGCATTTGCGATTGGGTATAACCAAGTATAGAAAGACATGTGGAAAGAGAACACGAGAGAAACGTTTGAACTTCATCTTTGTAGTAGCCTTTGAAGAGGGTGGGGCCTCGAACACAGATCTCCCCTCGCGGATAAGGCTTGTCGTAATTTGTATACTCCATCTCTGGAACGTCAGCGAGCTTCACCTCTAATAGACGGGGCAACAGAACCCAATCAATACCAAAACCAAACATATAAAAATTTGCGGTATATGTTACAAAAATATTAGGGGACTGGTACCTTACTACAACCAACTACAATTGAAACGAAACCACTTATGTGAAATTTACCACAAGATGGGCTTGGGGCTCCAACGTGGCCACATGTGTAATCCCCAGGTTGAGTGCCAGTAATAAGACATGAAGTCTCCGTCATTCCATAGCCCTCAGAAACAAAACCGCCGAAACATCTGCAACCAAGAAATGCAGGTAGCTATCATTAATCAAAGCAGCAGCCATACCACTCTTCAGTATAGCACATAATTCTGTGATATTGTAAGCATATCAACATAGAAATAGGTTTCAAGGATTCAGAAAATTTATACAACAGTAAGAGCCCATAGAACTAAGTTAATGCATGGGAATACGCTCACATTCTCAAGAACTCTAGTACGTCTGGGGATATTGGTGATGCGCCTGATAATATTATACGAACCCGCCCCCCAAGAGCTGCCTTCACTTTGTTAAAAACTAACCGATCCCAGATTGGTGAGGGGGATTTTCCTGCAAGATGGCAAGGGATTTATTCAAACAATTTTTCGAAACAGACAAAACAGTCAGCAAAGATGTGAGCATATGGTTCCCAATTTATTTGATGTAATATGAAAACTACCATAACTTATACTGAGGTGTTAGAAGCTCACCTTTCTCGAGTG
The DNA here is from genome assembly GCA_036785485.1 of Physcomitrellopsis africana. Classification (NCBI taxonomy): domain Eukaryota; kingdom Viridiplantae; phylum Streptophyta; class Bryopsida; order Funariales; family Funariaceae; genus Physcomitrellopsis; species Physcomitrellopsis africana. The sequence goes on along the minus strand of JAWRVF010000691.1, from coordinate 10,307 downwards.
CATGTTTCTTTGCATTGTAGGCAACGTTGAATAGCTTCTCACGAAGCCCACCCGTAGCCTTTACTGTACCAGTGATTCTGTTCCATAAACATTAATCGTGAAACAGAAAATCACATAAATAAATGTGAGCATGCATTACCGACTCCCTCCTATGAGTAATTTTTGTTAATCAAATTATATTTTAATGATAGCGCACCCATACACACTGATCAACAGTCATGAATCAAGACCATTCGTTCTGGAAAACATTGCGGCTATCAAACATCACCTTCATCTTGAATCGTCTAAAAAGCATAGAGAATAAGTAGGTAAATTATACAACAAAGTTATCTAAGATTCACTTACTTATCATAAATACGATTGTACAGTCGTGGTACACTGGCTAATATTGTGGGCTTCAGCGTCTCCATATCATCCATCAACTTCAAAATATCCTGTAGGATACTCTCAAAAAGTTTAGGTGCCACGGCGCAGCTAGTAAGTTTATGTGCGAGACACAGTTGTGTTGCAAATTATGTGATCGTCAATACGAACAAAAACTCTTGACATAGTAAACTAAACAATCACATTGTACTTCTGCAAGGCTAGGCATCTATATACAGCCACTTGCCTCATTTTTGGACTCGAGAGCGAAGTTAGACGTTACTAACATGTATCGAGCTCAAGGCAAAGACGTGAGCCTTTACAAGGCACGTAGTTGTAAAAATATCAAACATCAAGCATAGTTTACGAAACTTAAGAAGCCGGCATAACTATGTTTTGCAAGGAAAAAAGTATTTGAACAAAGTATGAAAAGAATAACAACTGCAACTTACTCCTTGATAAAACCCAATTGCCACACCATGATGCAGCATGATGAGAACGTTCATCCTCTCGTAAATATGGGCAAGCGGCATGTAAGATATGTGCCTATTGGCAAAACCAAAGAAAACAGTAAAAAAGTCAGACCAATGCAAAGCATCGCAGCTGCAAGAATAAAACGGCAAAAGTACACATAAGTTGGAAGAAGATGTTACCAACTTACACATCAGAAAGATAGAAGGGCGTAATTTGACTACTCCCAGCAGCACTTGCAATAAGATTGTAATGAGATATCATTGCTCCCTATTTCCAAGGCACTAATATTAATCCAATATGCTTTTTCGTACCAAGGCATAAATTATACCGCATGAAATTTATGAATACCAACACCTGCTTTATAAAAAGCTTCACACACAACAGTATTTTAACATTAAAACCAGAACATGAAGTATTCCCAAATAGGAGGCTTGAAGTGATTATCCTGTGATTTATTGTATGCAAAAATGAGGCCCCATGTTTTGAAATATTCATCGCGTCCACTAGTTGCTTAGCAGAAATCCACTTCATATTAAGCAAACATGCAATCCATGTGTCAGGCATTCATCCAAGATTGTATCAAAACTTCAATCCTTACTGGAGAAGGACTAAACTGTTCGAGTCAAGAACTTTAGTCTATATACCTTAGGAATTCCAGTGGTACCACTTGTGTAACATATAGTAGCTAAATCATGTGGCTTCGGTGCCACAAATTTTCGATGATCTGTCATACCCTGTTTAGACCAAAAGATATCAATCTTTAGTGACTCAAGGGTGCGATGTATTGCAAAGGTTTGAGTGGCACACAACTGATGAGCACTCTAAAGATTGCACCCAATATTACCTGAGCTTTAAGTTGAGAATAAGTCACGACTTTAATCCCCAACTGGGATGGGAGTGAAGGCAATAATTTCTCAGCTCCTCCCACAACCTGCAATTGCACAACATTCATCCGTTACAAAAATGAAATCAAAGCAAGGGACCACGAAGGACGCCTTTTTCACATCCCTGAAAAAGATCAAATCATTCGATCCACATTACCATGGCGAGAGGGAAATTTATACCGAAGATTTGTTTGACCACTAATCTACAAAGCGGAAACTGAATAGCACTAATTCCAAATTCTTTACTGCAAGCTGACAATTGCGGACCATCCCATCAACATTGGAATATGCCAATGATGCCCAGATTGTGCTGAATAAAAAGAGCATCCCTGGCAGCAAAAAGAACATTAAAACCGAATTCAGTAAACAGAATAGTAGTAGTGCCCACCACAATAAGCCGTAAACTTGGGAGCCCTGCAATGCAACTCAATAGCTGCTCCAACCCATCCAAGCAAAATTTGTCAGAAATTTCAAATACAGCCAACCTCTGACTTTTTTGACCAATTGCACAAATTGAAGTATGAAGATAAGAAGTAAATGTAGTAGCAACTACTCACATTTTGTATTTTTTCTGGAGTACAAAACACAGCAGCGATTTCCGCATGATTAACGATATACGTGACAGCATCAGCCCCTGCAAATGACTTTCATAAAAAGTTCATGTGCCCATACTGTCTCAGTAGTTCAGAGAATACTACCATTGTTAGCTCGGTCTCACATCTTTCACAAAAGTCTCACATTCAGTCTTTGATTGGTCCACATGCGAAAGTATGATATACAACAACATCAAGGCACATGCGCATCTACATGACATATTTTATCTTCATATTTTGAAAGAAATTGCAACTTACCAAGGGTGTCATACAGTGGAACAGAAACATAAGAATAAGCTGCACATGCTAGTTCTGAGATAACCCATTCCACTCGATTGATCATATATATTCCTATACGTGAGCCCTGCGTATCCCAAAATTAACATTTCTGAGCCAGAAAAAACATTTTTAAGGACAGCACAGAGCTTGGTAATTGAATGAGACAATACAAATCAGTTTCTACAGCCTTTGAAAACCGGACAGATGGATAAAAGGTAACAGAAGTACAATTGTGCGAAGCATTCTAACAGTTCATTCCATCATTTTGAGGCCTTTCAAAATTTTAAGGTGCTTACCTTAGGGATGCCATGTTTAACAAGGCCTGATCCAATTGCAGTCCGTGCGTTCCCTACCTCGCCGTAAGTCATCCATCTATACCTGCAGGCAATGGGGACATACATAAACATATCCAACGCTTGAGAACCAAAGCTTTGTATGAATCACATCACGCGATCAAGGTACCTAAGCTCCGACTGAGTTCATGGTCAACCCAATTGACAGCTTGTAGAGCTCCTTGATGCAAAGATTCGCCACTTCGACACAGTCCTCAAAGAAACGGATGCAAGTTAAGTGACGCAAAAAGCAGAAAAGAAGAGGCGACTTACTGGCCAACTGTATCATCATCTAGGATACGAGTTCCCAAACACTTGTTCTCTGCAAAGGCAGCCTTAGCGTACCTTCAGGTGGATCCAAGCAAGCAAGATATTGTAAGAAAGCATAATACAAACTTATCCTTATGGAAGATGCAGAGACTTTCAAGCTGTACCACGGAACATAATCATGCTCCAAACGATTTCAAATACAGATTCCACAGGTAGTGATGTAGAAATCAACACAGTAGCAAATTATCAATGTTTCAAGATATTGTTTGAAGCAAGAAAACACAGATTCCTTACAAAAAGTTGTCGTGCAACGTTCGAATCTCTGGGTGTTCGGGCCAATGATCCATAAGCTCAAGGGGGGACAGCGCTGATCTATAATAAGTCAGACCACAGAGCCAGATAGAAAATATGTTCAACAACTTGATAGTGTAGCTAAATCAGAACAGGCTCCTCGTCGAGATACACATATGAAGAGATCAAAAGAGATGCGTTCATAAACCAGAATACCTATGAACGTTCCATTTCCCAGTGCTCAACTTTTCCGGTAGTTTAACGCTAAATCCTTCATCTGTGCAGACCACAGGCAGTCAAGGATATAAAATGAGATCCAAGAGCCGAACCAACAGCCAGAAGCTCATTTCAACTTGCCGCTAAGATCAAGTAGGCATCTGAGCCAGTGTAGAGGATGCAAGAGGAACCAGAATTATATGTAAAAAGTTGTAACGTCTTCGCGACAGCGTGAAACATTTACACCCAACGACAAGCCTCCAGAAACAAAAATGATGGCTTAAGCATTAATAACTACTAAATTAGCATACCTATGATGCATTCGCCAACTGTTGGTTGACTCACTAGTTGTGAACACTCCTCTGCACAGAAGAAAGTTACAAGATAACAATGGATAAAGATTAAAAGGTTCAGCAAATCCGCAATTCAGCCCAAGAAATCAATAACATAATTGCTAAAGCAGAATGCGGACTTTGGTGGCTATGCAGAAAAGCTACATTCGAGTCAACTCATTAGCAAACTGGAGCTACTACAATCAAAAAGTATAGCACTACAAGTATGCAATGAACAGAAGTATTAACTACAAGATTTTCTAATGTAACAATCCTCGCTTGCTTGCCCTTCACTAGAATAACAGCTTCACTTTTGAAGAAGCTTTGTATTACTCAAAGAAATTATGTAATACAAAGCTAATTTTCTTTAGATATCCTGTTTTTTCTCCTCATAATGATACAGTTATCATAGGCAGAGCCCCTTCGAATGACTTAAACATTATACACATGAAAAAAAATCTTAAAGTATCACAGTATTTATTTAAAATAAAAGCAGACTAAAAGTAAAACAATGCTATTAAGTCCTCTATTCGTATACAATGATCGCAGATTACAGAAATCCAGTATCGTAATTAGTACGTCATATTACCTTTCAAAAAGAAAGACAACAAGCGCATCTTCTTGAAGATTGCAGCATGCACTACAGGAAAGAGAATGACGGGTTTAAAATACACTCCTGGTATAGTATGTTAAGTAATTCTCATACCCGAGGCCTTCATCTGTAAATGTGCGTTCATGATACTTAGCCGCCTGTCTTTTGTAGTCTCCACGACCACGAAATCTACCTCCATCTGCCCTTCCTCTGTTGGCTTCTTAGTATCGTAGTCTCCAAACTGGACAACAACACAACCCACATGACCCACGTAACTCAATTTATGACTAAAATTAGCGTATGCAACTGGCACTATTGAAACTCTAGGTCTATGTCGACACTGAGCTGCACTTTGTTGATTAATGAGTCAGTGACATGGTTGAAGTACAAAATTTGGTCGATTTTAAAAGACTTCCTTAAATTCCAAAAGCAGCTATGAGCGCATCACAGTAAGCTGACAATTTACCATGCGAGCAATCGCGGATTGAAAATTGCACATAAACTATCAACATCTGATCTAAAAGAATATCAAAGTTTCATCAAGCATTGAAAGGCAAATTGCCAAAATTAGCAACGATAGATCCCTCTGACGCCCGTTGAATTCCTTCAGAATTAAAGCAGACATAAAGCCAGCAGAATTTAAGCTATCCATACTCCATAAACGAAAAAAAGTACAGAAGATGAAAAAGATCTAATGAGCATGATATGTAGTGTAGAATTCAAACGATTGAGGAATTTGCAATCAACAGACTGGAGAATTTGGAAGTCAAGTCATCCTCAACTAACCCAGACAATTATCGTCCTGTACTATGAATTCTCACTGAACGACTCATCACACGGATCGCCAACCACACGATTGTATATCAAAACACAATTACGACTCCTACTGAAAACGATCAGAGAACAATACCGAAACACAGCAGAAAGTCATGACTAACACAGCGCCGCTAGTACTCCTGTGAAGAAAAACGTCCCAAGCTCAGGTAGCTCGATCACCCAAACCTCAAAACCGAGTACTCAGCAACGTCAATATACAACCAAAAACTAAGAAATTGGCAAGATTTTGCCTAACGAAAACCACACAGGAGCTCCAAACCTCTCAGTCAAGCACCGAAACCCACTTGTACACTTCTTCGTCCCCTGAACTTCATAGGATTCAGCTCAATTGACTCGACTGAGCATGTCAAATCCTAAGACACTATAATTGATCGTATGAAACGATTTTCAAGCCGGATTGCGAGGAGAGGACGATAGAAACGGTGGTGGAAACCTGACAACTCAGCAAACAGAGCGGTTTGTTGTCTTTTCCAGTTCTTTCCAATCTGAGTGAAGCCAGTAGGAGGCGGGAAAACAGGTGGGGAGGTGGCTAAAGATAAAATTTCGGTGAAGATGCTTGCGTTCAGTGGGAGAGCAGGCTAGGTTAAGATGCAGTGACCATCCGAAGAGTGTGGCGTGCGAGACTCATCACTGGCTTTTTATTACCTGACATAGTGCTCATCGAAAAATTACACGCTGACCCAAAAATAGTTTCAAGAGCAGAAACAGAAATTCCTATAGTGATGAAGCGTGACTAGCAACTTCCTGGAGAAGAATTGGGTGGGAATTTTCTTACCTGGGTAGGCCGCGACTGGAGATCTAACAGGCTGGGTGCCGGTACATTCACCCACATAGCAAAAGCTGAGATCATGTTTGCCAGATGCGAGTGTGCGCGAGTTAGATGCCGCTCGCATGCCAAGTTTTAACCTATTTTTACCGCAAGATGGAATCCACTTGGCAGATATAGTATCTGTGCAAATTGTCCGTTAGCAATTGCTCCTCACGTACCGATATAGTGCTCATAATCACGACAAACCCTGTTGGATTCGTGTGAGGACAATCCAACTTGGAAGATGCTTCAGCTGTGGCAAGTTTTCTGCCGCAAAATTCGAAGGAGGGCATCACTTGTGGAAAACAAACATTTACATATGGTGTAGTTTTTGACGAATAGATTGGACTTATTCATATTGTATGTGGTGGTGAAGATGGTGGTTTAGTAATTTTGAATTCAAAATTGGAAGAGGTCTTGAGTTAGTTTTAGTTCGTAAGCACTCCTAGTATCAAAGTTATATTTGTTTTGTGGATGAATGTTATTTAGTAATTTAATTGAAAGAAATTGTGTTTTGAAGATATTGTGTTGTTATTTACTACCTAGTCAATGCCGCCTCAAAGCTTAGGGTAGTGGATAGGAAACAAAACTTTTTTTTGATTACTTGTTATTAAATTTTATAAATAAAATATATGTTAAAAAATTTAATAGTTGTTAGATTTTATACGAAATTTAGATAATATAGAGATTGACATGTTTAACTTTATTTATTAATTTGTTTCATAAATGCTACACTATTTTGAAATATTTGTAGATGTTAAGATAGAATAATGGTTTAAACAATAAATTTGGAAAAAAATACCAATATCCAATTAAAGCATAATAAATTTATTCAAGTCTAATGAAGGAGAACTATGCTTTTCTTTTGATCCTCTTATGAATGAAAATATTTGTATTAGAATTATAGATTACATGGTTGAATGAGGTTGGTCATTAATAAGTGGACTTGATACAACATCTTGTACACCAAACTAATATTTGGTCTTATTTATGAAGTAGGTTGATCATATTACGGGCAACTAAAAGATATAAAATCATAAAACTAACAATTTAAGATTTCAAAATTTGTAGGCTAGGAAGTTGCAATCAATAAATAAGGATTTCATTTCTTCTAATATTCTTCTATTGTAGCTTCTATCAATATTGGTAGTGATTAAGTGAAGTATTTTTTAAGGCCTTTGTTAGAATTGCAATTGCAACATTGGCATGAAAACCATGTTTTGCACAAGTGATGCCATGTTGGCATGAAAACCATGTTTTGCACAAGGAGGGCATCACTTGTGAATGGCATGAAAACCATGTTTTGCTTAGCATAGCTATCTATTTTATAAGTTTATCATGTCCAACAAATGGATTCAAGTTATATACTGTATTTTTCTTTGATAAAAATATTTGATTTTATTTATATGCAAAATATTATCTTTTACTTTTTATGGTGAATTTTAAGAAGTTGTTGTTAGCTCATAGATTTATTGATAGTAGACCTTTAATTGATAATATTTTAAAGTTGAATTAAAATCATGTTTTAAAACTAAATTAAGTGACTTTTGTAATTAGTTATTAAATAAATAGAAAGAATTAACTTTATTGTTATTCTTATATCTTAAAATTAATTATAGTTATTGGATTCCAATCTTTAGTATATTAAAGTCATCAATCCAAGTTGTTGCTTCTTATTTATTACTAGTCTTTAATAGAATAACAAAAAAATATTAATTTATAATCACAATCTTCAAAAAATATTGCTTCTATTTATTATTAGGCTTATTTTTTTAGAAAAGAAGTTGTAAAAAAATTTGGTACTTTACACAATGTAAAGATTTTACAATATAACCTATTTGCAAAAAAATAATATTTTTTATCAAAATAACTTCTAAAAAGCTTGGTTTGCAATAATAATTAATACAAATAATATTTTGATTTTGTAATAGAATTCTCTATATTATTACATTGTTAAATGAGGTACCTTAAAGTTGATATTTTTGAATATATGATTGATACTTATAAAAGCCTACATGCTTCAGCTAAACAAAATAGAATGGATTAAATGGAACCAAGTATATGTGCTTAATAATAATCATCATTTTATGTATGTTATTGCATTAACAAAAAAAACTTCAAAACTAAATAAGTTATTTAACTTAGTAATATCATTTTACCAATTCCACTCATTTCTATCACATGCTAATAGGAAACTATGGATTTGCAACAACAATAAACAAGAAAGTGTCACGCACATACTTTGAGCCACTATTAGAACTTTTTGTAATCTTCTAGAACCTTCTATAGCTTTCTAGAATCTTCTAGAATCTTCTAAAATCTTTTAGAATCCTCCTCAACCTTCCAAGACCTCTCGTGGACTTTTTAGAATCTTTCAAAATCTTCTTCAAATTTTTAGAATATTCTAAGATACTCTTAGGATCCTCTAGAATCTTCTTCAACCTTCTAAGATCTTCCGTAGACTTTTTAGAGTCTTTCAAAATCTTCCTCAAGCTTCTAAAATATTCTAAGATATTCTTAGAAGGTTCAATAGGACATAAGGCCTCATACTATAAATAAGAGCCAAGACTCATGAGCTGTCAAGGACAAGAACTCGATGAAATCAAAAGGACAAGTGAGACTTCTCTTATAAAATAGAAATAAGAAAATATATATTCAATAGAAACTGGAATGGCTATTGTCAAAAGACAAGACAACTAGAGACTCTTGAAACTAGATTAGAAGCAAGAAAGGAGTTGACAAGAGTGAAGAAGGCTTCACTCTTATCTCTATATATACTATCTAACAAGAAGCTACGTGGCGATGTTCTATAGGACCTCCAATATATGTTGACTTTGTGTCAAGGACAATAACTGGATGAAGTCAAATAAACAAGTGAGACCTCTCTCAAAGAAATAAATATAAAGAAGTATATATATATTAAAAAGAAACTGGAATGGCTAATGCCAAAAAGACAAGAAAAATTAGAAACCCTTGAACTAGACTGGAAACAAGAAAAGAGTTGACAAGAGTGAAGAAGGCTTCACTCTTATCTCTATTTATACTATCTACCTAAGAGCTAAGTGGCGACGTTCTATAGGACCTCCAACACGTGTCCAATTTACAAGACACGTGTCCAAGTTGCAAGACACGTGTCGAACTTGCAGGGCAAGTTTCCTATATGTTCGCCACATATTTAGCTTGGTCTTCAAGCTATCAACATGTGCGACATGTGGCTAACTTATTGACCAAGTTTCTAATCCAAAAGTCTACTATGGACACTTATAAAGTCAAAGCGGCGTCTATGAAGTTTCTAGGAAGTTTTTCTAAAGATATTATGGAATTAACCTGCTTTTACCTTCTTTTATCTAGTTCTATCTGATCATATAAGTAACTATGTATATGTCCGTGACATTACCCCCCCTTTAAAGGACGAGTTCCACGAGGAGCGGTGATTACATGTGTAGAAAGTCTAAGATGTGGCGAATAGTATTTGCCACATACTCTGATCTTTGTTCTCTTCGAAGGTAATTGATGGGTCCTCTCAGCCATCGATAGTGTCCCATTCTAGGGCAAGAAGACCACCCTGTTATTTGATCATTGTTGTGACCTTCATAACCTCCTTCAAATGTCACATCTGGAACACCGTCAGGAGTTGTTCCTATCTCCAATAAAATCATCAAACATCGAGAATCTCTTCCAAGGTCGTGATACCAAACACGTTGTATCTCACCATCTATTCGAGGAAGAACATGTCGTTCTTGAAGATCTTCATCTCGATTGCGTCGTCTTGAGGGTTGTGGCAGTCGCAATATCTCGTCCGGTATGTCAGCAAATGAAGGCTCTTGAGTCAAATCCGCTGGCTGTTGATTCTCCATCTCCTTAGCGTCACAAAATACAAAGAAGCTACAAACAAGGATAGAAAGTTGAATGTTATCTTGCCTACATCTTGTTTCTATTATAGAGAAAGTCTTCATCTTGGTTTCGATGGATGTTGTTGATGAAAGGTCTCCACCTTCCTCGCTACATTTGCCAGATTTTTTGCTGGTTCCCATGT
>JAWRVF010000690.1:0-196988 GCA_036785485.1 Physcomitrellopsis africana | reverse complement strand
CTATGGCCTTCTCCACCGCAATAAAAGCACAAACCTTTCTCCATACGCTGCTTCTTTTCTTTTAAAGTAAGGGATTTGACACGTACCACATCAATCTGCATGTCTTCTGTCTCCACTTGTGAATTTAGGCTACTTGTTGATATAATTGCGCTGTGATGACTTGTATATTGTCTGGAGCGTTGGTCTTGGCGACGTTGAAATAGGCGGTTATCGCACTTTACAGCTTGGCTAATGGCTTCATTGAGCGTTTGTGGATCAGGAAGAGATAATAAGAAATCCTTCACGTCATCCTTTAGATCCTAATAGAATTGGCTCATCAATGCTTCTTCATTCCAATTGATGTCGCATACCAATTGCCTGAAATTTGATGCATAGACTGATGTAGAGCGAGTCCCTTGTCGTAGTGATCAAATTTTTGTTGTAGCCCACCGAGCCTTGTCATGCTCGCCAAATGCTTCTGCAAATGCCTCCAAAAAAGTCTCAAAGTTGTTCAAAATCGGTGATCTTTTTTCAAATAGAGGAGCAAACCACGATAAAGCTTGTCCTGTAAGCAAAGTTCCAACCAATCCAACGCGTGATTCCTCCATCGGATAACGTTCGGATTGTAGAGCTATTATTAACTTGATTTGATTGATGAAACCTTGAAACTTGGAGCGTGTGCCATCAAACTTGTTTGGAAGGCTAATACGAGGTTCCTTTCATTGTGGAAGTAATGGTTCTTGTTGAACCACAAGTAAAACTGCTTCTTCTGGTGCAGAAACTCGAGGCTGATGAAGCCCAGATTGTGCTATTCCGGATGCTCCATCATTATGAAGTCTTGCAAAGATTCCTTCTATCATCATAGTTCTCTATGATAACGTAGCAAGAACATTCATAATGGCGTCCATCTTAGACTCCAAACTTTCACTCATATTAATGTCTTGACCTCCAACCATCCTAAGAGAAAGGAAGTAATTGTTTCTACAATGAGGAAATATTGGTTTAGAAGAGGGTACTCCGCAACCTCTAAAATGCCTTAAGTCCTTCAAGAAGAGGAGTAATCCACTCTCTCTAAGAAGAATAAGACTCCAATATTATGACAAAAAAAAATATCAGTTTAGAGGAGGGTAATCCACAACCTCTAAAATACTAGTGTACCTTCAAGAAGAGGGGTAATCCACACTCCAACAAGAAGGAACTAACTCTGATATCCAAGGTGAGAGTAGTCTCGACAAACTGTCACGGACACAAATTTTAGACTCGAAGTCTAAACAAGAAGTTCAAGAAGAACTGGCAGGAACTGGATTAATATCACGGACACAGAATATAGACTTGAAGTCTAAACAAGAAGTTCAAGAAGAAGTGGCAGAAATTGGATTAATCAAATGAGTACAAAAACAACACCAGAGAGGTGAGCTAGAGCTCCAAGAGATGTGTTGTCGAGACTGAAGAACTCTTCATCCTTGACTCTAATATATACTCCTACCTAGGAAGCTTTTCAAGCAGCTTCCTCCAACTAGGGAGCTTCTCAAGCAACTTCTATTAACTAGGAAGATATTAGAAGGCTCTGAAAGGTTCTAGAGAGTTCTAAGAAACTTCTAGAATATTTTAGAAGGTTCTAACAAGTATGTCCTTGACACTAGGAAGATATTAGAAGGCTTTGGAAGGTTCTAAAGAATTTTAGAAAACTTCTAGAATGTTCTAGAAGGTATCTAACAAGTATGTCCTTGACAATAATGCATAAGATAGAAGTTGAGGCCATTCTCTCACTCTTCCGTTACAGGCTTTAACCAAGGCTTTTACAATTGGTGGATGTCCATGTTCTTTCTTTGCATTCCCCTTTGGATTATAAGCTGTAGTCAATGATAATTTAACTCCACATCTCTTAAAGAATTCACGAGCTTCATGCGCATTTAGTTCTCCACGATCTGTAGTGATCTTTTCCACACATCCATAGCAACAAATAACATCTTCAAGTAAAAACTTGCAAATCCCTGTAGACTTTGTCCTTAAAGCCCTGCCTTCCACTTGATTTGATAAATCTTCACGAGCCAAAACTAAATACCTCATTTGCCATAATCCTATTGGCATAATAACCAAATCCACAACCCATTTAAAATGAATGGCCAAAGGATATGTTGGATGTAAATCATCTTAATGTCATATATTTGAGTACATTTGAGAAGTTATACAAGATTCTACAAATGAAGTTACATCTCGATATATATTTTTCCACCAATATTGTTCCTTCAATTTAACAAAAGTAGCCCAAATTCCTCTATGCCCTGCCTATAAACTATCATGAAATTCCTTGAGTAGGTTTTGTTGACCTTCTTTAGTACCTACTACTCGTCATGGCATTCCAATGTTTATTTTCGGCCTCTTCCATAGAAATCCTCCTTGTAATACAAACTTATATGCCTTTTTTTTGATTTGTCTAAATTTTTCAACCAACCAATTAGCATGCTTGGTTAATGTGCTCAAATAATGTCTAATATCTAATAAATCCCCTTCATAATTTTCTTCCTGAAATGGCTTATTTTCCTTGTTCAATTATGAAATTGAATAAAATTTTGTATCTACATCATCAATATCCTCTATCATCTCATCTTCTCCATCATATCTTGCTCGAGACAATATATTTGCTATGGAATTGTCTTTTCCCACAACATGCTTAAATTCCAGATTTAATGACTTGATATAAGTAATCTACCTCAACATTGTAATGTCTGGGATTGTACAATTAATAATCATTCCAAGCAAAGGCAAATAATCTGTTTCAACCACCATTGTTGTCCTAATTAAATAATCTTTTTCAGCTTTCTTAGCTGAAACAACTCTCCATAATTCTCTTTTTATTTGAGAATATGCACGTTGGCGTATATTCAAAACCTTAGTTCCAAATCAAACTGCAAACCTATGCTCATTTAAATCATTTTGACCCACAGCCCATCTAATGGCAATTGGACTAGTATCCACTATAAGAATCGCTGATCTATTGTACTTATAATCAATTTTTCTCAATACTGGAGGTGATATTAATAATTTCTTCAACATTTGTATTGCTTTGATATACTTTTCTTTCCATTTAAATTGATAATCTTTGCGTAATAACTCATACAATGGATCTGTTATATGAGCATAGTGAGGAATCCAAATGCGATAGATCACACATGCACCCAAAAATCTACGCACCTCTGTTAAAGAGCTGCAATCTTTTTTTATTCTTCTAATTGCATCAATTTTGGCTGGATCTAGTTTTCTTCCATAAAATCTACATAAATATCCAACAATTACAACTTCTCCTACTCCAAATGTAGATTTTATACCCAATAGTGTAAGATGAACTCCTTCAAGCTCAATCAATATCCTTTCACAATCTTGTATATGATCAATAATATTCTTACGACACCCTCTCTTATCTAAAGTTTCATCCTTGTCATCTTCTTTGCACCGTTTAATAGGAATATCTAAAAAAAGCATAGTTTTCTCAAGAATAAAATCCCTCAACACCTTGTTCATCTCATTCATCATATGTGTAATTGAGTTAGTAGCACCTTGAGGAAGAGTATACATTCTAACCAATTCAAGTGGCGTTCTCATTGTTGTCATGTCTCTATTCTCTTTTGCAAGTTGAAATTGGTCATAGCCTAAATACAAGTCATCTATTGAATAGATTGCCATTTCTGTGAATGCTTCAGCAAATTCATCTACTATTAGTCCAATTCCTGCATTCTTGATAGTCACTGCATTTACTGGCTACATATCTTGAATAAATCATAACAATCCATTTTTCTTAAGCATTGTAAACCATCGGCTGGAATATGGTGCAAAAGAAGGCTCCAAAATCTTCATCTTCATCTTTTCTTTCAATAATTCCATCAAACTTGGTAAATGCGCCCTTGGCATTGGAATTGGTCTCAAATTCCAAGGTACATGTGATATAGTAAAAATAACCATTGGAGTTATAATATTTGGATCCACACACCTAATTTCATGAGACTCAAAGGCAAATGATTTACCTCATTTTGCTAGCATTTTTTTGAAGCACGCAATTTCTTCTAGCAACAAAGAACCGTCAGAACCAATCTTCAATTCTTCAAAAGTCTCTTCAATAAACTTATGCCCAATATTCCTTGGATCCCTTAAGCTCTTTTCTCTTGATACTTTTTCTGTCTGTTCTTTACAATCTTTTGGCAAAGGTCCAGCAACGGGTTTCACCTTCTTATCTACTGTCTTATATTTTATTTCAACCATAATCTCTGGTGTTTGAAAAGATTCAATCATATCATAAACTTCCTTTAAATGAATCTGTATAATTTTATCATCGTCACCTGATCTAATAGATGCAATCAATTCCAAAGGATCTTCCAATCCATTTTCTTCATAGATATCAATAATCTTTTTATCATCTTCTAATATTTTTAATCCATATAATTCCTTTTCAATAGCACATAATTTTTTTTTCTCATTTCTTTTTAAATCCTCAATCTTCTTATACATAACACTCTCATTCTCAAGAATGCTAATAAATCCTATATCAAAGGGACATATATCTTACGAGAGTACCTCTCCTTCTATACTTCCACAATCCCGCTTTATAGTGGTACTCCTCAAAAATCCATAAATTCTTCAACAACTCTTGGCAATGGTTTTTCTCTCAATTTGTCTCGATTGCATTCATGATTTGGAGGAACAATCAAAAATTGTACTATCCTTCTCTCATCTTCACTACAAATTCATGCATAAGCCGATCCATCATCAAGTACTTTTGTTTCCATTCGAGTTGCAATAATATATGGTTGTCCCAATATAAGAGGATAAGTTGTTGCATCTTGAACAAAGAAATTTTGTTCTATTGCCACATCACCAATCCAAATCTTCACATCCGAGCAAGCACCATATAACTCACCTCATGTATTATTAGCTGCCCTTATTACCCATCCATACTCCATATCAATTGGCCACTTTTGTTTCATGTAAAGATCCTTAGACATAAGATTTATTTCTAAACCGTAGTCAATCAAGGCAACAACTAGCTCATCCATATCTCCAATCTTTACTAATGCTTTTGTGGTTGCTCTAGCCTAATGCTTTTGAATATAATAACTCGAAATTTCTTTCTCCTTATCATTTGGATCATCAAAGCATACTTTTTGATTGTAACTTCTTTCTCCACTTGTTGATTGTTTGCAACAATTACCAATTTCATCTTCTTCATCCTCACATATATATGCATCAATAGTATGATTTGATCCAGCTTCACCCATTAATTTCCTTTTTTACTTAATGCTGTCAATAATGACATCATGGAATTCTTTCTTTACAATATTTAATATTTTCTTCAAGATAAATTCAATTTTAGCATTGAGGACACGTTCTTCAAGCATCTCCTTTAAATTTGTTGCTACTTCAATATCAGAGAGAAGTTTGTAAGCCATTGATTTTTTTTTTTTTTCCTAAGTCCTTTGATTTTTCTTTTGAAGATATTGAAGCATCTTTTATTGGTAATTCTTGTGAAGCCATCTCATGAGCCTTATCTCTCCATTTCTGCCTTTTTGAAGAGTTCTCTTCTCTTGTGTCATTAGAATCTTGTCTTCTCTTTTCTTCTATCAAGGCTTCATGTTGATTTTTAGTAATATAGGCATGTAGTAATAAAGCTTCTATAGGATCCTCTGAACCCGTAGTTCCACAAATTATTGCAGCAGGCCTCAATAAAGCTTCTTGTGGCATCTTCTTCTTATGCATTATGGAAATGGCAGAAGATCAAACCCCACTTGATTCAGTATTTCTAAAAAATTCTTGCTTGCCATTATCATCTATTTTAGTACCATAACTTGTAATTTCTATTACTGCAATCCCATTTACTGCCAAATAATTGTTAATCAATACTTTCATACCTCCCTTATCAAAGTTGGTTTGGAGAATATCACTTGTATCTTTTAATGCCACCTTTCCATCTTTTCAAAAAACAATGCCTTGTTGGACCATTTCATTGAATTCACCACAATCCTTTTGAGAATAGAAATCATGATCACACCAGATGCATCTTTGCACATATCCTTGCTTAAAAGTGGATTTTGGATTCATTGCAGAAGTCTTCTTTTCAAGCCTTGCAAGTTTAATTTGAAGATCCCGCATCCCGCGTATAAGTTCTTCAATCCCCATATCTTCTTTCTTTGACGTAGTTGTTGAAGGTTGAACAATATGTACCATTAACCGTGAAGTAGGCACTTGAATTTTAGGTACCTGCATTATTTTTTGGGTACTAGCCTTGTCTTTCCTCCTTTCTTTTTTTGCTAGCAATCCTACTGCATCCTTGATTTTCTTCTAGTTTGTTGTCAATCCTTCATCATCTTTTCTATCTTCAAGAAAAATCTCCAATCTTTCTTGTAATTCTCCATCTGCTGATTGAAAAAATATTTCAACCTTCTTTGGTTCCAAGGTTATCTTTTCTATTTTTGATAACCGAGAATACTGTCTCTCAAATTCTCTTAATAATTCAGTAGCTTGCAATTTCTTGTTAGGACGCTCAATCCATTCCAAAAATGATTTTTTAGTGATTCAATTAAAATCTTCTAAGAAATATTCATCTCTCAACGCATGAAAAAATCCCTCCTAAGAGCTTCCAAATCGCTTTATAACTGATTTCATATGTTCTCTTATCTTTGGTATCATAGCAAGTTCAAATAATAAAATCATGTCCCTTTTCGAGACTTAATTCAATTCCATTTCTCGTATATAATACCTCAAATACTTAAATATGTCTTTTCCATAAAACTGGTCAACCTTATTAACCACTACTTGCACAGCTTTGATTGCCAAAGCCTCCTTATGATCTTTGCCCTAATGCTGTTGCATAATTAAAGTAAAGGCTTGAAATATATTTGTAATGTTTGGATCTAAATAAATACCTTGTCCACCAGAAGAAGCTTGACTAGAAGATCCACTTGAAGCTCCATCCAAAGTTCCATCAATAACTCCAAATTCTACCTTCTTGCTTTCTTGAGCCATTAATTATAAAAACTACAAACAAAAGTTAATACCTTCCATCCCAAACTTTCACGTCGGTGTCAGGTAGAGAGAATTTGCCTTGGAAAAACGCCGGGTTCCTAGCTGCTACTAGAACTAGCAGGGAACATGAGAGGAAGCCGTGCAAGTATGTTCTATACTTGCACAATATTTGTTCAAGCTTTCAAGTTATACTTGTATTATACTTGTACAAGTCTTATACAAATATAAAGTATAAATCTTTGAATAATACTTATATAAATACTTGTATAAATACTTGTATAATCCTTAATATAATACTTATATAAATACTTGTATAAAATAATATATAAACCTTGGTATAATACTTGTACAAATACTTATACAAATATTATGTATAATACTTGTACAAATACTTGTACAAATATTATATATAATATTTATAAAATACTTATATAAATACTTGATATAAATACAAGTATATATACTTGTATAAAAGGTATAAGCAAAGTATGTATGTATTCAAGTATACCTCAAAATACAACCGCATATGAGGAATACAAGTTATACAACAAACTGAAACTAAATAAATCACTATAAATTCATCCAAAGGTCAAATCAAGCGTGCTTATAGTCTATAGAAAGCCAATAATCTATTGTAAAACATATCCAAATTTCACAAATAGATGACTTACCATTTAAAAGTTATGGCTAAAAGAAGAAGGCACTAAAATTTCCAAACAAATGCAAAGGCAGCAAAGCTCCTCTTCACTTCAGCCTTTGTTGTAATCACTTCCCTTCTCCAAATCAGACATGCAATAGCTTATTAGAAAGCTCACTCCATCATGTAACTTGTTCTAAAATTTTGCATGCATGCCTCTCAAACTCCAGATTTTGTAGCTAGTTGATTCTACTCTTCAAACCCTAGCAATAATTTGCCCTCTTTGACACTTCATGGCTCATAAAACTTTCATCAAAGCTCCAAATGTATTGATTTTTATTTTTGTAGAAAGTTTACACAAGCTACTATAAGTACCTAAAATATCAAAAAGATTGAAGAGACTGTCCGACTTGGGTAGTTGAACAAAGTCTCTGCCCCTCTTCGTCGGGTGGCAACAAACCCTTTCCCACTCTCAAGCTCACAACTTTTGCTCTCCAACTCCAAATGCTACAAGAAATGTCTTGATAGAAAGCTAGCACAATTTTCCACACTTTTGTAAATTTCACTAAGAAAGAGTTGAAATCAAACTTGCAGTGGTAGCTCGAAGTTTCTGCCCCTCTTCGTCGGGTGGCAGCAAACCCTACTCTACTAAAACAAGCATAATGTTTTTCTCACAACTCCAAAACAAGTAAGTGAGTAGGTTCTAGAATTCTCACAACTTGAAGAACACACCCACCAATTTTCACTACAAACACTTCTATCTCCTCGGAGCTATCTCTCTCCAAAGTTCACCACTCAAAACTGCTTCCCTTCCTAGGTCTAGCAAGAGGAGTATATCTCCCTTTCTTTCCATATTAGACTATGAGACGCCCACATGGACAGCCAAATCCTATTGGATAGGCCCTATTTACCCCATGCTCTTCTTTCTTATCCATTCTACGTCAAAAGTTAACAAGAAAGATAAAACAACCTTTACTTTTCTTCTAATTACAAAAGAATCTATTCTAGGATATAAGTAAGGTAGGAACAAAACAAATAGCCATCTTAATTTACTAACTAAGTAGCTATAATAAATCCTCTCCTTATAATATCTTCTAAAATAACCTCTAGCACTCACACGTATATTAACAATAGATACAAGATATTTAATATTTTTATATACTGCACATAAATGCAGTATGACATCGAGTTCACCACTTATATTGTATTACAAATTGTCTTGTTTGGGAATGCACTGGGCACCTGGCTATAGAAGGTAAAGTTGTATTTGTAAATAATGAAAAAATCCTAATAGATTTCATCTATATATAAAGAATATAATTCAAAATTTAATTCAAAAGTATTTAAAAATACTCCTCTTAGTAACATTAATCATACATATACCCCAATTTCCTTGTTTCTTTTATAATTAAGCAATTTTTTTTTATTTTTGTTTGTAAGCCCTAATCCTAATCAATGAGCTTTGACAAGCTATAACTTTTAATCCGACTATCCACTTAGTGTGAATTTTTGCATACAAATGCTGGTATAAGCCTTCTACATGCTCAAAAAAATTTAGCTCAATCAAACTTATAGATTGTAAGAAAATATCCAAAAAGTGCACTAATGACACTTGGCCGCCAACTTGAAGATTGATGCAGAAACTCTAGTAGTGATTTCTCCTTCTTCTATTGTTAACTTCAGCTCAAACTTAGTATGTAGCTCAAACTATAAGTCTTCTATTATTATACTAAAATTTACATTGATCTAATTGGTGGATCTTTAGTTATCACAGAAATCCTATCTAGCCCTAAACTGCCAGCTTCCGACAATCCTTTGTATCAAAGCTCAAATATCTCTTGATTGCATTGCTAGATTAACACAAATTTTTGTATATACTTAGCACATCCAACAATCTAGACAATATTAAATTCTGAACTATAGATGCTACACAGATTGCATGAATCAGTCAACAATGCAAGTCATTATTGTCTTATATAAAATCCAAAATACCAATACCAACCTTGACTTTGAATAGCAATTGCTAAGTTCTCTAAAATCCTATGGTAACAAGCTAAACACTTCTAGAATCCAATTTAAGCTAGCTATCCAATTCTAATTGCTGATCTTCAAATGTCCTGAACTCTTGCCTTCGGTGGTCATTTATGTGGCTGAAGGTCTGATTTCGACCCTGTCTCATATCCGGTCATCCCTCGGGTATTGATCTAATTTATTTTAAGGATTTTTAAACTTAATCCTATCCTCAACTCAACCTTGGTATCTACCATATTAACTTTTTACTTCTCTTATTCTATTTTCATTAACTTATGGCTTTTTTAAAAGACACAAACTAGTTTCTACAACTTAGAAGAAAATTTTAATAACTAACTTTTATCTTTTAGCTATTAGAGTAAGAATTAATCTAAGAGGCTTCTATAAATCTTTTTTTTAAGTACCTTAAGTTTCTAATAACCCAAGATAACTAAGTATTAAGTAGAATTTATCCTTATTCATATTTTTCACTATATAAACGTGTTATAACACAATAATGTGCAGTTGTATTGATTCTTTTGGAATATACAAATATTCAAAGTATAAAAAATCTTCTCCAAGCTTGAACTTATCAATATTTTTTTTCAGACAACCCTTGACATTAAGGGCCAAAGCATCATTAGTGGTTGCAGTATGCACCTCATTAAGAAATTAATAAGTGCCAATGTAATAGTGGCACAAAGACAAAATTACTTTGGCTTCAATAAAATTGCATATTGTTGATCAAATGCTACCTTTCCTGCTTTCAATATAAGATATGATCTCCTTGATAAAGCATTGGATAATTTTTATAATTTTTTGGATCAATAAGTGATAACAAAGTCAAACTAAGATAACAACATATTCTATTGAACTTAGTGGTGATTAAAAACATGAGCTACCATAAAAAAATTTAGATTCTTGTGATCTGTGTATACAATCACAAGATGCATTGTTCTTTCAAGAAAATGATGCTATTTTTTAAAAAAATCCTTAAAAGCAAGGAATTTCTTATTGTAGATTTTATAATTAATTTTGGTAGCAAGAAATTTTTGAAAATAAAATATAATAAGATGGAGTTTATTGTTTATATCCATTTGTAAAAATATGGCCTCTAGTATAAAATCCAAAGCATCAGTTTCCATATAAAATTCTTTTCTAAAGTCTAGATGCACCAACATTAGAGTTGTAGTAAATACCATCATGAGGTCTTGGAATGCTTTTTTCACTTTAAGCCTCAATTCTTACTTGTCTTGGAATATCAATCAAGTAAAAAGAGTGGCAACTTGAGAGTAATTTTTTTATGAAGATTTGATAGAAATTAGCAAATTTAAAAAAATATTGCACATCTCTAACAATCTTTGAAATAGCCCACTACATAACTGCCTCCACTTTCTTAGGATCCATCATCAAATCCTTAATAGATGTAATGTATTCCAAAAATTCTATCTTAAGTTGATGAAATACATATTTCTTTAGCTTGGCATACAAACTTGCATCTTGGAACTTTTGTAATACCAACTTTATATGTTCCTTGTACTCTTCTAGATCTTTTGAATAAATCAAGATATTATCAAGATAGATCACTACAAACTTGTTCAGATGCTCTTAAAAGATATCATTCATTAAATATTGAAAGATAGCGGATACATTTGTTAATCTAAAAGGCATGACATTATATTCAAAATGTCTATATCTTGTTCAAAATGTGATCTTTTATTTGTCTCCTTCTTTAATCCATACCAAGTTATATGCTCCATGAAGATATATTTTAATATAGATCTTAGCTTGGCCAAGTTGTTCTAAACGTCTTGAGATTAATGGTAATTAATAACAATTCTTCACCATTATCTTATTCAATCCTCAATAATCAATGCACATATGCAAGGAATCGTCTTTCTTCTTCACAAAGAATATAGATGCATCTATTAGAGACTTTGAATGCCTGATGAAGTTCTTTCCAAGGTTTTCATCAATATAATCTTTTAACATTGAAAGCTTGTTTTGAAAAAGATTATAATTTGGGCCAAAAGATGGTTACGTTCCTTCCTAAAGATCTATAGTACAATCATATAATCAATGCTTCAATAGTATATCAACATTTTTTTTCTGAAAAACACCTTAAAATTTGTTATACTACTTTGAAATACTTGTTGATGAAGTTAAATCTTCTTTAGTTGGAGTTGCATAAATAAAAAAATGGTATATCTTCTTTGGTTGATGTTATAAAAGTCCTTGCTCCAACAAATAAAGGTTTATCAACTCATGATATTTTTTGAAGTTTTCTTGTAAGAATTTCTATTAGAAATGTTATTCTTTGCAACTTCTAATCTATAGATGGATTATGCTTTTTCAACCAAGAAAGTCCAAAAATAATAAGATTTGAAGGAGTCATAATAACATTGAACGTAATTTAGTTGCTATGATCTTCAAATGACACTTCTATAGGCATGGTTTTATGGATGACACTACCAGAGGATAAAAATTATCCATCTATTATCTCTATATGAATAAATTTGGATTTCTATACTAAAAGAATTTTATGAAACTTACCAAATGTTTCATCTATAAAACAAGCAAATCCTTTCAAATCTAATAAGGTAATTGTTTAAAGCTTTAGAGGGCCAAAATATAAAAGAATTATGAAATAATAAGCAGATTGAGTAGAAAGAGAGGAATCTGAATAGTTTTGGAATGTTGAATTGTCTAGCAGCATAGTTCTTACTATAGCTAAACATCTTTGTTTTCCTAAACAATTATACTTTTGGTATTGGTAATGTATCAATTTTATTTCTTTAGACAATTGTCAATCTTATGGCCCTTCTCGCCATAATACAAGCATAGACCTTCTTCCATCTGACACTTCTTTTCATATAAACTAAGAAGTTTAAAACGAATTACATCAAATTACATATCTTCTACTTCTAAATGTGAATTCAGAATGTTTGTCAATATAGCAAAAATATGTCGGATTGTATGTTGTCTTGTTAAAGTCCATGAACATTGATCTTGACGACATTAAAATAATTAATTATCATATTTTATGACTAGGTTAATGGCTTCATTGAGCGATTGTGGATCCAAAAGTGACAATAACAAATCCTTCACATTATCTCTTAGTCTCCAATAGAATTGATCCATTAAGGCTTCTTTGTCCCAATTGATGTCACATGTTAATTGCCTAAAATTAGATACATAGATTGATATAGAGTGTGCCTCTTGATGTAATGCTTGAATCTTAGCTGTTGTCCAACAAGCCTTATCATATTTTCCAAATTCTTTTATAAATGTTTCTGTGAAAAGTTCAAAGTTGATCAAAATTGGTGATTTTTTTTCAAGGAAGGAAGTAATCCATGATAATACTTGCCTTAAAAGCAAGGCGTCAACCAATTTAACCTATGATTCTTTTGTCAGATAAGTATCAGATTGTATGACTATTATTAATTGAATTTAGTTGACAAATCTTTAAAACTTTAAATGTGTACCATCATATTTCTTTAAAAGATTAATTCAAGGCTCCTTGCATTATTAAATAGGTGGATTTCCTTAGCATAGTATAGATAGTATTGCATCCTCAAGCGTAAAAGCTGGAGGTCAATATAATCTAAATTGTGGTACTCCAAATATTGTGTTGTTATGAAGTTTTGTAATAACTCCTTCAATCTCTATAATCCTAATAGATAAAATAATAAGAGCACTTATAATGGCATCTAACTTGAGTTCAAAAGATTTGATCATATTAATATCTTGACCTCCAACCATTCTAAGAGAAAGAAGAAATAAATCTATAAAAGACAATATCAGTTTAGAAGAGGGTAATTTGCAACTTCTAAAATATTTTAAGACCTTCAAGGAGAGGGGTGATCCACTCTCTCATAAGAGGAATAAAGCTCTAATATTATAATGAAAAAAATATTAATTTAAACGAGGATAATCTGCAATCTCTAAAGAGTTGGTATACCTTCAAACAAAGGGATAATCCACTCTCTAACAAGAAGGATTCAACTCTAATATTGAAGATGAGGTCAATCTTGACAAACTGTAAAGAATACAAGAATATCAAGCAAGAGACTTGAATTAGAATAAAATTTCAAAAAAAAACCAATAAGAACTTATATTAATCAGATGAATATACAAACAACACCAAGAAAGGTGAGCTAGAATTCTAAGAGATGTGTTATCAAGACTGCTTTTTGAGGGACTTCTATCAAATCAAGAAGCTTCTTGAGTAGCTTCTATCAATTGGGAGGCTTTTTGAGCTCCTTCCACCAACTTGGAAGCTTTTCGAGATCCTTCCACTAACTACAAAGCTTTTTGAGCTACTTTCATCAATTAGGAAGCTTCTCAACTGACTTTCATTAATTCAAGAATCTCTAAAATATTCTAAAAGTTTAGCAAACCTCCAAAGTATATGTTCCTAATAGAGGCTTTGTAATTTTTAGGTCCCAAATATATATCTACTATAAAATAAGGAGAGGATTTTGAAAGAAAATAGGACCTTTGCTAGAAATCGTACAAGGTTCTAATTGTATGGTCTTTATTATAGTTGGATAAACTCATTTTTTGACATATTATCTTCTTTGACAACCGTACTTCTTATTTTATAGTTGAGTTATTTTTTTAGATAATGTTGAATAGTATGCTTATTTTCTTCACAATATAAGCACAATTCTTCTTAGCAATGACGAGTCTTTTTTTATTCAATAAGAAATTTAAAACATATCATATTAATTTATATGTCTTTTATTTTTGAATGTATATATTAAAAAAATGTCAGTGTTGCCATTGAAATATAATAATGTAGAAGCTTTCTTATGCGACTCTTAAATTAAAATTTAAAAAGCTGATTAATATACTTTATAGCAAAATCAATTGTTTGATTAAATGTTTGAGGATTGAATAAGTTGAACATCAATTTCTTTACCTCATATTATAATTTGTAGAAAAATTAATTGATAAGTGTAACATCATCCTACTTGATATTAGTTGTTAGTTGTCAAAATTATGAAGCATATAATGTCATTGATCAATTACCTTATTGTAAGATATGGATCTTATTAGTTGTAATATAAATTATATTATATTTTTTATATATAGATTAAAATTTTATTAATAATGCCTCCAAATTATCTAATATTGGATCATATTGTTCAAAAAAAGATAAAAATTATAATAAAATAGAATTTAAAAATAGTGCTTCAATAAACTTGATTTAAGATCTTTGAGTTGGATAATTTTGAAGTTGAAGTTCAATCACCAATTGTACCTAATTGATGAATCTTTGAAACTTAGATCTTGTGCCATCAAATTTCTCAAGCAAATTAATTTTTGATTCTTTGATGCTTGTATGATATTTCATCATAGGTAAAATAATATAATTTAGTGTAAATATTGAAGTAGCTCCAATCATCTCTATATCTTCATTTCTTACTAATCTTATTGCTCCTTATGGTGGTAAATTGAATTGATCTATTACAAGCATTAACTCTCTCATTTGCTCTTGCATTTGTGCCATTATGCTCTTTATTTTAGCAAGCTCTGCTATGATAATACAATAAAAAGGAAGGTGTCTATTCTTACTTAAGAAATACGTAATAAACATTCAAGAAAAAATAAATAAATAAATAAATTCTAAAAGCAATATCAGTTTAGAAGTGAATAATCCATAACTTCTAATATACTTATGTCTTATTAAAAAAAATGGATAATCTATTCTTAATCAAAAAAAAGACAAGGCTGTGATATTATATATGCATTCTTATCAATTTATTAAGGATATAAAGTAAAAGAAGATGCATAAACTAGTGAAATTTGTATAAAAAGAAAACAAAAAAATAGAAATAAGAAAGTATATATATTCAAGAAGAAACTAGAATGGCTATTGTCAAAGACTAGAAAATATAAAGACTCTTAAAATAGACTAAAAACAAAAAATGAATTGACAAGAGTAAAGAAGGCTTCATTCTTGTTTTTATATATACTATCTATCTAAGAGCTATATGACAATGCTCTATAGAACCTCTAATACATGACTAATTTGCAAAATACATGTCAAAATTATAAGATAAGTTTTCTATATGTGTGCCACATAATTAGCTGATTCCATAAGCTACTAATATGTGTGACATGTGACTAACTTGTTGGCCAAGTTTTTAATCTACCAATCACCTATAGATATGTATAAAGATGAAATTGTGTTTATGAAGCTTCTAGGAAGCTTTTCTACAAGATATTATCAAATTAATCTACTTTTATCTATTTATATTATCTAAATAACTATTAGAGTAGATCTTATATCTATGATAATATATGGAGGTGCATGGTATGGTGGAATGTCCGTATAATACAAAAGAGGTGTCTATTCAATAGTATTTTTTTAATTCTATAAAATAATTTATAAATATATATATATAATCTTTTTTTTAATAATATATTATTTATCTCTTATTTTGGATGATTTATAGATTTTTTTATTACATTATTTTCAAAATAACTTCAAAATCCTACATTATAAATCCTTAAACTTATTATATGTGGTAATTTATGGATCAAAATATATAACAAAAGTTCATGATAATTGATATATATATATATATATATATATATATATAACTTTGATATATAAAATAAGATTCATGTTTATTATTGAGAAGAATCTATCAACTATTTTTTTCAAAGCTTTAATTTAAATGTCTCATTGGTGCCATTGTTGGTGGTTCTAATGCCCAATGAAAGTATTGACAACTTAAAGAGAGACTCCAACTATACAAAAATAATATTAATGTTACTTTATTTATTTATTTATTTATTTTTGATTTGGTATAATAAATTATATTATTCTTTTAATTATAAGATTTTTTTAATCTAAAAAATTTATTATTTGTGTTTCTTACAACTAAAATAAGTGTTAAATTAAAAGATTTAAATTGATCCTTTTCTTTATCTTTATTTATTTTATGTTTGAATGCTAGAATTTTAAATTTATAAATTAATAATAGTATAAACTATACTTATTGGAATTAATTTGATAGAAATAAATATGACTTTTAACTTTTTTATTAATTATATTTGTTTTTAAAATTTCTTATTAATTTATTCCAATTGCACATTATAAATTTATTGATATTTTTTTTTGGATATTGCTAATGCCATCACAATTTTTGCTATTGGCATTACAATTTTATGAAAATTTCAATCAAATTTTAGTCAATATTTTCTTTTTGCTACTTCTATTACAACAATTTCATCATAGATTAATATATATATATATATATATATATATATATATATATTAGAAATATTAACAAATATTTTGATTAGAATAAAAAAATTTAAAAAATATGTCAAGTGGTAGTAACAACAAAAATTATGGTCGCATTAATAATATCTATTTTTTTAATATTTTAAAATAGTTTTTATTAGCCTTATAAATCCAATTTCTATAAACTACACTAGATTTAAAAATATACTTGAGATAATTAAATCAAAATTCAAATTAAATTAAAATTATTTATAA
Source organism: Physcomitrellopsis africana (assembly GCA_036785485.1). Lineage (NCBI taxonomy): Eukaryota > Viridiplantae > Streptophyta > Bryopsida > Funariales > Funariaceae > Physcomitrellopsis > Physcomitrellopsis africana. Next base: position 179,832 of record JAWRVF010000690.1, on the reverse strand, counting down.
AATTATTTTACTATAAATTTTATTAATTTTTATTACTATAAATCACAGTAACAATTTTAAAAAACTAATCAATAATGTAATTTTATATTATCTTTATATTTTTAAATAAAGTCTAAATCAAATTTTCATCTAATATTAAGTTTGAATAGTATGTTTTATTGCAAATCAAAGGATCAAATTATCTTTATAGGATGATTTTGCTTAAATTTTATTTAATAAAATAAAATTTATTTTATTTTATTTTTTTGAAATTAATGGTTTTTAAAGTAAAAAAGTTGTTTTATATCAATAATTTTTTTTGTTAAAAAATATCAAATACATCACTTGAATTTTTTAATGTTTAAAAGCAAAAGTAATTAAAATTTTATTAAATATAATAAAACTACATAATAATTAATCAAAAAAATTACAAGCTACTAAATTCGTCTAACTTAATAAAGAGATTGAAAAATTTAAAGTAATCTCAATTTTAATTCTACCTATACTTTTATTTATAAATTTAAAAGTTTGTTGCTAAATTCTAATAACTTGGCTTCTAAGATTCTAATATTTTTCTTGTATTAAAATTTTTATAAATTTTTCAAAATAATAAATAAAAAAATATGATTTCTAAAAATATTTTAAAGAATATTTTAAAGAATAGATTTAAAAACAAAATAGAAATTAATGAATATAATAGTGATATTATATATATTATTATTTTAAATAAATTTTTAAAATAAATTTTATATAAAAATTATATATTTGTATTTAAAATTAATTTTAAAAAATTATAATAAAAAAATATAATTATCTAAAAATATATAATATGATAAAATAACTATATTTAATTAGTAGTTTTTTGAATATTTAATACTATATACATAGGCCGTTTGTAAATGAATATTTGTAAGTAAATGAATATTTTTTGATAAATTAAAGTGGAGAGTTTGTTATGACAATAATAAAAATATTGTGCAATTAAAATTATGATTAATTTAGTTGATATTTATGGTCAAAGTATATAGCCTATATTTATTTTTATTAAATATATTATACTTAAAATAGAAATTGAAGTTGTATCTCATAATAAATATTCTTTTGTACTCAAAATATATGTTATATTGTTTAATTTATATATATATACATATATATATATCTGTATGTGTGTGTATATATATATATATATATATATATATATATATATTTTAGAATATTTTAGGATTTTTATTTCTTATATTTGTATATATAATAATATCCTAAATAATATTAAAAAATATTAAAATCTTTATATATTTATAAGAAAAGAATTGGTTATATTTATATGTTTTTATAATAGAATTGAGTTCTATTTAACTAAAAATTTATACCAATCAATGGATTGATTTTATATCAAAACTTATATTATTAGGATAACTAAAGTATTTTTTTAAAAGTATTTGTAGATAGATAATGACACCATTGACAATAATTAGGCTCAATAAAATAGATGCACATTTGTAAAAGTCCTTGTACAATTAAAAAAAAAAAAAAAAGTACATTCTTATTACTGAGTGAAATTCATAACAAGTTGTAAAATGTTAAATTTTATGGCTTTATATTGTGGTATATTGAGTTATAATATAAAAAACTAATAATTTATAACATGCATAATATTTTAAAACTATGATTTATAATATTTTCAATATTTATTTTAAAAAATAAATCAAAATATAATGAATAAAATTATGTATGTAAATAATTATATGTATAATTATATTTAAAAAATATGGATTCTTAAGTCACTAATTATTATTCCATATTTTTTATATATTATTAATATAATTTTAATAATAAAATATAATACTATTAATTATTATTAATTATTATTAATTATTATTATTAGTATATATTAATTAATCTATGTCCTACATTGTATCACATTCTTTTAATATGGATGCTATTTAAGAGATGTGTTTTGTTGATTTATCATTGTTTTTAAACATTTCATTACTATTATTATTATTATTTATTTTTTAATGAAACCATTTATATATTTTTGATTTGTAGAATAGATTTATGCTTCAATGCAATTGTGGAATAAATTTGTGCCATACACTATTCTTGTTGAAGCATAATTTAATTTTTCTAAAAATTATCCTTCAATGCTGCTAAAAACCTCAAACACTTTTTTCTCTCTACTGTTGTGTTCAAACCAAGAAGTGGTGAGGGATAATTCAAAAACCATGTTTACTTGCATAGTCACTACTAAATGAGAATATGACTATAATGGTAGATGGATAAAATTATTCCATGCTCGAAGTGGGATGAATCGTAAAATTTAAACAAAGAGAACATTCGAATATTCTCGAATGTACAATAACAAAAAAAAATGAAGAGAGTCAACCTGTCATCAAATCAGATCATGCCACTTGGCACGATCCCGATCAATGTACGGACACCGAAGCTTCCGGGGCATTGCGGGCTCCAGGCGGGGTCGGGCCTAGAGGGCGGCACCGCCGTCGAAGCACGCCATGCTTCGCGTGCGGTCAATCGAGGTCGGCATTCGCCTTGCGTCGCGCACTTCTCGGTTCCGATCCTGCGTGGGATTGTGATTGAGGCCATGACCGAGGAGGCGCTTTCAACGATCTTTGTTGGGTGTGATTTAAGGCTCCCAGTGCTGAGCTTGCCGTCTGTGAGATGTGAGTGATTGTTTGTGGTGGATGGTGAATTGGTGTTGGTTGTTGTGTGGATTTGGATTTGCGTCTCATGTGCAGTTAGATTATTTCCGCAGACCCGTATATGGAGATATTCTGACGGATTAGTGGCCTGGGGTGGGTATTTTTGCGAAGTCAGGTGTTGGTTTGCACAATAATCTGGGGAATATGGTGACTTCTGTCGTGCTATCGTTTGCTGAGCAGGTTGTCGAGACGTCGTGTTTTGATAAGGCATCTGTCGGCTGTATGTTTTCTTTGGAATAAAATGCCGAAAGATTGTTTATGACATTGCAATCGAGTGGAAGATCTGCGCGCAACCTTCGCAAAATGTCAAGGTTCATCTCCGCAATTCGTGAAACAGACGGTACGCACTCCAATGCTCGAGGATCCTTGCCCATTCTTGCTGGTCTTGCTATGAGCAATTAGGATTGATTTACCTTTATGGTGAATTATATCTTAAATCACCTCATGGCCCGAAAAACTTTTACAAGGTGAATCAGATCCTAAAATTTTCCTCAATTCGTCTAAGCAGGCTTTGGAAATCAGTGCTCTCACACAGATTGTTGATCATGTGAGAGTTGCTCTGCAGGATGTCGTAATCGAAACTCCAAGGGCAATACATGCTCGATCTTTTAGTCTGGATCCTGGTGCAAGATTCGCGTAATGAATCCCGTACCTGCAGGTTTTCAAAGCACTGTTCTCAAGGTCCTGAGATGTAAAGTAAGCATATTTGGATTATTCGTGGAGCTAATATCCTTGATTCTGGGGTATCGTCGCAAGTGAATCCGCCCGAGCTCTATACAAGTGAGTCATCCTCCATTTAAAAAATAGTAATTGCAATGCTACCAAATGCAGACATGCCCGTTTTGTGAGTGTCATCTGCAAGGCTAGAGTCATTGATGCATCATGACCATGTTGATGTTTGAGGGTGGATTTCCCTCTTTTGAGATGATATAAATGATCCATCTGTTGTGTCTACAAAGACTTCGTTCCTTAGGGTTCTGAACAGAATTTCAGAACAACACATGCAATGTTAGTTGTCTATCACCTTTACATGTGAGTAGTCGTCACTAGTGCTGACGTCATTGGGACCCTTCACTCCATTTGAGTGATTTCGATATCACAGAGGATTGTTAACCGTGAATAAGTTTGGGGTTCAGTATTTTTGGTTCCTAAGACTGTCAAACCAGATTTAGAACCAGCATGTTTCTGTTCGGCTGAGCTCTCTGTGTTGAAACTCTTGCACTTTTTAGTTTTTGAAGATAGGGTCTCATCTCAAAATCTAAAATGGCTGCAGGCTCTGTCCGGAAAGAAGCAGCTTGTCTAACTCTGACTAATGGGTTGACGTGTAGTTTAGAGTTTTTATTCTAAATCATCTTTGTATTGATGTATTGGGTCGATTAGGTACAAATCAGGATTATACATCGACTTTTACGAACAATCCCGTATCTCAGATTCCTTTTTCTAATCTTTTCAACACTTGAAAAATCTTCATATCTTTAGGGTCGTGAGTTTCTGCTTCTCCTGGCGAGCGAAGAAGAAGAAAAGTGTTACGTTTACACTCACATGCACATGTGGTCGGATCTTCTTAAAGCAGCAGCTTCAGTATATCTTGAGTGCCAGATGGAATTATTTTAGTAGACACTAAAGTGGACGTTTCAACTCATTCCTGAACATCTTGGCAGATTCTAAATCCTTCCTCATCGGAATTATTATTTTCAACGATTTTGGAGATATATCTCAATGAGTTTATGAGTTCATCACATGGAGATAAATTGTATCAGGTGAAGGCCAAGTGATGGTCGGCCAGAGAACTGTTTCTCATCGGTGCATCGGTGAACTTTTTCTTCCATCGTACTGATACATGCATAAACAATCCGTGAGCACGTTCTGGTGACGTGGCAGCCATATAATTTTTTAACAATCCGATTTGTTAGTAGCAAATAATTTCAAGTATTTCTCTACCACAACAACAAATCGTAGTTCCAATTCGTAATGTAATGAAATATACTACAAGCTATTACTACACCTCTTAACAGACTCCGCAATTTCACCGATACATCCACGCGTAGATATATTCATTCAGATGCCCAGACGCACTCATTCATCCATTCATTCGTCCATGAAAACATTCGTTCGCACCTTCGTTCGTTCCTTCATTCATTTGTTCATTCGTTTGTTTGTTTGTTCGTTCGTCCTTGAGCTGCAGTTGATCAGGCAAACAGTGGAAGTGACAAGAGATCCGAGATCGGTCGAACCATTTGCAGGATATGCGAGATCGGCGAGCGCTGATGCTAAACTGTGAGGCGGCGACAGTAGACCTCGATTCATGTGCTTAGAGGTGGAAACGTAGTCATTGGTCGCGTCTCCGAAACGCATAAAAACAAACTAATCGACATACAATCACGGCATTGAGACAGAAGCAATCTCACTAGAGCCGTTGCGGCCATGGATCTATCGCGTCCTGAATCAATCGCTGGCCGTTTTCAGAACACTCTACTTCTATCCAACTTTGGTGCCGCAACCAATGACTGCATGTCCACCAGTAAGGTCAATCTTTGCACTGTGCTCCATCGCGGAATGAGAATGCAAAACTCGGCGAAACTGCGAGTAACACTGATCTATTGATCTAAAGAGTCGATGAGCTGTAGGATTTGTGTGAAGTACAGCGAGGATGCGGAGATAAACACTGAACGATGAAGACCACCGCTGTAGCATTCGGTTAAGAATGCATTGTCTGAAGACTCCGCCGGTTCCGTGCGCAATTCGTAGATGGTCGCGGAATCAGGGAGTGATGCCATGGCTTTCTCGTAGGTCCAATCCAAGCGTATCGCAATGCCAGAAATGTCGACATATTGCGATGGCGACATGCTCGCGGGGATATGTGCTCATACTTAAAACGTGTCGATCTTATTGGCTAGGTCGCATCGCAAAGTGCCGCGCTGGATACTAGAGCGGAAGCCTGCACGGTTCTATTCTAGGGGTTTCATACTGTCGGTGGAAAGGATCCAGGGAACCAGAAAGCAATCTCCTGTAGCTACGTCACGGGGATGCTGATTGTTCACCAACCATGGGGAACTTGGCTTGATTTTCTTCTTAAGTTGTCCAAACTAAGCATTACCAGGTGATGACTAATCGCAAGTCAAGACAGGATTTTACTACATCAGGAAATTACTACAGGACCAGCGAGGTTTGTAGTATCACTTGGGCCATCGAAAATTTCTTAACTGGAAGGAAACGTTGTTTAGAAAAAGAAGGCCAACCAGGCAATGCAGGTAGTTGATGGCAGACCTGTGGAGGAGGACAATGTGCTTTGCAACGATGAGCAATTGTAGGAATGTCATGCGCGAATACCCCACCCTACATCTTAGGGAATGAAACTGATGCTGGAAAACATGGCTACTCTTAGTGCTTAGCTGAAAGCATACAAATTTCGTAGAATATTCTGGGGTAACGAGGCCACCAATTTCCAAACAAATGCAATCTTTGCTACATAAAGTGCAAGTCATAGTAAACATATATCGCACAAAAACATTGTATTGGTTTTACTAAATGTCTGCGACTTGCAGATCCATTGATATACCGTCTGCGCAATCATGTTCTGCAATCAGAGCTTTAGCACGAGTATCAGTTAGTATTGCGCCAGCTAAAATCCGTTCGTAAGAAATATGAATCCAAGATAACCAGACCTCATAACCCACAAGGCTTTTAGTACTATACTAAAAAAAATTCTTATGTTTTGATTTGGACAACATTCAAAGTCCTGATGATTCTAAATAGTGCAGGAACATACGATAAATGACAAAAAAAACTATTAGATCACTCCACCCAAGTTCGTATAGACATTTGCTGGTTATACGTCGGCTGAAGCAGTGCGAAATGTCATGTTAAGATCTTTCTGTTGCCTAACAAGGCCCAAGTGAGACGCTAGGTACCAGCTGAATATTAAATACAAGAAAATATGCATTAGAAAACCACTTTGAAAGTGAGAGTGCTTCGCATCCGCTTAAGTTTAGAAACTGAAGAATACATAACTGTAACTACATAATTCTCAACCTTACCTCTCGTTCAAGGAAAGCCTACAGTGCTGATTTCGTGTCAGACTACCGAAGGGCAAGTAGTCAACCACAGCATAAGAAACCACAAGATATCAAAAATGAAGATGATAAGGAGACCTAGATACCTTCGAGAATGCATATTCCAGGATGTACATTTGGCTCACATGATCCTCAACCTCAGATTCTTTGTCGATTTCACTTCAAACCTTTGTGCAGAAGTGTATAATCCAGCCCCTTCACCAACTTCGTGTGGTCAACATCATCTAACATGAAAAATAGAGTCAGGTATGACTCAAAAGGAGAATATGTTTATATCAAGAAAATCTTTTCTAGGTGCTCATTCTAGTGTAATATATATATATATATATATATATATATATAATTATTAATTTAGACGAAATAAGAAATAAGACGAAATACTTAAAAAAATTATTCAATTTTTTAACTTTTTTAAAGAGTGAATCGATTAAAAATAGTATTGCCTCAAGTCGCAAAGCAATGATAAACGAATACGTAAATGTTACGTTTTTTAAACTAGAATAGTAAAAAAAAATCTATTGTTGAAAAACAGAATTTTTCGAGACTTCACCCATGGCATCCTGAAATAATAACCAAGTGGTGAAACTAATCAAGAAAATAAAATTATTGGCAAAAATAACAGAAAGCATTTAATACCAATGGTGTTTGTATTCAATCATTCGATTGAGATTATTCTATTAATATTACCCAAATTACAACATGGCATGCAAACTTATAGCCATTTTTAAGTAACCTCATTCAAGATTAAACGAGTACCACAAAATCTGTAATTTCATTATGTTTTCTCCATAACCAACTTCAATTAGGAACTAATTATGTAATCAACAAGTAGATTGTAAAAAAACACAACATATATTTAGGATGTTGCTAATGTCACCACAATATTCCCTACTGCCGCCACAACTTTTTTTTATTAACTTTTTAGAAATTCTTTATTAAAATTAAATTTACTTTTTATACAATTCAAAAAATTAAAAAAAAAACATATTGAAAATATTAACAGATTGGAAAGGAAAAACTAAAGAAATATGTCAAGTGGGTGGTGGGTCGTGGTGGTAGTAGCAAAAACTGTGATGACATTAGCAATACCCTATATTTAACATCATGTTCATCATTTATCATGAAAATAATAATAAATTAATAAATTAATAAATCTAATAAATCAAAACATGAAATCAAATTTCAGGATGCAACATTCTACACACTTGGAATGCAATTTGTTAATAGTTTAGCACACATCAGGTTATAATTAAGAAAATTGTGTGAATTAGCCTACATATTACATTATGGAGTTTCATAATCAATTATGAAAATGTTTTGTACAAAAATTAATGAAATATGGCTATTTGCATGACAATGAGAGAATGAAGTCGAGCTTCAAAACAACTTGCACAAATGAATAGCCTTCCAATTCAGAATGTTATGTAGTTGCCAGCTGGCTAGTGGTACAATACATTACATAGTTGATCTCTTACAGGGTAAGGCAAAGAGCAAGATCATAAACACAACTTGCATGTAGTCTGCCTGCTGCTTGCTCCATCAAGCAATTCTTGCTGGTCGTCACCTATTGTTCCCGGACACACATGTGGTTAGGGTTAGTTTATCAGAAAAGGAGGCAATCAATATTAAAACTAAGAATAATCATAATAACAATCATAAACTAACAAACGAAGGTACTAACAAAAGAGGCTCACCCACCGCCAGATAATGTACTCACTACAAGTCAAATATATTGGTTACGAACGACTGAAGCTGAGTATGCAGTATCTTCCACACACACAGCAGATGTTAAGACTCCGCAATGAGACACATAGTAGTCCAAAGATGGTATTATACCTACTTATAGACAGATGCCCACTTCTCCCGCAACGTTCAAAAACTCGACCTTCACAAGACAATGCTACAAACCCACGTAAGTTTGACCAATTGCTCTCGGAAAACTGGTCATCAACCTCGATAACGGAAGACACAGAACTGCCGTTCTCAGGTCATGGTCTCAAGATACGAGTGATACATATTCCTAAACAAACTCTCAGGCGGAAGAGGATCTATCACATAATTCATCGTCACGCCCTCCGCACAGTTACAACCCCTCTTCAGAACTGCTACAAAGAATCATTAAGAGAGAAAAGGAAGAGACCCAAAAACACTTAACCCTGAGAATGTATACCTAGCGAAAGTGTGCTATCGATTGACAGCAGCTACTACAGATGCTTCTCTTACAGATGTTGGACACTCCTTATAAACCAACAGGAAACAAAACCAAAGGGATCATTAGCTGGTAGGCATCATAGAGTTTCGCTACCAATATAATACACACAAGTCCTCCAGATGATCCAGTCTCTTCTCCTTTTTCTCAGCTCAACATTCACTGAAGTCACCGCTTTCCACCACAGACGAGCATTCTGCCTTGAGAAATGCGAGGCTGCAATCGAGTTCTCTCGAACAAGAACTCGTCAACATTAACAACACCTTCATCTTTCCCTCGCTCCCGGTTGGAGCTTTTTCCCCACTGCACTGATTTCCGAGCCCACGCACTTTTCCACTCCCGGAAGTCACACACTGCTTTCTCAATCCGTTCTTTCCTTCCAAGATCAACTTCCGGCTCCCAATCCAACCATGGCAGCGCAATTCCCTCGTTATCGAGGGGTTTTATCTCCTTCCTCACTGACACTATTTCCTGACTATCCGAGCTCTGCCTCCTGGACGACGGTCTTGGGTCGTCACACACCGTCGTTTCGCCATCACTCACTCCGTCACTGCACAATGATATGTCGTCCACATCTACCACATTTGCATCGAAATTAGCGATGATGGCGCACTCCTCGAAGTACCGCGCTGCCTCCTCATCTAACGATTGTCTAATAAAGTCCGACTCGTCCATATCCTCCATGGGGTACCGATGAGGCTGCTGAGGCCTCAAATCCTCGTTCTTCGGGACTGCCACTTTGAGGTCAATGTCGTCTGCTTCTACGTCTACGGGATCCACAAAACCCTCCTTGATATCCTTCACAGAATTCACCAGATGGAGACATCTTTGTTCCTCCGTTGCAAACTGTGACCACAACTCCGAAACCTTCCTCTCTGACAACTCCAACTTTGCTTCGATCACTTTTCGAAGCTCCTCCTCCTTCACATTCTCCAGCTCATTCCTCGCATCAGACACGGCTCTCCGAAGTTCAGCACATCTCGCATTGTACAAGGCCACGAAATCTACGTCTCCAGGTGCGGGAACTTCTGTCGGATTTCCGGCCACTTTCAGATTCAAAGGCCCGATCGGGGATGTGGCATCTGTGGGAACGTCCGTAGAAGCAGACACATCATACAGACAATTGTAACATAAGGTATGCACTTTGGTTTGCGTGTGCACCTCCTGGATAGTCTTCTCTTCAACTCTGCCCTCCACTTGAATGTCTGCATCAATTTTTCCAACATTGCGATGATGATCCTCCGCACCGGCAGGTTTAGGCTTCTGATAGTAAACCGGTGTAGATGTGTCTGAAATCTCAAGATTTGTCAATGACCTACGCATCTCCAGTTGCGAGCTTGAAGTTCTCCGCGAGATCCTCTCTCGCAATCCATTCGGATTCCTTCTGCTCGTCGACCTAGACGACTGAACGCTCTCATTATCGGAGCTGTCACGGTGGGTGCTGAAACTTCCGCTCCTATCTAATCTCCGCGTATACCGTGGCTCAACCTCACTCTCAGAGTCGCTCGGAAGCATCCGAGACGAAACCCTTAGCCCGATGCCACTCTGACGGGTCGTCAAAATCGTCGGAGAATCGGAGGCGACAGGAGAATCAGGCTGGAACTGAGCGAGAGCCACATCTGCAGTACTTTGAGTTCTTCTGTGCACATGCCCAAATGCCCTCGCGGTGGTTCCTCTTTGAGGAGAAGTGGCTCGGGGGCGAGGCCCTACAGAGGCCTCTCGTCGTCTTGTAGGGCTAGTGGGACGAGTTTGAATTCTTGCCGGAGTGGCTGGGGTTAGACGAGCACCTCGAGTTGGGCTTGGACCTCGCGATACTCCTCTGCGTCCACGAGAGGGACTTGGATTTCGTGATACTCCTCTGCGTCCACGAGTGGGACTTGGATTTCGTGATACTCCTCTGCGTCCACGAGTGGGACTAGGATTTGGCGATGGCGAAAATCTCCTAGTTTTGACAGGGCTAGCAGCTCTCGCTATGGACTGGCGTGTGGGGCTGGGAGCTTTGGACATTGCGCGACGAGAAGGGCTCGGATTGCGTGACACTCCACGGCGACCGCGAGTGGGACTGGGGGCTTTAGACATTGAACGCCTGCGAGTAGGGCTGGGCGCTTTGGACATTGAGCGGCGCGTGGGAGAAGGTTGGCGGGACGTCGCGCGACGGGTAGGGCTAGGAGCACGCGACATGGAGCGGCGACGTGAAGGGCTTCGATTCCCCAATCGCCCTCCACTTGGATTTTCAATTTCCACCCCCCGAATGTCGTATTGCTTACGAGTCGTCGACTTGAACGCCGCAACAGCCATCGCTGCAGCACTAAATTCCCTCCTATAGCTTCTTCAGACACAATTTCTACCAAGTTCTTAACCTTCCAAGCGAAGCAAGTTGTTCGCAACTCAGACTAACTGACTTCATTCGAACTCCTAAAAGCATACAAAAGGCACACCGCATCCCTTGTTGCGCACCACCTCCATCAAAAAGTAAACCCACTCTCACAACCTCACTTCCTAAAAGATGCGACCTCTACAACACCCACGACAGCAACTCCCAGCCACGAATTCCAAACATAAACGCGTAAAATTTCAAGCTCTCGACCTACACCCACCTCCAAGGCTTTAGTGCAGTTGACGAAGCACAAGTTCAAATTCCCAGAACACAGACACTCAGGAACCCTCATCTGCGACCTTGCAGTCTAGACGAACAACTTTTTTCACTAGGAAATGAGCTCCAAGGGTCTCAAAGGCGCGCTCCTCAACTTACAAAAGCTCCGCCAGCGCAGGATCGGGAGCTAGCCATGGCCACATCAATGCAAATGAAGTAATGACGCCACTAAACTTCCTCGCCTCCCAGGACACCACCGTCGAGCCTGTCCCCTTCAATTCAATCATTCTAATATTACCCCCATCGCCTCAACCCTGAGCACCTTCGTCAAGATCGTCCTTTAACCGTCCAATATTTGAAAATATATGCTCTCCTCGAGTATCGCCCCGCCGTGAATGATAGGGACCCATCTCTCTGATTGTGTATCATGTTGAGATCTTCATCGACTTTACTCTGGATGAATCATGCTGCAATTTGGGGTTCGAAGTGTTAAGACTTGCAGAGACATGTTACTGCCAGCGGCTGCGGACGCTTTGAGCCTGTCCAAACCAGCGATCTCTTCCTCTAATTGGACTTCTAGGTCAAATTTATGTGAGTCTCCGAACAGAGAGTAATTGTCTGACCTATTTCAACACCTACTTTCGTAAGTTCTATTCTGCGCCTGATGCGGGCTGGGTTGGTACATTTGAAACATGGAAGGTTGCCAGAGTTGGATTATAATGTTATGAGTGACGTGTATGATTGGCAGTCTCAGATTCGAATCGCATTTTCTTCAGAAATCTGCACCTGGACATTAAATTGTAGATGGATTATTTTTAGGTATCGGAACGGCAGGTATACAGTGCAGCAACGAACTTTTGAAGGTTTTGCAATATACATGCATCGGAGTGCGGGCAGAAGCATTGCGTTTTGTACTCAAGATACACAGCTCACCAGCTCCAAGACCTGCGACAAAATCTTCCTTTCAGCCTGTGCAGTAAAGAAGTCCATCTCAGTCAAAAGCAGTTGCAGGAAGTGGATGTAGTAATGTGATGAAAAGCTGCATCGATCGCAGTCACTTTTCGATTACGGCACTCGAGCGTTTCGAAGTACTCACTCAGTTTACAAGTGTCAGCGTGGAAGGTAAGTGCGTATGACTCAAGTAAGAGCGGAGCACTTGTAATGTTATCCCACTTTCGGAGGTTTTTAGTACGTGGTGATTCCTTTGCGAGAAATTACTACCTATCCTCCAGTTTAACCTTCGGCAATAGGACAATGGAAAAGCGAAGGACCGCACCCTATGATTCCCAACACATATTCTGAAAGTTTTGGAGTTTTTGAATGTGCATAGCTCCACATCCAAGGAGGCATATGCTAATCTTAGTGAGGACATGCGATACAACCAGCCAATCACTGGCTCGTCCACTTAGTAAGCATAGGCAGCCGTTTAGGAGTTCTTAAAAATATCTGGTACAAAATTATCAGTGACTCCTGCACTTCGACACCTCAAAGGCCAAATTCTCTCGACTCACACCTCTTGCTAATTTTGCTTCCAAATGTCTATCACCGAAGATGTCCTTCAAAACTGAAATGCTGAAGTGACCACGGGTCAGCCACTCCAATCAGAATTTGAGTCGCCGACATCGTGACATGAAGTACGCTTTGATATTATTGACGCTCCCCTACAACGGCTGTCATTATTCATATGCTTGAAGCATGACTGTCAGAAGATGTGGCGAGGGCATATTAGAAGGGCCTTCCAGTATTCATGTGAGACTATCATGAGGCATTGCTTTCAATGAAAGCAGGCCCCAGCAGATCACCATGTCGCTAATAGTAATCAACACTTCAAGTTACCTTGCTTAATTGCGATACACCACACCTCCAATGCTCTGCACCATTTGTTTATCTTGCCAAGGAATCCACAGCAGTGCTCTATTTCAAACAGTACAAAGGAACCGAAATCTGTCGCAAATCAGAAACGAATGGGTCATTCTTGGTGAATGACCCAAGTAACGTATCTGTAATCCTCTAAAGATGCACAATCTGTCTTTGAAGTGAGCCGTGTCAAATGCACGACCATCAGAAGACCAGTGTTACAATAGACTCTGATACTCCAGAATCTTTATACGTTTCAAGTAAAAAAACTAAATGGGACTTCTCAATATCACTATAGCATCAAACCGCCCTTACTATCAATACTTTCTTATACGGTATAAAGGAGAAAACAAAAAAAACAAAAAAAAAAAATTAAAATAGAGGAGGGATTCACATAATCATACAAGCAATAATGGAGGCTGCAATAGCCACCCAAAAAATTCTCCTCACCCGGCCGCAACAACCGTTTTTACAATTCTTTCGCGCCAAAGGCAAGTGCCAAGTCTTAGACGTAGCTACCAAATGCAATTGTTAAGCAATGACCTGTGAGGCCAGCAAGTTGACTTCATTCCCCCGAACATCTCTTCATTACCATACCTGCAGACTATGCACCCGATTCAACTGAATTCTCAAAATGAGAGGTTCCGAGAATAGTCTTTCCGAATATAATCCGCGCTGTCAGGGCTGGGCCGTGAATTTGTCCCGGAGAAGGGCGATGATTCACACTTCTCCAGCCCAAGCGTAAGCTGCTGGCTCTCCAACCGAATATCTTCGATTGTCACAACCGCGCGAGAGTCGTCAGCCTCTTTCGCAGCGTCACTCAAAAGAGGGGTCGAAAGCACCCTCACCATGAAAGGCCTATCAAATGGAATGTCCAGAGCTTTACCCGGAAACGCGTCGTCTTCCGCTCCGGATGTCACAACACTCGAGGTTTGTGTGCTGCTGGACTCTTCGACGGCAGAAATGAGGGAGCTGTTCTCATCGTGCTGGCTAGAGAATTCACTGCACTCTGCCTCATCATTCATCAGATCCGCGGGCTTTTGCAGACGCCTCAACTGCGCTACAACCTCGTCCATCATGGGACGTTGGTGCGGGGAAGTTTTTGTGCAGTCCAGGGCCAGGTAGAGCGCCTTCGTCATAGCCTCCTTATTTGCATCCTTGTCAGCTGAATCCAGCATTCTCACATCAAAAAAGTCTGGGGAGCTGCCCATTCGCCGCTTCACCCAGGCAATAATGTCGAAGTTCCTGCCCATGGACGGATCCTTCCCTGTGAGCAATTCGAGCAGTACAATCCCGTAGCTGTAAACATCGCACTTGACTGTCAGCCTGAGGCTCTTCTGATACTCCGGAGCAATGTACGCTTTCGTCCCTGCAATAAATGTGGTAACGTGCGTCTTGGCTGGATCAATCAGCCTGGCAAGTCCAAAGTCAGATACCTTAGCCTGGAAATTCTCGTCCAAAAGGATGTTGCTGGCCTTCACGTCACGATGGATGATCCGAGGGTCCCGGTTGTGAAGGTAGGCTAACCCTTCTGCGGCTCCTAGTGCAATCTTGAGCCTGGTTTCCCAATCCAAATGTGCTTCCTTGCTGCCTGGATTCCGTCTCATATACTTGTTGAGACTCCCATTTTCGAAGTACTCATACACAAGTAGCTTCCCATCCTTCGTCCTACAGTATCCCAGCAGTTGAACCAGATTGGGGTGATGGCAGTTTCCCACTGTCTCAATTTCTGCGCGAAGCTCACGGTCGCTCTGCTTCCCTCTTCCAAAGAGTTTCTTCACAGCTACAACTCTTGAGTCTGGCAGAGTGGCCTTATATACCTATAATATCCAGAGCAACACAAAGAGAATTCTTTTTTACGCTATGATAACAGTCTCCAAATTCTACCACTTGCATTTCTAGAATGGTCTTAAGAAATTAATCAAACGATATGTAGTGATCATGTCGGGATTGCAGAAGAAAGATCGCGGGATAAAAAAATTAAATCAAAACGAAAAAAAGAAAAAAGATGAGGGATCTGGTAATCTTGGCACCTTTGCAAAACCTCCAACGCCGATGAGGTTTTCCTTGTTGAAACCACCTGTTGCATCTTCAAGCTCCTTGTATTTGAAAGTGACGTTAGATTTAAGAGTAGGCTGCTTTGGCAAATATTTGAGGCCATTAGCGGCCCTGGGCTTCCCAAGGTCCAATCGCTTGTTCCAGACTATCCAGGTGCTGAAAAAGGTGGAGAGTTGGGAGCCCAGGTAAACATAGATGGGAGCGACGCAGGAACACATTAGAAATTCGAAGGTAGTTTACAATGAGATCTAATATGATGATGGTTTGCTAGGTATGAATTCACGGACTTGGTCGTCCAGGAGGGAGACCGTCTCCCCTTTCACATAAGGATACATCACCAACGAACATTCCCGGAGTATGATATCCACTAAGAAAGCCAGAAAGAAGTTGCAAACAGACACACACACACACACACGCAGGGAAACTTGGCAGGATGAATAATCAGCACGTTAGGATATGAAAATCTCTCGCCACAGAAACCCTCCGCAATAATCACGGAGAAGCTCCCCCTCTCAACCCACCATGACCTTCCAATGCAAACAGAAACGGAAACAGAAAACCAACAGAGAACAGCACCGGAACTACGCCGCGACTCTCGGAAACAACGGCTCGTACCTCGAAATCAATTACAAACACAGAGAGACGCGCAACCAAAATTGAACCACAAGAAACACAGAAATGCTTGATATCGCCAGAAGCGTGTCCACAACCACGGTGAGACACGCAACTTGAAAGAGAAGAAGAAGTAGAAGAGGAAGAGTGGTCTTGCGCACACGCTGTACAAGTGAGAGCAAGAAGAGAGACGAGTACGCGGGGCGAGGAAGCGAGAGAATGGAGAGGAGGAGAGACGCCGCAGGCAGCCAAGGAGGGGGCGCAGCAGCCGTGAAAGAGTGACAGCTCGTCTTCCAAAGGGAATCTGTCACCTCCTTGCTGTGTTTGGCATTCGCCTCCCTTCTCTGCTTCTCTCTCCCTCTCTCTTTCTCTCGCTTCCCGTGCGAGCGAGCAGGCTTCGTCGTCACCGTCACGAGTGCTGCCTCACTCGCGGGGCCATCGTCCCCCACCATCCCCACCCCCACTTGAGCCATCCCTCTACATTTACTCCTCTACCTTTGCCTTCATAACCCACCATACTTACTCCACAAGTTTTCATCTTTTTTGCGTAATTTTCCACCCCTTTCGAGATTAGATCTAACCCATCTTTGGGATTTTGCAAATTTTGGGTGGAGTATTGCGTGGTGAATACAACGAGAAATACACTGTCGACATGTTAAGTGGATTATACTGTCGTATAGGTGTTGTAAGAGGGTTTTTGTCAATAATACTTCGTTTATTTTTTGTTCTTCCCCCTTGTGAGCGTTGCCCACGTGGTGCGTAGTGAAATGCACCAATTTTGTCGATTTTTTTTTCGTTTTAGTAAACTGCACTCTCACGGTATTGATTTTTTCACACACTTCATATGGTCTTCGCTGTACATCTGACATCATGGTGGAGGTAAAACAAGTACATAGCATATGTTTCACATTGCTACAAAGGCCTTGGAGGTATAATATATACATACGTGTATACATACATATATATATACATATATACATACATATCCTTTGGAAGCTGCAGCCCATCTACTCATAGCAAAAGATAATAATAATTGAAACTGGGTTGTTTTTATTATATTGTTTACTTTTATTGGTTGGGGGAAATTGTTTGTGATAGCCTTAGGGTATTTCTCATGGTCTGACCCTAAAACCCGATTCCCCAGCATGTCCGCGTGGCAACAGAATGGAATATAGCTGCCCCGCTGCCCAGAACCGGTAGCGGTCAACACGTGGCACGGATTCAAATTTGTCAGAAGGTCGATGGCTACTTCGCCTTTCCCGAGGAAGGGTGCATGCTTCCACGATGATCTGGATCACTGCTCATTAATGAGCTCAAAAGCGCACCCCAATTCCGTTATTCAAAAAGCGACCTCCTCCCTTCACCGCGGCCTTGTCTATCGTCTATCGGCACTGTGGCACCTTTTTTCAATGGGGGGCATGAAAAATTCCCCTCCAGCTGCCCCTCCTGCCCCGCCTGCCCTCGTGGGCTGCGACAGTGGCAGACTCGGAGAAAAGTCAGCCTCCCCCATCGCCGTGACAGGGACCCTAAAATCCTAAACCCGCAAGGAAGGAAGCTTGGTTGCCTACAAAAAAAAAAATCTCATATGGTTTTAGGAGGACAGGAACACATTGTCTTTTAATCAACCTCCGTCCTGAGCCTTTCAGTATGTAAGGCTTCACAACCTAGCCATTTTGTAAAAACACTGTTATTGAGTGTTTTTAAATTATTCTTTTTCCTATTTTATTCCTATTAATGCTCACGAGAGTTGTTTGATAGTTTATTTGCACACACAAAAGGGTGCTTCCACAACACCCAATGCCATGTGCCATAATCCAGAGCTTGACAGCTTCATACGATAAAGGAGAGTAAGAAGGAAGTAATTATTTGAAGCTATGGGTCAGAAAAAGCTAACCTTTTTCCAGAATTTTTTTTTAAAAAATAAAAATACAGAAGTTATTCCTATAAAATCACTCATGCAAGGGTGTAAAATTAATCAACCTTTGGGTGGTCAATATACCCCCACGGCCTCCAAATGCTCTTATTCCCATCTATTTTAAAACCCTGTTACCTAGTATGTGATGAGTTCTTAGCTTTTCCCACACAACCTGCAGGTCAAAAGGAGGTAGATAAGTGGGTTTCCAATCATATTAGTGGGGTAGCTGAAGTGCCCATCCACACATTCACAATCTGAGCATTAGTAATGGTGATGGTCTTTTATTTTTCTATTAACACCCTTATTGTTCAAAAGTCTCCAATCCAAGAGCACAGAAATGTCATGAAAAAACACACTGTAAACAAACCACATGAAAAATTCAAATGTGGTTTAAAATAAGCTATGTGCTTTCTTCATACTTTGATTTTTGAGCTCATTTCTAATCCAATCCAATTCAATAAGTGTGGTGATCCTACATTTCAAGTGCACACATATATATATATACAACTTGCCATAATTAAAGGGAATGATCCTTAAACTCCTATTTAACATAAAGATTAGCAATTGATTCCTGGAAACTAGCTTTGCCCAATCAACTTCATCTTGGTTATTTGTTACAAAAACCATAAATATGGCACTTACCACATGCTAATAAAATGACATGTTTCTTACCATGTGTAATACCCCACTCCATTTTTTCAAATTTAATCACTTATCATATTTTTTAACAAGAACACATGGAAAAGCATGAAACCAAGTAAAATGTGGATTCACAATTTTGGTCTTTGCCATTCAAAACCAAATCTTCAATCAGAATTTATTGATAGGCTGCCCGAGTCAATGGAACCGTTCCCATCTTTGAATGGAACAGGTCCACTATAAAACACTGCTTTGTGAGAGGGCGGTGTATCATTGTAAGACCAAAATAGCATTTGATAAGAATTTGTGGAACATGGATAAGTTTTCTATTATTAATAATATTATTACTTGAAACTTTATCTCTCTGCCAACTAGGTCATAAGGCAATTAGTCTAGGTGGATGGGCACTTGCCCTTTTGTGCCCAATTTGTGAGAACAAGTCCACAATTGCAAAATAGCCCATTGGATAAGTTCAAATTCAAACCCATTTTCTAAAACCCCAGATCATGTGGTCACGTTCCCATGCTTTGGGCACCTGCGTGTGTTAGCCTGGAGGCTATTTGAAGCAGCCAAGTCATGTGCCAGCTAGGCTGCCTTGCTGGCACATTATGTTGAACTCAGAGTGAATATTTTCCTTCGCAATTTACAAGGACAACAGTGTTCCCCACAAGCTCAAGCTCATGTAAAAGTCTTCCAGAATCATGTAGCTGATGGATGGATGGATGGATGTGAAAACTGGATGAATGTTTTTTCATGATGAAATATGTTCAAGTTTTGTAATTGCATATATTTGTTCATAAAATGTAATGAGAATAAGTATGGAGATATTCCCATATTCCCGTGTATAATCTGCTTAATTATGGATTTAACCTAAAGAATGTGCATAAAATCCTCAAAATTAGAGTATGAGAAAAAAAATTGAACTCGATTTTGGGATGTAGCATTTCAAATACTTAATGTGGGATTTGTTATGACCCTTAAATGATAGAATATTGTTGTTTCATTTATGACACATATAGTGGCCTTAAGTTTGTTGTGGTTGAGTTGATGGAAGCAAATAGAGTCAGATGGATTCCCAATTAATTATAATGTCTCATTGTTGAAACTCTTCAGTCTTTGATCAACACATTATTGCTAGTTGCATATAACTGTTCTTTGGGTTCATGCTTTGTTATCTCATTTCACTTATTTATTTTTTCCACTTTATTTCTTTATTATTTCTGTACGGTTAAATGCAGTATCTTTGAATAAAATTTAAAAAATTCAGGTTTTTTTACTATTTTATTTCAAGTTTATCATGATGCTGTAAATTTTAAACAAGACAAACTGACAGATTAGAAAATTAAAATTCTGATTAAGTGGAACAAATGAAGTCTTTTGATTTTTGGAAAAAAAAAAAAAAAAAAAAAAAAAAACTACTACAAGAAAACACCAGTAATGTTTTTATTTGTTTATATTATTATAGTAAACAACATTGACGATTTCTTTACATTGGAATTAGCAGTATCTTTATTTTTCTATAATAAAAATATTGTATTTGGTATAAAAAACTGAAACAATCATTATGGTGTTTAGATTTATTTATAAAATATTGGTAATAATTACATCTTATAAAATTTGAACCTGTGATGATTTGATTTCAGAATTAATATTTTGAAGTTTTTAAAAATGAAATTGAAAAGAATAACCACCAAGTTGTACTTTTAATAAGTTTTGTACAATTGAGTTGTTAATACAAAAAACATTCTATTGTGTCATTCTTTTATTTTGACTTCATTACCAAGCATTGCTTCAACAATCTTCAAGAAGAACATTTGTTATTTTATTTCAATTTTTGACTATCATTCTTGGCTCTTAAAGCTGGAGACACAACATTAAACTAAAATAAAGTCTATTATTTTAAAGCCAATAAAGCTACAATCAAAATTCTTAGCTATATGTATTAATAAAATTGAATTTTTTTAAATAGATCTTTGAGAAGTTTTAAAAGAAATTTTAAACATTAAACAATAGAAGATTTGTGAACCAAAATTTTAAAGTGGAAAAAATAGAAAAAAGAAAATCATGAATAGTTTTTAATTGTGCCACTAAGAATTGTACAACACAAAACTTGTCAATCATGTCATAGTAATCTTGCTACAAGACATTTTGACTTTTATTGACAAACTAAATTAGTATTATATTTTAACATAATAAATAAGATCTTAAATTTTTTTGTTTTTGTTATATTAACAATAAAAAATTTTATTAAAAATCTTATTGATATTTATTATATCTTCTTATGTGAATAAAATCTACTTATTAAATATTTTTTTAAAATTTTACTTAACATCCTTAAAATGAACTATATTTATATATAGAAATATAATAAGTTAAAAAATAAAATAAATTATATTTAAATAAAAAACAACAGTAAATCAATCACAAATATTTTATGTTTTATTTTACTATTATTTAAAAATATATATAAACAACATAGATTTTTATTAGAGACAATTTTATAATTCCTTGCTTATTACTCATTGCAAATACCATTGCAACTTCCATTATCACTCATTGTCGCACAACTTCATTCATTGCTACACTTCTTTTGTTTCTTTAACTTTATAAGGTGTTGTTGCACTATTTTTTCTACACATGTATGCATCTTTATTGATCTAATAGTTATGCTGCACTTACTTAAATTGTTTCATTGTCAACATATAAATTGTTACATAAGACAAAAAAAATGTATCTATACAACTATTAGAACAAGGGCCCTTTGTCTAACGCTACTAAATATAAAATCCTATAGAATATCATGACAAGTAAGGTAGATACTTTTTGAAGCTTCTACAAGCCTCTCTTGTGATGCTAACATGATCATGTATGCCAATATGATGCACAATTTGGTCAAAGTAAATAGATTACAAGTGGTGCCAAAGAATAAGAAATTATTACTATTATACAATTACTATAAAGCGCATTTGGATTTTACCAATCAATACAAGCATTGGACTATTAAAGACAAAAAAAATTGTATGATTTGATAAGACTAAAATAAATTGTTTGAAATCAAATGAAAGGATTTGGTATTGGAAGAGAAATAGAGAAGCATTGTTTAACTATACTTGTCAAGCAACCATTAATATTGGTGGTTATTTGCTCATGGTTTGGGATTGCTTGACCACCTAGGCATACATTATTTCACCAAGATTAAAGAAAATATGAATTTACATTTTAATTGTATGATTTTATGTAAGGAGTTCATAGAGATCCTAAGTTATTACAACCTAGGTGTCATTGATGTAATTTTTGAATAAGACAATAATCCAAATTATACTTCTTAGAAGGCAAAAGAATGCTTTTGAAGAACTTGGCTTGTGAGTGTTGCAATGGCTAATGTAATCTTTTGACCTCAACTCAACAGAACACTTGTGGAAGCATCTTAAATGCCATTTGAATGCTTGACCAATGTAAACATTTCGGATGTTGGAGTTGTTGGAGAAGGTGGAGGACAAGTAGAAGAATCAGTCAGGAAGTCATTTTTAATTTTATAGATAGCATGTTACATTATGTATAGGTAGTTTTAAAAGCAAAAAGAAGGCCAATAAAGTATTAACTTACAAATAAAAATATTATTTGAATGTCCTCTATGTGCATATTGTCTTATTATTCTTTAGTAATACAATTGATTGTTATAATTTTGTCACAGACATATACATAGTTACCTATATGATCAGATAGAACTAGATAAAAGAAGGTAAAAGCAGGTTAATTCCATAATATCTTTAGAAAAACTTCCTAGAAACTTCATAGACATTGCTTTGACTTTATAAGTGTCCATAATAGACTTTTGGATTAGAAACTTGGTCAATAAGTTAGCCACATGTCGCACATGTTGGTAGCTTGAAGACCAAGCTAAATACGTGGCGAACATATAGGAAACTTGCCCTGCAAGTTCGACACGTGTCTTGCAACTTGGACACGTGTCTTGTAAATTGGACACGTGTTGGAGGTCCTATAGAACGTCGCCACTTAGCTCTTAGGTAGATAGTAGAAATAGAGACAAGAGTGAAGCCTTCTTCACTCTTGTCAACTCCTTTCTTGTTTCCAGTCTAGTTCAAGAGTCTCTAGTTTTCTTGTCTTTTGGCATTAGCCATTCCAGTTTCTTTTTAATATATATACTTCTTTATATTTATTTCTTTGAAAGAGGTCTCACTTGTTTATTTGACTTCATCCAGTTATTGTCCTTGACAGATTGACAAGAGTACACATACAGTATCAGAGCTTTGTCTTTTCTTGATTAAGAGTGGATTACCCCTTTCTCTTGATAAGACATAAGCATTTTAGAAGTTGTGGAGTATCCACTTCTAAACTGATATTGTTTTTAGAATTTTTTTTCTTTTGAGTGTGTGTTCCGTATTTCTTGAAGTAAGAGTAGACATCTTTCTTTCTATTATATTATCATGGCAGAGCTTGCGGAAATGAAGAGTGCAATGGCACAAATGCAAGAGCAAATGAGAGAACTAATGCTTGCAATGCATCAACTCAGTTTACCACCACAAGGAGCATCAAGATTAATAGGAAGTGAAGATGTAGAGATGGTTGAAGCTACGTCAATATCTACACCAAACCATGCTACTTCACCGATGATGGAGCACCGTTCAAATGTTAGAGAACCAAAAATCAGTTTGCTTGAGAAGTTTGATGGCACAAGATCTAAGTTTCGAGGATTCATCAATCAGGTACAACTGGTGATCAAACTTCAACCTCAGAGTTATCCTACGCAAGGATCTCAAGTTAGGTTTATTGGAATGTTACTTTCGGGTCCTGCCTTATCGTAGTTTTCATCTTTTCTTGAACGACGTGATCCAATATTGGATAATTTGGAGGCATTTTTTGCGGAATTTTGATCGATGTATGGAGAACATGATGCAATTCGTGCAACCAACAAGATTGCATCCTACGACAAGGCAATCGATCAGTGTCATTACACGCTTACAATTTTGACAACTAGCGACCGACATCAAGTGGGACGATGCTGCACTAATCAGTCAATTTCTCTACGGATTACAATATGAGGTAAAAAAGTTAATGCTCAATTTATCCGATCCTCAGACATTGAGTCAAGCAATTGATTTTGCTGTGAAGTGTGACAATCAACTTTTTGAGTTTTGATCCGAGAGTCGTACAAGGGAGCCTCAACGTTATTATTCAATGGCAATATCAACATCCTCACAAAACGTACATTCGGAAGTAGAAGACATGCAAATTGATGCGATACGTTTTAAACCTCTTACTGAACAAGAAAAGATTCGTCGTCGTCAAGAAGGATTATGTTTATATTGTGGAGAACCTAAGCACACTGCTCAACATTATCCAAAGAAACGTCGCAACTACAAAATGAGGAGTACGGCTGTCAAAGAAGACAACATGTCGGAAAACGAATTTGTCCAGCTACAATAGGGACCGTTGTCGTACTGCATTTACGTGCAGTGTATAAAAATATTAAAAATCTTGTATCTATTGTTAATATATGTGTGAGTGCTAGAGGTTATTTTAGAAGATATTATAAGGAGAGGATTTATTATAGCTACTTAATTAGTGAATTAAGATGGCTATTTATTTTGTTCCTACCTTATTTATATCCTAGAATAGACTCTTTTGTAATTAGAAGAAAGATAAAGGTTGTTTTACCTTTCTTGTTGACTTTTGAGGTAGAATGGACCTTATGAAGGGTAAGAAAGAAGAGCATGGAGTGAATAAGGCCCATCCAATAGGATTTGGCTGCCCATGTGGGCGTCTCATAGTCTAATATAGAAAGAAAGGGAGATATACTCCTCTTGTTAGACCGAGAGAAAAGGCAGTTTTTGAGTGGTGAACTTTGGAGAGAGATAGCTCCGAGGAGATAGAAGTGTTTGTAGTGAAAATTGGTGGGTGTGTTCTTCGAGTTGTGAGATTCTAGAACCTACTCACTTGCTTGTATTGGAGTTGTGAACAAAAGGTTATGCTTGTTTTAGTAGAGTGAGGTTTGCTGCCACCCGACGAAGAGGGGCAGAAACTTCGAGCTGCCACCGCAAGTTTGATTTCAACTCTTTCTTAGTGAAATTTATAGAGAGTGTGGAAAATTGTGCTAGCTTTCTATCAAGACATTTCTTGTAGCATTTGGAGTTGGAGAGCAAAAGTTGTGAGCTTGAGAGTGGGAAAGGGTTTGCTGCCACCCGATGAAGAGGGGCAGAAACTTTGTTCAATCACCCAAGTCGGACAGTCTCTTCAATCTTCTTGATAATTAAGATGCTAGTAGAAGCTTGTATAAGCTTTCCACAAAAACAAAAATCAATACATTTGGAGCTTTGATGAAAGTTTTAAGAGCCGTGAAGTGTCAAAGAGGGAAAATTGTTGCTAGGGTTTAAAGAGTAGAATCGACTAGCTACAAAAACTGGAGTTTGAGAGGCATGCATGCAAAATTTTAGGGAAAGCTAGATGATGGAGTGAGCTTTCTAAAAAGCTATTGCATGTCCAATTTGGAGAAGGGAAGTGATCACAACAAAGGCTGAAGTGAAGAGGAGCTTTGCTGCCTTTGCATTTGCTTGGAAATTTTAGGGCCTACTTCTTTTAACCATAACTTTTAAATGGTAAGTCATCTATTTGTGAAATTTTGATATGTTTTATAATGGATTATTGGCTTTCCGTAGGCTATAAGCACGCTTGATTCGACCTTTGGATGAATTTATAGTGATTTATTTAGTTTCAGCTTATTGTATAACTTGTATTCCTCATATGCGGTTGTATTTTGAGGTATACTTGAATACATACATACTTTGCTTATACCTTTTATACAAGTATATATACTTGTATTTATATAAGTATTATTATATAAGTATTCTATATAATATTTGTACAAGTATTTATATAAGTATTATACCAAGGATTTATACAAGTGTTTATACAAGTATTTGTATAAGTATTATTCAAGTATTTATATTTTATATTTATATAAGGCTTGTACAAGTATAATACAAGTATAACTTGAAAGCTTGAACAAATATTGTGCAAGTATAGAACATACTTGCACGGCTTCCTCTCATGTTCCCTGCTAGTTCTAGTAGCAGGTAGGAACCCGGCGTTTTTCCAAGGCGAATCCTCTCTACCCGACACCGTGCGGCTGGAACCATGTACAATTTCCAATAAAGGTCCTATTCTCTCCTCAGAACCCTCTCTTTGTTTTATGATAGATGTATATTTAGGACCAAAAAATTACAGAGCCTCTGCCTTATTAGATTCAGGAGCCTCAGCATGTTTTCTAGATGAACAATTTGTTAAGAATCGTAAAATATCTTTAGTACAGAAACCTAAACCCGTACATGTAGAAGTCATAGATGGTCGCCCATTGTCCTCAAGAGATGTCACTCATGAAACCCATCCTATAAAAGTAACAATAGATGGTCATAATAGCTATGTAACCTTTAACATAATTAAATCTCCATCTAATCCAGTTATTCTAGGTTTATTATGGCTAGAAAAATATAACCCTCAAATAGATTGGAATTCTCGTAGACTTGACTTTTTCCAGGATATTATTAAACATCCTATCGATCTCGTAAAAAGCTACAAGCCTGGTATAATAAAACCTGTACTAATAGGTGCAAAAGCTTTTATACACGCAGCAAAAGAAGGATCAACTTTTGCTATTTACGCAACACCCATTTCTGATAGTGGAAAGGCTTCAAGTGGCATTCCAAGCCAATACCGAGACTATCAAGATATTTTTGAGAAGAAGAATGCTGATATTCTTCCGGAGCATCGCCCATATGATTGTTCGATTGATCTCAAAGAGGGATCTCAGCCTCCTTTTGGACCAATCTACAATTTATCACAAAATGAGTTGGCTGAACTCAAGGAGTATATTGAAGAGAATCTGGCCAAGAACTTCATACGCCATTCCAAATCTCCTGCAGGAGCTCCAATTCTATTTGTGAAGAAAAAAGATGGATCATTACGAATGTGTGTGGATTATCGGGAACTTAACAAGATCACTATCAAGAACAGGTATCCACTATCTTTAATCTCTGGACTTCTTGATCAACTGAATCAAGCTAAGATCTATACAAAAATAGATCTACGAGGAACATACAACTTGATTCGTATTAAAGAAGGAGATGAATGGAAAACTGCATTTCGAACAAGGTATGGACATTTCGAATATAATGTTATGCCTTTTAGACTCACAAATGCACCAGCTGCTTTCCAACATCTCATGAACGATGTTTTTCATGAATTCTTAGATGATTTTGTTGTCTGCTATCTAGACGACAATTTAATCTACTCTAAGAACGTAGAAGAGCATGAAACACATGTTCGTCATGTCTTACAAAAACTTAGAGAAATAGGATTGTATGCCAAGATGGAAAAGTGTGTATTTCACACTACTCAAGTTGACTTCTTAGGATATATCATCTCGAATGATGGCCTCATAATGGATCCTAAGAAAGTCCAAACAATCATGGATTGGAAGATTCCAAAAACAGTAAAGAATGTATAATATTTTTTAGGATTTGCCAATTATTATCGAATCTTCATCAAGAACTTCTCTCAAGTTGCAGCCTCACTTACACGTTTGACTTGTAAGGACAAGCTCGAGTGGAGTAAAGAAGCAGAAGCATCATTTGAAATTTTGAAGATAGCTTTTACTTCTGCACCAATCTTGTATCGCGTTGATTTTTTCAAGACATTCTTTATGAAAATGTATCGATCCGACTTTTGCTTTGGGCAACAGTTTGTCACAAATAACATGACAAACCCATTCCAGAGTTTCTATTCCAGAAATTTTCGGCATACAGAGATCAACTACAAAATCCACGATAAAAAACTTCTCGTAATTATGGATTCTTTTCAAGAATGGCGTCATTATCTAGAAGGCGCTTCTAGTCCAGTCACCGTATATACGGATCACAAGAACCTCGAGTATTTCATGTCAGCACGCGTATTGAATCGTCGTCAGGCTCGTTGGAATATGTCTCTATCAAGATTCGAGTTCATTATTACATATCGGCCAGGAAAACAACAAGGTCTGTCCGATGCACTTTCTAGACGTTCTTATCTTGCACCAAAAGAAGGAGATGCAGCTTTTGATCAACAAAGAACGACTCTCTTAAAGTCGGAGCAATTTTATCTTCGGGCAACAAAATCAACATTAACTATTGATTCAACTTTTCTCAAGCAAGTCTAGTTAAGTATGTCCTCAGATCCCCTTATTCATGAATTTAAGAATAATTCTTCTAAGTCTCATGATATTTCAAAGTTTGAGTTCAAGAAAAATCTACTCTATTTTGAAGGGTGCTTATATGTTCCAGAAGGTGAAGCACGATTACGTGTTCTTCAAGCTCGTCATGACTTCCCGGCAGCAGGACATTTTGGGTACAATAAGACTCTAGAGTTGATATCTAGAGATTTTTGGTGGCCTCAAATGTGGAAGAGAGTCAAAGATTTTGTAAAAACATGTGATGTTTGTTCAAGATCAAAAACTCCTCGCCACCGACCCTACGGACTTCTTCAGCCATTACCCATTCTAGAACAACCATGGTCTTCTGTGTCTATGGATTTTATCACGGATCTTCCAAACTCAGGTTCTTATGACTCTATATTCGTGATAGTAGATCGTTTCACTAAGATGGCACATTTTATACCATGTAGAAAATCTATCACAGGCAAAGAAACAGCTAAGCTTTTCCTTGACAATATCTACCGCTATCATGGATTATCTAAGGATATTATATCGGATAGGGGAACTCAGTTTGTATCGAGATTTTGGAGAACGCTTTTCAAGATTCTAAAGGTGGATATAAAGCTATCTTCAGCTTTCCATCCTCAAACTGATGGACAAACGGAGCGCGTAAATCAAGTCTTGGAACAGTATTTGAGATGTACCATCAACTACCAACAAGATGATTGGACAACTCTTTTACCATTGGCAGAGTTTGCTTATAATAATACGGTACATTCTTCTACACAACAAACACCTTTCTTTGCCAATTATGGTTACCATCCACGACTTGATACTTTTGACTATTCAAAAGTTGACAATCCTGCGGCGGAAGACTTGGTAAATCATTTGTCAGAACTACATACAATAATGAAGGCACAATTAAAGGAAGCTCAAGAACGACAAAAGATAAACGCTGATGCGTATCGAAAGGAACAACCACAACTCAACGTAGGCGACAAGGTATGGCTACTTCGTCGCAATATCAAGACTACGCGACCTTGTGACAAGTTGGACTATCGTAAGCTTGGACCTTTTCGTATTTCTGAACAAATTAATCCAGTTGCATATCGATTACACCTACCAGAGTCTATGAAGATCCACCCTGTATTCCACGTGTCTCTTCTTGAACCATATAAGACAATGAACATACCAAGAAGAAGACAAGTGCCACCTCCTCCTATAGAAGTGAACAATAATGACGAATTTGAAGTGGAAGAAGTCTTAGATTCAAGGCGGCGCCGAAATAGGTTGGAATATCTTGTTCACTGGCACGGATACGATATTAATGAGCGCACATAGGAACCAGCAAAAAATTTGGCGAATGCAGCGAGGAAGGTGGAGACCTTTCATCAACAACATCCATCAAAACGAAGATGAAGACTTTCCCTATAAAAGAAACAAAATGTAGGCAAGATAACATTCAACTTTCTATCCTTGTTTGTAGCTTGTTTGTATTTTGTGACGCTAAGGAGATGGAGAATCAACAGCCAGCGGATTTGACTCAAGAGCCTTCATTTGCTAACCTATCGGATGAGACATTGCGACTGTCACAACCCTCAAGATGACGCAACTGAGATGAAGATCTTCAAGAACGACATGTTCTTCCTCAAATAGATGGCGAGATATAATGTGTTTGGTATCACGATCTTGGAAGAGATTCTCGATGTTTGGTGATTTTATTGGAGATAGGAACAACTCCTGACGGTGTTCCAGATGTGACATTTGAAGGAAGTTATGAAGGTCACAACAATGATCAAATAACAGGGTGGTCTTCTCGCCCTGGAATGGGACACTATCGATGGCTGAGAGGATCCATCAATTACCTTCGAAGAGAACAAAGATCAGAATATGTGGCAAATACTATTCGCCGCATCTTAGACTTTCTACACATGTAATCACCGCTCCTCGTGGAACTCGTCCTTTAAAGGGGGGGTAATGTCACGGACATATACATAGTTACCTATATGATCAGATAGAACTAGATAAAAGAAAATAAAAGCAAGTTAATTCCATAATATCTTTAGAGAAACTTCCTAGAAACTTCATAGATGCTGCTTTGACTTTATAAGTGTCTATAGTAGACTTTTGGATTAGAAACTTGGTCAATAAGTTAGCCACATGTCGCACATGTTGGTAGCTTGAAGACCAAGCTAAATACGTGGCGAACATATAGGAAACTTGCCCTGCAAGTTCGACACGTGTCTTGCAACTTAGACACGTGTCTTATAAATTGGACACGTGTCTTGTAAATTGGACACGTGTCTTGTAAATTGGACACGTGTCTTGTAAATTGGACACGTGTTGGAGGTCCTATAGAACGTCGCCACTTAGCTCTTAGGTAGATAGTATAAATAGAGACAAGAGTGAAGCCTTCTTCACTCTTGTCAACTCTTTTCTTGTTTCCAGTCTAGTTCAAGGGTCTCTAGTTTTCTTGTCTTTTGGCATTAGCCATTCCAGTTTCTTTTTAATATATATACTTCTTTATATTTATTTCTTTGAGAGAGGTCTCACTTGTTTATTTGACTTCATCCAGTTATTGTCCTTGACAGATTTTTGTACTAGATATAAAAGTGATAGTATTTAGTTTATTATTTGAATGGAAAGCCATTTGAGATTATAGAGGGATTGCAGCAAGATAAGATATGGAATAAATATAAGCATTGAAATAATTTTTTAAGTTATTGTATATATATAATTAAATATATAGATAAAGTTATATTATTTAAATTAAAATTTAATCATATTAAAAATTATTAAAATATTAAAATAAATATAATTATAAATAATTTAAATTATATTGCTTTGATTGATAAAATAGTAATTAAAATGAACCTTTAAACTTTGATATAGAAAATAGATTTATAAGATTTGGTTTAAATTTTTTTTAATAATAAAAAAGTTTTAAAGATTTTTTATAATTATTAAATATTATAATATATTAAAAATAATTTAAATAAGTATAAAATAAATAATATAAAATATAAATTATTATTATTATTTTTAATAATAAAATATTAATTTATTAATTTTCTAAAAGAAATAAGTTTTGATATTATAATATTTAGTTTTATTAAATTTTTTTATATAAAACTTTATTTATTATATTTTAAACTAAAATTTTTAGATTAAAAATTTTAAAATATTTAGTTTTAAAGAATTTTGTATAATATTTTAGATATTCAAATGCTACCAAATATACAAAAAATGTTTTACTAGAGGTAGAAACTAATATTCATAAAAAATATTGTTTCATTTAATAAATCATTTGAATCTGATTTTGATCTATTTAATTTTAAATATTTTGTAAGTTAAATTTATAATGAATTATATATAATTGTACAAATACTTAACACAACTCATTGTGTTTTAAATCATAAAATTATAAAATGATGCAATTGCAGAGTATTTTGGATCATGATGCTGGTATTTGGCATCATGATGCAATTGCAGAGTATTTTGGATCTATTTTATAATCTTCTTGATGCAAAGACTGCAGAGTTTTTTACAGCACAAAAACGACACTACAAGCAAATTTGCAATGCATTTTTAAATGCTACTTTTGTCCTAATTAGAAGCCTCCTCTTGACTCTTTGAAGTGATGTGAATGAGGACCTGCATCAAAGTTTTTTTGTCAAGAAATTTGTTGTTGAGGAAACAACACCTCTTCCTTTAGCCCAACCTCATGAATACCGATCCACAACAGCACTCCTGAAAGTTTTCTTACGCATTTAAAGAACACATATACACCATGAAACAGCAACAATTTCAGGTCTTTAATCACTTTCCAAGCACTGATTGTGCATACAAAATATGATCATTATTGATTTTGGACAAAGATACATAACCATGAGTCCTTTGTGACGTCAAATCTGTATCACAGGTGCAAAGACAAAAAGCATCGTTAATCAATGAACGAGGTTCTGTCCAAACATTCGAAAACCTTGTCCTGAGGCAGAGCAGCAAACCATGTCTCTGCCATGGATTCTGATTCCAAGAAGTATCTGGTTAAAGTTGATGTTTCAGCAAGTATTTCAATAGGAGCAGTTGCCCTTTGACGTTCCTGAATTGAGCAGAGTGTCCTTGATGATCTGCAGCGTATCAGCCGAACTTGAATTTAAATGATTGTTACATTCCATTCAATCTGTCAAACCTTTGCAGATGAATATAAGATTATGCAACAATTTGATGACTGGCGTGCAACAGAGACTGATCTTGAGGAATTGTCTACTCTCTTACATAGTTGTGTTGATACTCTAGGGTTTTGAGGATACTATCACAGAAAACCAACGGTGATTGAAAATTGGCTACTTCACCTTGGACATGAGTCTGAGATGCTGCTCCCCACTGATCATGGAACTGTCAAGTGAGATCTGTGTGCGAGTTGTGACTTCTTTCGCAAACATGAGTATGAGGAACTCCAGTTGATTTTTTGAAGTATGAGGAACGTTTCAAATATCTAGAAAGCAATCATCAAAAAGGAGTTCTCACAAGACACTTCAACAACCAAGCAACGAACTACACCTGTTAGCAATGCACATTTAACAAAGATGGAACACTCAAAATATTCTTTGATTGCAAAACATTAAGAACTATAGAAAAAATGAATTAGACACCACAGCTTCAATGCTTTACCTCTCCTCTTTTTTCGAATTGGAATGAAGAAACAGCTCATGCGCCCTGAATGAGCCAACTGACTCTCAGCTCGTACCAGTTTCACAGCTAAAAAGCACCACACTAAAGATGAATGACATTCCACATTGTAGACCTCAAAGTACAATGCAAATGCAACTCTCACAAACAAGTAGAATGGAGTCAACAACAACCTGCTTCGACCATCTAATGTTAATGCATCGACATTGATCCGAGCCAAACAATTAGAAATCAAATCACCCTCCCTCAGCTTCATTGCTTACGACAAAAACAGTTGGTTATCTAAGCCAATGTCCTAGGAACTCGTCCTTGCTTACTGCACAATATTACTGAAACTGCAATTAGAGAAAGAGAAAAATTGCATCCAAAAGATGAAGACTACTTAATTTATTTGATAGCATTGAACCATAAACTCATATGCATCTGGTTGAGCATTCAACCCGAGTCTCTGTGCTCTCTTCCGGCAAAGTAAATGCATCGTTATTGCCATAGTGTCTCCATCCGTTTTACTCTGCATTAAACCCATGACCTCAATTGTGCCACCTAACTGTGTTTGTCCCACCATCTGCAAATTATATGAAGAAAAAAAAACAGACCTCAGTCTTTGCAAAAATATCAAACGTTATGAACAGACGACAGTAAACCTCATCGGGTCCACGACCCCAGTTTCTCACTAGAATATATTTCAATGAAGAACGAGCTGGTAAATCCTCGCCATTGTAAGCCACCAAATTAGGGTTACTGTATGGAGAAAGAGGAATTCAGGACAGGTAACTTGACGGTATCGAAATGGTGCGAATCGTGGGTCCGAGGGCTTCTGCTGATGAGTGCTGCTCACAAAAACTTCGTCATTCTCGAAGATGGCGTCGAGATCCGGTGCTGCTGAAGTCAATTTCATTGCAACGATATTGTTCTCCATTTCCAAGGTCTGACCGGCATCAGTCGCTGAGGACACAACCCTAAAATTCTGAACCATCACACTATTCCCCATTTCATGCTCTTCCGGTGAACTGCTAAAAAGGGTTGTATTGAAACTAGTTAGGCACACACTATTTTATCTCTTTCATTAAGAAGGGCCAAAAATGAATAGTGTGGGCCTACAAGAATGTCCTGGTTCTCTTCCTTCTCCCGTCCGTTCCAGACTTGTTTTACCAATTCTGGTAGGACTTCCTTTTTCAAGCTTTACACAGGTGTACCTCGGTTGTTTAATACCCCTTAATTAATATTCCTTGCTTACCTGATAATATTTGCTGGAATGGAGATCATATACGTATATTCCTTAATTAATATTCCTCGCATAATTTATAAATTTTTTATCCATCAAGGTTATTAGTAAAGCGGGGTACATCTGTATAAATATATTGGTCGCCAGTGAATGTTCTCATCTTATGTTTTCAAATTACATCAGAAAAAGATCGTAACGGAAAGCCAAACTTGAGATTTAAAATTCAGTGACCGAAATTTATCTGGATTTCTGAGGTCTTTTTGG
Organism: Physcomitrellopsis africana; assembly: GCA_036785485.1. Taxonomy (NCBI): domain Eukaryota; kingdom Viridiplantae; phylum Streptophyta; class Bryopsida; order Funariales; family Funariaceae; genus Physcomitrellopsis; species Physcomitrellopsis africana. Next base: position 145,791 of record JAWRVF010000690.1, on the reverse strand, counting down.
GACAAAGATAAATTAATTTTGTTTGATTTGGAAGTCTCCTGGGGAGGACCCTTCCGCGAAATTCCAGAGACAACGATGGACTGACCAGGAATCAACGACAAACGACCTCAGTACTCCCACGTCCACGCCACTGCCACGTCGGATCCCGAGCAAGGTGGGCAATGGTCAACATGAAAGCTGACTTGGCAACAGCCTCGCGTGTTTGTCGTCCTTGTCACGCACCGACACAGGCTTCGAGCTGCATGTTTCCAGACCCTTCCTATTCGTTCGGCGCCGTTCGCGATGATTCAGCATTCATGTCTACTGGTCGCGAAAATTTGTGGAGCTTGTGGCAACAGTCTGCGGAGCGTAGGAGGAAGTAGACTGGATTTCGATGGTTGAGAGTGGGAAAGCTCTGTAGGCTAGCTTACACTGCTGTCTTAAATTTTTTGATTAGAGTCGACTTCTTGGGAGGCTTAGAGCAATGTCGACGGAAATTTCAGAGTCGTTGAAGTTTAGAAAGAATTTAGGTGACGGTTTCGTGATTGGAAGGGTTGAGGATATGATGAATACTGTGGAATGCTCGTGGAAGTCGAATGAAGCGGTGGTGGTGGGGCAAGGGCTTGTGACTGAGGGTTGGTCATGTTTCAGTATTCGCCCCTGCATTTGGTTTGTGCTCTGCTCTATGATAGTGAAAGATTGTTACGGCAGGCTGTTGCTTCATTGTCGGGTGGTGACCCGGTGATCAATTCTGTCGAGCGGGTGTTGAATAACGCGGCAGAGAAGATTCCGTCGCAGAGTCCTGCTCTCATTGCCATCCCTTGCAATGATATCGGGTGCTTATCGAAGTCGCATTGTTTGCAGACGTCTAGAGGCGGCTCGCGCATTGTTGTTGATCAGCGCCGCCTGAGGATCCTCAGAATGCAGAGTGCTTTGAGTAGGCTGGTGCAAGTGCTTTTACGTGAGCGTTGGCTAAATTCATGCGCATTTCTGTTGCTAGCAGTTGCCGTTTGTATGTACTTGATTCCACTCTATGGTCCATCTAGTCGTTATCTAAGATGGATATGGTCGATCTTAGCGACAATCAAATCGCTGTTTTAAGCACTGGACCGCCTTCATTATTTGAATTGTAAAAATGGTGGGACTGGAATGCTGGGTACGGTTGACAGGGAATGTTGAGTGTCCGAATATATTGTTAAAGTTGTCACATCTTTGGCTTGCTGGTATTTGGCGTCGGGTGAAGGCAGGGATCGAGGCAGTAGGGAGATTAATCTTTGACTTAGTTGAAAAACAAGCAATGTATGGATGCGTTGGAGAATTGTTTGTATCAGGAGACTTGCTACTTGAGGGGAATATGTCAGCAATGGACTCACCTCGACAGTCAGATGAGCAAGTCCCTAACCAACCAGGCATAGTTACGCGGCATCCAAAGGATCCTACACCACCATGGATTTCATCAAAAGAATTGAACAGTCAATGACAAGAGATAGTAGATAAGGTAGATCAACATTTATGGAAGCCAAAAGATATCCCATCACCATTATAAAAGCTTATACAACTATATGATGGTGCTGGAGGCATAATTCTAATACAACTCTTTGTTAGACTTAGTAATGGTTTGGCTATAATATTGGAGATATGATTGTCAATACAAAGCTATATGTACAGAGATACCATACTTATGTAGACACCACTCTTTGTGGTGAGGAAGATAGCAAAGCATTACTTGGAGTAGCTATAGTTGCGATATCTAAGATAGCTACTTGTAAATGCCATTCAAGGTTATATATTATGACTTCTAATAAATATTATTCTAATTAGTGAAGAAGATCTTCAAAGGTTGGACATGGTGGATCTTGTGATGTGATGGCTAGATGGCCTTGTTAAGGGCATTCTCAAATAAGATATAGCTAAGGACTTTGAGATCCATACTCAAGTTTATTTTAGAAGCTCTTACAATCGCTACATTGCTGGCAATTGAAATAAGACAAGACTATGGTTTATATATTTGAAAATATGCTACCACTAGGAGTTGTGAGATCACAAGTCCTTGTGGATGCTTAAATAATATGCCGTCATCTTGGAAAGCTAATGGTAGTAGATATTGCAACTTTAGGATCCTATGCTCATTAATTGAGATAAAAGTGGACTAATTTGGCCCACAAGCTTGATATATCAATATCATTGTATCTTGTTGGTCATCCACAAAGGAGGGAGGTTGATTATAACTTAGATAAGAAACAATATATCCAAGCTGTGGTGCAAGACAACCAACTCCAATAATCATTAGTTGATTATGTAGAATTTTTTTAAATATTATTATCTATATTGATTAATTATCTTTGTTCATTTGCATTTTGAGAAGGTGGACCTAGTCTTGTATTTGATATACATACACAAAGATTTAAGGAGTCTAATATAGATGAGTGTAAACATACCATGGATTTTCTTACAAGTACCACAAGTGCATTTGGTGTGATAGAGATGTAATGTTGTCAGATCCTTGGTCAAGTCGTAGAGCTTATTTCTATGGTTTGGTTTGTAAAGCATGCTTGGTATTTCAAAGATACAACAATAGTCGCTTTAAAAAATATTTGGAGGTATATGCTTCAAGTTAGGAAGCAAAGACTATTATACCTCCAATTGTACAAAAGATAGTCCTTCTAAAAGCTAAAGTTTGGTAAGATAGTAGGAAAAAATAGAATCAAGTTCTTAAAAAGATAAGAATCTAATGTAGAGTGGCTTGTAATAGATGATCTAAGAGGTCAACATATTTTGGTAACACTTGTATAAGACTTGGAGGGATATAAAGAAAAATTCGTTATATTTCAATCAGAAGATAATTATCCAATTTTTAAACATCCATATAAGCTTAATATTTTTAAAAAAGATGGACTTAAGTTGAAATGCAAAGAACTGTTGAATGTTAGATTGGTAGAATTTTCAAACAGGAAGTATACATGTGTAAGAATAATATCAACTAAGAAGAATATCTTTGGAAATTAGATGGAAAAGCAAATATGTGGAGAGTATTATCTTCTTAATGAAAAGACTAAGTCTAATTGATATCCAATGCCAATACCTCAGGAATTATTTGATATAATTGGAAAGATAAGAATCTTTAGTACTTTAGATTTAACATCAAGGTATCACTAATTACCATTAAAATTTGAAGATAAGATGAAGATAACATTTTGGAGAGTAGATGATGATAGAAGAGATATGTTTTTTTATTGAAAGTTTTTGTCTTTTGGCTTAAAGAATGCTCTAGCAAAATTCTAATACATTATAGATTAAATTTTGAAAAGATTGCCATTTGCTTGGTATTATATTAATGATGTAATAATATTTAGTAATATATTAGAGGAATATGTGAAATATTTGCAATAAGTCTATTAAGAAATTATAAGCATAAGATTATTTTCTACATCAAAGAAAGTATAAATTCTTTTCTAATTAAGTGCTTTATTTATGGCATATAATTACACTTCGTAGATTGAGAGTACAAGAGGTAAAAATAGAAGCATTAAAAATAATAAGTGTACATAGTAATATGTCACAATTGACAACTTTCATGGAATTGGCAAACTATCACAAAAGGTTTGTTTATGATTTTAATATTTTAGTTAAATTATTGACTCTATTAACATGGGCTAATGAAGAATGAATGTAGAGTCTTGCTCAAGAAGAAGCATTTGAGGCCTTAAAAAGAACATTAGATTTAGCACCAATATTGAGACTATCAGATGCTTGACAACCTTTCCAACTCTATATAAATTGGAATGTGTTGGGAATTGGTACAATATTAATTCAAAAAGATGATGATTGGAAAGAATATGTCATTGCATATGCTTCATGGAGCAACAATAATGAAAAAGCCAATTATTTATTTTATAAGGGTGAATGTTTAGCAATAGTATAGAAAGTATTTTAATTTTATCCACATTTATATGGCCAATATTTTACACTTGTGACAAATCATCAACCGTTAAAATGATTGATAGAATTTAATAAGCTTATTAGAAAGTTAGCTAGTAGACTTTTATACTATAAAAATATGATTTTGAAGTAATTTATAAGATAGGGTTTTAAAACTTAGATATTGATGGCTCGAGTAGTAATTCCAGTCTTTTGGATGAAGACTTAATTAGTACTAAGTGGCAAGATATGTTAGATTAAAAGATAGTGTTATTGTGGCATGTTGCATCTTATTTGATTTGAATAGAAGGAAGATTTTACTAAGTTATTAGAAATATTTTAGGAGCTGATATAGATGAGAATTTAAATCAAAGAGTATCTCAAATCATCATGGATGTGCAAAAAGATCAAGGAACTTTATATCATCTACAATATGCAAAATTTCTATGTTATACCATATTTGAAGAGAGAGATTGTATATCTCATTGTATGACTATATTTTATTGGGAAGATAGTCTTATGTTTTGGAGGTAGTAAGATGGGATACAAAGAGTGGTTCCTTAATCTAATCAACGTTTTTAGTTGATATAGTAAGTTCATGAAGACTTGGAATATTTTGGAATATATTATACATATTCAATGCTACCTAGTCAATATTGGTGGATAGGTATGCAACAAGAGGTAGTAACCTATGTGAAAAGATGTGAAGTTTATAATTGAATAAGATCAAGCTTCAACACTTTGTCTCATCAATTACAACCTTTATCAATTATAGGATTGGGCTATAAGTGTAGTCTTGATTTTGCTAGACTATTATTGATTATACCATGGGGTGTCAAGTATATATTTTTTATAGTGGAGCATTTCAACAAGTAAATTAAGTTGGTGGCTTTACCACAAAATTCTTTAAAGCTAATAGTAGTAGCTTTCCTAAATAATATTCTTGCTTGGTTTGGAATCCCTATAGAAGTATCAATAGATCAAGAAAGAGAGTTTTTTGGATCTTTTGAAGAGTTGTATACTAAAGCTTTGATTGATCATTATACAACATTTAAAAACCATCTAAAGACCTATAGATTGGTAGAGAGAGTAGTTCATACAATCAAGCACAGATTGCACAAATATAAGTTCTTTGCAAGCAACCATAAAGATTGGAATTTGAAATTGCCTTAGATAACAATGTGTTATTGCTTTAATAAACAAGCATCTCTTACATCTTTTAGTTCTTATCAACTATTATATGGTAGAGAGCTCATGTTACTATTAGCAATGAGAGAGAAGTTAAAGCCAATTGTTGACTTTGATGATTAAAGAATTTGGATTCAACTATTACAAGATTCAACTAAGTATTTTCAAAGGGCCTTGCCAATGGCTATGGAGGACTTGGTAATAGTGCAACACAAAGATACATTAAGATATGTATGGATTAGAAGTGGAGTTTATAAATCTTAATTTTAATAATTTAAAATTAATAATTATATATATTTACGATGTGAAATACTAACAACTTTGGATATACAAATAAGAAGGACCATCTTAAGAATTAAAACAATCTTGCCTAATAGAGTCCTTTGTTTAGAAGACAAAGATGGATAAAATGTAAGAACAATACAAAGAATTGTGTTCCTTATTATTTTCATATTAAAAGATCCATATATTCAAAATTAGTGGTTGTTCCAATTGGGCTTAGATATTTTGTATGTAGCAAAAATATGGATGTAGCTACCATGTTATTTTGTGATTTGTATCAACAATGTTGGAAAATGATATGTCTTTGACCACCATTAGCCAATCTTTTTGACAGATGTTGAATTTATCTATAGTATAGGTACTAATAAATTTGATACCTTTGAATAGATAGAGATATTTATCTTATTTGTGGATGAAGGACATGTTCATTATTTTGATATTTTGGATAGAAGTATGAGTGGTAGAACTTATTTTTGAAGCTTGGTTAGGAATCAATTGGAAGAAACTATAATAGGAGCTATTAAAGATGAAACTCAATTATTTTCAACCTACCTCTTTAGTAATGGTGTAATTGAAGCCTTCAATTGATTGAGAGCCTAGCTAATAGACTTCTTTTGCAACATATTTTTATATATAATAGATTAAAGAACATTGTCAAAAATTTTAATACTTATTTTTTTTTTCTAACTAAACTGCAAAGGTGTAGTACTTAACTATGGAGGCAATTGTGTAATTATATATTATTGTCTTTTTTAATGTCGATTTTTTATGTGGCTACACATGATTGGTATTTGTTTTAGACTAACAATAAATTTTAATAGTAGCATGTAGTGATACAACAACTATTACGCCATTTTATAATATTGTGATTAAATATCCTCTTTTAGCTTAGAATATATTGGTTCTAATAATAATAAAGTCTTAAAGATTGATTTAAGCAAAGTATGACTAGACTATTAACATCCAGCTTGAAAGAGGTATAAAAAGAGATATTTTGGAATTAGTTTGATAAAAAAAATCTTTGGTTGCTTCTTTTTGTGTTCTATTCTTCTTAAGTCTTGTATATAGAGTGAGTTGTTGGAATGTAGGAGATGAATCCTTGTTCATAGATTTCTCCTTGTTGATTTCATTTGTAATGCAAGGTTAGTCTTATGAAGACATAGTAGAAGCTTGAGTGTAAACCTTATTATTATATGGCTATGTACTATTATCTTGTTTAATATAGATTATCAATGTGGCTATACATGATTGGTGCTTATTTTAAACCAACAATAGATTTTATTAACAACATGTTGTGATATGATAAATTTTTGACGCAACAATCAAGCTGTTTCTTCTACTACCAAATAAAAAAATCAAATAACAAAAAATAAAAGAATATTATCATTTTTATAATTATGGCATAACTTTTATGAATTGATTTTATATTTAGAGCCAAATATTATTCTTGATTTGTAATTTTGTTCATCACTTGATTATATTTTAGTTGAAATCTAATTATATAGATTCTATGATTGATTTTCTACACCTTGTGTCTATTTTTATATATATTAAAATTATTCAAATTAAAATATATTATTTTTTCTTGTTGATAATTTGATGAAAGATATAAAAAGAGTTTTTCAATGGTTTATATTATATAATTGAATAAATGAATCCATCTTACAAAAATGGTTTTAATTTTACTTGTATTTGATAAATATCTTCTAATAGCTCAAATAGTGCTAAAGTTGGAGGCTTTGTATACTTATCTTGTATTCATAATAAAAATATTACATCCATTTTTATGCTTATAAATATTTCTAAAGATAATTAAAATATACTAATAAATAAAATAATAATAATAATAAATATTTAATATAAAAATAATACTGATTCTATTTAATAAATTTGAAAAAAAATTATGGTATTGATATAAAACAATAAGAAGATGATAGCTACTAGAATAAAATATTATTATAATTTAAGATAATTAAATAAAAAGATTTATAAATTTCCTAGTATATATTGAACCAAGTAACATATATATTATATGAAAAAATATTCTCTTATGAATGAATTATAAGTTATGTAAAATAAATTTAATTGTACTTATATAAAAATAGAAGTTTTTTGATGATTGCAATGTGTAAAAGAAAAAGTTCATTGTAATCCCAATCTCATGTTATAAAAAAAAATCTACTAGAATTTTTTTATTTTTATACTATAAAAGAGATTTTTCAAATAAAAAAAGATTTTTTAAAATAATTACAATTCAAGGTACAATTAGAGGTGACACAAGAAGGTGCAATAAAAGACAAGAGTATGAGGTACAATAAGAGGCAAGACGAAAATGTGCAATGAAAAGTGAGAGAATGAAGCTATACAAAAGATATCAATGACATGGATCAAGATAAAATTCTAAGAAGATAATTTACTCTTGTATCATTGAAAGAAAGAAAGTAGACAAATAAGAAATAGATGTAATAAAGAAAAAAAATAAATCAACTATTTTTAATTAAAAAGAACTTAAAGAGTCTTGAATTAATACTAAAATATAAAAATATATCGATAAGATTGAAGATGGCCTTATTCTTGCTTCCATATATACTAGCTACCAAAAAAATCTTGTGGAAGCTTCTTAGGAACTCTAAGGCTTGTAGCAAAAGTATCAAGTTGTAGGTTGCTTCCAATGTAAATTCTTAAAAGTAAAAAACTTGTAGGACAAGTTTCAATAGCCACATGGCATATCTATAAAAGTCTAAATATCTAATCTGCATCTAGAAAACTTCTTTGAAGCTTCTTAAGAAAGATACTATCTATTTAATATATTTCTATTTATTTCTATTTAATTTAATTTAATTTAGTTTAATTAAATAATATAAACATTTGTTATAAGAGACTAGAATAAAGAGATTTAGGCACCACCAATGGTAGCTCTTCTAATACTAGCTATCAATTCAAACTAGTCTAATAAGATCCAAAATTTTAATATATTTCTAAAAATAATAGAATTAAGAAGATAATTAATTTTGATCCTATAAAATATAGGTGAAATTTCTTCTAATAATTGGCCCCTTATCCCTTATACAACCTCATATTTCCTCTTTTAATTGTACTTCTTCTTATTACCTTTAATTGCACATACTTTTCTTGCCTCTAGTTGCATGAAATGTAATGCTTCAATCTAAAACAATGTGATGTAGAACCAAAAGTATTGAAGAACTACAAAAATAATAAGTTATAAACTTGTTTTAATGGCCAAATATTTTTTATATCAAAATGCATAAGATTAGAATTAGAATTAATTATTATTTTTAGAAGCTACAAATTATTTATATTACAATTATTATCTTGAATATATGTCATCTTATTCAATACTTGCAAAGAAACCTTTAAGTTTTTTTTAATTTTATCTTCTCAAAACTACAACATTTTGTAGCATTAACTATCATTTTTTTTTTTTTGTTTCATATGAATACCACAATTCCTTCTTAAAAATATTAAACATGATTGGATGTTATTTTTTAATAGTAAAAATCTATCACTACTTTATTTTTTTCAAGGACATGTGTCACGGACATAAGATTTACCTTAATATTTATCTAATTAATGTGGATAGATAAAGATAGATATAAGAAGATTAATTTGATAATATCATAGAGAGAAGCTTTTTAGAAGCTTCATAGACATGGTTTTACTTTTATACATGGCTATAGGTGATTGGTAGGTTAGAAACTTGGCCACCAAGTTAACTATATAGAGCACATGTTGGTAGCTTGTGGAACAAGCTAAGTATGTGGCACATATATAGAAAATTTGGTCTTGTAAGTTTAACACATGTCATACAAGTTGGACACGTGTTGGAAGTCTTATAGAATGCCGCCATGTAGCTCTTAGGTAGATAATATATATAGAGACAAGAGTGAAGCCTTCTTCATTCTCGTCAATGCCTTTCTTGCTTCTAGTTTTAAAAGTCTCTAGTCTTCTTGTGTTTGGTAATAGCCATTCTAGTTTTAATATTATTACATCTTTAAGTAATTTTGGATAACACGAGAGTATATTTTGTTCTTATATGATTCATGTCCTTGTCCTTGACAACATATTATATCTAAAGAATATTATAAGAGACATATAATATTTAGCAAAAAAAATGTGATAATCAAGAAGGTTAAAAAGTAAAAAATTAATTTTTGTTAGTTTTTGAAACCACCAAAATAACAAGATAGGCCTCTACTAAAATATTTTAAAATAGTATTACTTCCAAATTTAGAGATATAATAATAGTTTATAGACTTATAATTAAAATTTTGAGTGTTTTCAAAAATATAAAATGCTCAAAAAATTGAGTATCTCAATCCTAAACTATTAACTTTAATTGTATAATATATATATAAAATATTTTTTTAATTTTAATTTTTTTTGTAGATGAACAAATTCTAAGAGATGGATAAACTATATTGACACAAATTTGCTTTATTTGAGGCATTGCAAAAAATATTTTTATAAATAATTTTTTAAACTTGAATATTGGATATAATATATATTGCTCAATCCTAGAAATATAACACTTTGTCTTAGCTAAAAATGAGAAGAAATTTGGAGCAACAAATATCATTATTTTTATATAAATTTTTTTTTAATCACTTATACAATATAAATAATTATTTTTTTGTATGCAATATCAATATTAGGCATTTGAATTTCAATAGTTTTTTTATTTTTTATTTTTTATTTTTATATATAAAAATAATCTAAATTTAATTTTTTTAAATTATAAAAAAATATAAAACTTCTTAAGAAGAAGAGCTTCTTTCTAAAGGTTTCTATTGCAACATTAAAGAAGAGATTATTTTATGCTCCTTAGAACTTCTACATCAATTACACAATAATCTAAGGTGCACCAAAGACAAGAAGAGGAAGTGGACTTAGAGACTAGAGCATAAGGTTATATGAGAGGCTTGGAGCAAAGACATTCAGTTGCCACCAATACTAGCCACATACTAAAGTTAGCTCACTTAATATTAGCTACCAATCTTTTCAAGATCCAAAATTTTAATGCATGTTTGAGAGAGGTGGAGCTAGAAATGCAACTAACTTTGGGACTTTGAAAGATAAGTGGAATTGATTTTAATGATCAAAAAAAGAAAGTAGATGAGTCCTAAATATTAAACCTAAAGAGAGGATTTTTAAGATAACATGTTGGATTCAAAAAGAAGCTGTAGTTTGATATAATTAATAAATCTAAAATAAGGAATGTTGATAGAAGTAAAAAATTCTATTCAAAAAATAAATAAAAATAAATAAATTTGTAGAACACACCATGCTTACAAATATTATGAATTAAAATCAAATCATAAAAGAAATATTATAAAAACTAACATGTTTTTGTATAACTTTCTGTATAGATATTCTAAGTAATTGATAGAAATTAAAATATATTATTTTTTCTAATAAATTATTTTATTTTATTATAAATAATAAGAATATATATTTTATTATAAATGATGAAATTATATCTTTATATATTTTTAGATAATATACTTTTAAAATAGATATAACATTCTAAAGTAGAAATAATATATAAAATACTAGTATATTTTATTAATCTTGTGAATGTATCTAATACTAGTCTTATGTTTTGAATATTTTTTATCTATCTTTTCATATTGGTAATTTTCACAAAAAATTATTTAAGATTTGAAGCAAATTTTTTGGTTTACATAATTAAGTTTTATATTTCTTTAGTATATTACTTTGTGATAATTTAAATACATTATATATGCATGTGATTTTTAAAAAATAAAACTAATTTTATATTTTATATTATAAATTAATTTTTTAAATTTTAAATTTTTTGTGATAATTTTTTTATTATAGAATGAATTTTATTTAACACTTGATACTTAATAAAATTTCTTATAAAAGTTAGAATTGCTACATTATTTTTAAAAGATTATTATATTTAAAGTCTTCATTTACGATGCATTTTTGTGACTATGTCTTATAAATCAAAAGCAATTGTTATTTTATTTTATTCTAGATGTAGAGCAATATAGTTTTTAAAAAATATATTAAAAAAATTAAAATAATAACATTTATACATATCCAATTGCTTATATATCTTGCTCCTTTAGTAGCAAAGCTAAAATTCTAATAGCTATATAAATTAGAGTATGTGCAAATGATAGGAATTGTTCACCACTTATTACACACACTATTTTTTTTTGCCTTAATGTCATTCTATACTTTTTAATATTAAAATAAGGTCTTTTGAATTTAGAGATTTAACTATTTTTTGTATTATTTTCAGTGTTTTTATTTATTTATAATAGAATGTGTGTCAATCTTTTTTTTAAAAATTAAGATATTATTTGAATTGTTCTTATTTCAAATTATTTATATATAGTATTTTGTTTTAAATATATTACAGTTTTTTTTTTTTTTTTTTTTTACAAGATTAGAAGCATTTTGTTTTTCAACTTCAGCCTACAATAATAAATAAAACACCAGTTTATTGTTCTTCTAGAAGATTCCCAATATCATTAAAAAAAATTGCAAAAAGAGATCAACTTTCAATTTGAGAACTTCACAAGTGCTTTCAATTATAAGTTTGATGAGTTAATGTTAAAGACAAGAACTTCATTAACGGTATCTCTAAAATCTTCAAAAAAATACAATAACACTTTATCAAAGTGTATACTCTCAATGTTGAGGGTCAATGAAGCTCCAATTCTATTAACACCCCACAAGAGGTCAAATCTGAACTTGCTCTAATACCATGCAGAGATCACAACAACACAAGTGTTGATTAATCATAAATGATCAACCCATATCTGCATATATACTTTAGAATGACTCACTTCCAAAACACACACAACCCTTCGAACTGAACAAACAAACAAACAAACAAACAAACCAACAAACAAACAAACCAACAAACACAATCTACACACAAACATTCGCGTGAAATCTCAATCATCGACAAATCCCAACAGCGGAATTTCAGAACCAAACACATGCGATTCACTGCTGACTAATCGCGTAAAAATAACATAAAAAAATAATTATGAAAGATCCATCGCCACCTTTCAATCGGAATGGAAGAGTTGCGCTGCGACATCGCGCATCGGAATCGAGGCATGCAAAGGCGTCGCGATGGCTGCTGCTGCGATCGCCTCCGAATGCAGTCGCTCTGTCCATTCGGTTGTGGTTCGATGGCTGCTTGGATTCGTCGTTCAGATTCGCTATGTTCGGCGAGAAAACCACAACCCGCCACAGCAGAATTTCCCCGTCGAACGAGCCGCCGGGACTCGTTGGACGTAGCGATCTGAGTGGGGATATCGTCCGGCACCTGGCGATGCTCGGGGAGCGAGTGCCGAGTATCCGGGATAGTGATAGTGGCCCAGTTGGACAATCAGCGCATCCGGTTTCCTCCACCCTCTGCACCCCAGATTTCATCCGTTCGTGGTATTTCTTCTCTAGATCCGGACACCCACATGCGTCGATCGATGTTCCAAGGGCGCATTGCCAAGGGTGGTGCTACGGTGTTTGGATCCAGCTGCACGCGATCCACCGCTACGTCGCTGCCTTGCTCCTGATTCAATCACATCACGGTCCCAGAGCCCGCATCTCTTCTTCTCGGATCGGCGCCGCAGCAGTGCTTTTGCCCGCCGCAGCTCAGTTGTGTCGTCGTTTTTGTAGATCTGGGTTCCTCTTTGCGAGTGCGAGTGCTTGAGCTTCTGCTGGAGAAGTTTGAGTCAGATCGGGTCCGTTTAATCCTATCTCAAAACGAAAATTAGGGTGGTTTTTGTTTGGTTTTTCTTTTTTCTTTTTTCGAGGTGTGTTGTGGTTCTGTGTTGGATCCGTGGTGGAATCTTGTGTTGCAGATTTTATTGTTGGGATCGGAAAGAACCGCGTAATGGTAGAACTTGTGAGTGCATCCAGACATGTAGGCACCTTGTTAGGTGTTCGAGAACACGTCACTCAAACTCGCTTTGGGTTGCATTGGACGTCGCAACGCAGATCTTGCTTTACCCACTGTTTGAAATTTGCTTCAATCTGTTAATTAGGCTGTTGTATAGCTCTACAAATGTGCAGAGATCTATTACTCGTACATATTGAGAACTAGAACGCTGTTCCGGCGAATAAATTCCGACACTGCCATTGTTGGAGGAACGAGAGTCTCTTTGGAACTGCTGCGATTAGTTTGTGCTGCGTCTGTTAAAGCTTTGGGAAGCTGTGTATTTGTATCGCATTTGTCACATTGACTGAGATCAGGGATACGAGCTTGTTATGATGTGGTCTACGGACTTGTCATAAAACTTGTTTACGGTGGATTTTTCAACACTAGTTTCTGCCTTTCTAATACGCAATTGGGTAGAAACTGAAGAATACGTGTAATCGTATTTTGTTGCTGAGGCGCTGAAGTGGGTGGCACTGCAGGTACTGACGTTAGTGGTACGAGACTCAGGCCTGCGTAGCTTTTGTAAGGTTCCGAGGTAGAGCTCAAGATGGATAACCTGATTGGGCTAGTGAACAGGATACAAAGGGCTTGCACTGCCCTTGGTGATCATGGCGGTGAAGGTGCTGTACAAAGTCTATGGGAAGCCTTGCCATCAGTTGCTGTGGTTGGAGGGCAGGTATGAAAAATATACTTTCTATTGATTGACGATTTTCCATAATTTCATTTACCCTGAAAACTCTTAAGCAGTAAAATGTTGATGCCCTGCTCTTTTAGTTCGACGAGACTTGAATGATTATAATTTCATTATCAGATGCTCGCAATGTCTTAAATCCTTCTTGAAAAGACCACCAAAGCGGGGGCAGATTGGACTCCTTCCGCATACAGCTAGTTTGTTGGTGGGTCATTGACCAAAGGATTTGTTTAATCTTCAAAACCTAGTGATGTCATCCTGTTGATGACAAGAAACTGTATACCAGTGGAAGCTCAATAATATTGAGCATGCCTTTCAAATCAGGTTTGTGCTGGGCTGAAGATGTGAACTTTTCAGTTTAAGTATGAATACGACTCTTTGTGCCTTCATTACCCATGACTGTTCCAACTAATTTTCGCTAATTCCTCGTTATTGTCCTTCAGAGTTCCGGGAAGTCTTCTGTTCTCGAGAGCATCGTCGGACGTGATTTTCTTCCTCGGGGTTCCGGTAATTAGCCAACTCTTATTCGCATCGAGATGCTTTAACTCCAAGAGCTTAGAATTCCAGAAGAACATGGAATCATGGTCGATTTTGGAGTATAAACCGATTCTGCTCCTTGAACCTCATCTCTAACAAAACATTGAGATCCTTAAATGTAGTACATGTGATGCAGCTTCTCATTGCAATTGAGAGTATATAGTAGTTTTAATTTTTACGACTCTGGTTTTACTTAGCATGATCAACGCGTGATGTGTCAGGTATTGTTACTCGGCGTCCATTGGTTTTGCAGCTGCATAAAACTGACGAAGGCACTCCTGAATACGCTGAGTTCCTCCATATGCCCAAGAAGCGCTTTACCGATTTTGGTACGAGATCGTCAAGTTCATTTCTAGTTTCTATGATCTTTTGGTTCGAGTGTATGCCAAAGAAGGCCTACTCTTTTTAAATTGTCCTTGCTTATTGTCCTTTTGAGTTCTCTAGTAGGGAGTGCCAGCAGGTTGTATCTGGACTTCAATGCTGACGGATATATCGTGTAATGTTGTGGTATTTTTAATGCAGCTGCTGTGAGGAAAGAGATCTCAGACGAGACAGACCGGATAACTGGGCGGGGCAAAGGGATTTCTGTTGTTCCAATTCAGCTCAGTGTTTATTCTCCCAATGGTACATTCTTTTTTTAGCCGCTCACTCAAGCGCATTCCCTCTTATGGCACTGTATTAGATACCTTATACTATACTTTGGATCATCTGTTATTTAGAGATTTTTTTGTTGTTTGTTACATGAATTCCTTACTGACTTCGATAATCTCTGCAGTTGTGAATTTGACTCTTATCGATCTTCCCGGTCTTACCAAGATTGCTGTTGGTAAGAACGCCCGACATCTTTCTCTTCGAACAAGTTTTTCACACTGATTCTAAATGTGCTCTACCTTTCTAGATCAACTTCGAAGTATTACTGGTTTAAAAATTGTTGAGAATGTGCGTCCCCCTAATTTTTGAACGGTGTATTGTTCTGAAGATGGCCAATCGGATAGTATCGTTCAAGACATTGAGAACATGGTCCGTTCTTACATTGAGAAGGTAATTCCAATCTATCCTACTTTGATCTCATGTTAAGCAAGCATAGCCTTCCCAAACTAGAGGTCCTTACCTGGTAGGAGGGGCTTTGTGCAACAGATCTTTTAATTTGTGAAAGTGATACCCTCATCAAGAGGTGAGATTGTTGGTCTTGTGGAAATTGACTATACAGAATGTGTCTGTCTTTGTTGCAGCAAAATTCAATCATTCTTGCTGTATCTCCTGCAAATCAAGATATCGCAACTTCAGATGCTATGAAGATCGCAAGAGAAGTAGATCCCACTGGTAGGTATCATTGTATTTTATTTTCCGTTTATGTTTTGTCTTGCTGAGTGCTTTGTATTCAGAAAGAATCAAGCCCTGAGCTTTAAAGGACACCTTGCAACCATGTAATTGACCTGATACTTCTTGATCTCTTAGCAATTGTTGTAATTTTACGTTATACCCCACACGGATCCCAGTAGTCATACTGTTCTATGTTTGTTTTATGATTTGACGTCCCAGTATCAATCTGCAGGAGAGAGGACTTTCGGTGTTCTCACAAAGTTGGATCTTATGGACAAGGGGACCAATGCCCTCGATGTAAGTCGAAAGTGTACTGTTTTGTGCTTGAAATGTGTATGTTTTATGAAGCAAGTTAAATTACTCGATATCCAAGTTTCTTGGTGACGAATGAGCATGACATTGTATGTGCGTTTTGTCTGGGCTAGTTTCTCTTTTCCTCAGTGGAAAAATGCCGCTCATGAACGTCTATCTGTTGCTGCAACAGGTCCTTGAAGGCCGTTCCTACCGTTTGAAACATCCGTGGGTAGGAGTTGTGAATCGTTCCCAACAAGACATCAACAAGGAAGTAAACATGATAGCAGCCAGACGTAGAGAACGAGACTACTTCCAGACCAGTCAAGATTATGGTCACTTGGCCAGCAAGATGGGTTCTGAGTATCTTGGGAAAGTGCTCTCGAAGGTATGTGCGAACGACTCAAACTCCTGGGAAACGTACCTGGAGTTATATTTCAGCTGTGACGACTTTTCGATGCACTTACTATCTATGTAACTCATGGACTAATATTTCTTGACGTTTACACTGCAGCATTTGGAAGCTGTTATCAAGTCGCGTATTCCTAGCATCCTGGCTATGATTAACAAAAGCATTGACGAAATTGAGATGGAGCTCAATCAAATTGGCAGGCCACTCGCCAATGACGCAGGGGTAAGAGAATGGTGCTCTGCGTCGTCCTGTGTGTATCAGCTTGTTGTACACCAGTCATTGTAATAATTCGTGGATACCGCTACTTATCTTCGACTACTATCTACTACTGAAGCACTAGCTCGATTATCAGATGTCTAGTTAAATATCTCTCAACTTGGTGTTATGCAATACTGACACCACATTTGAATTTGAGATGCAGGCTCAGTTGTACACAATTCTGGAACTTTGCAGGGCATTCGATCGCATCTTCAAGGAGCATTTGGATGGAGCGTAAGTGTTATCGGCACTTCTATTTTTTTTTTAATTATTTCTTTATTTTCTGTGAATTGAATGATCGATTCAATGTTTGTCGTTGTGCTTCAGTATTACACTGGCGTAACTATCGTTTGGAACGAAACTTCGCTGTGCATTAATTTTGGACACTTCTGGACATTTATGGAATTGTTTCTTCTTTCAGACGGCCTGGTGGAGAGAAAATATATGCGGTGTTTGACAATCAACTACCAGCTGCATTGAAGAAACTTCCGTTCGACAAGCATTTGTCTGGACAGAATGTGCGAAGAATCGTGTCCGAGGCCGATGGTTACCAGCCCCATCTTATAGCTCCTGAACAAGGTTACAGGCGTCTGATTGAAAGTTCGCTGCAATTCTTCAGAGGCCCAGCAGAGGCAGTTGTTGATGCAGTACGTCACTCATTTGCATATATTCAATGACTGTTAGCTAACATATTTTCATAAACAAAATTACTCATTAAAACTGTTGTGGTTTTAAGACATCGGATGAACGTCAACCTGTGGATAGTTTAGTTCAAATCATAGAGTTTCGCTTATTCATGGTTTGTTGACTACTCAGGTGCATTTTATTCTTCGGGATCTGGTTCGAAAATCGATCGGAGAGTGTTCGGTAAGCGAATGATGCTTTGAAACTTTCTGCTTTAAAGTATGTGCTTAAGTTTCCAAAGTGATACATTTCGTCGGAGTGTCGGGGCGTTTCTTGGTTACCTCTACTGAATATGTGTTCAGTCAATGTAATTATTTATGCTTTATTGACTTCAGAGAATAATCCTATGATGATAACTTCTTTTGTACAGGAACTGAAAAGATTTCCATCACTACAAGCGGAGATTGCGCAAGCGGCCATCGAGTCCTTGGAGAGGTTGAGAGATGATAGTAAGAAGACTACTTTGAGGCTTGTGGACATGGAGTCCAGCTACTTGACCGTAGACTTCTTTCGAAAGCTTCCTCAAGAGATAGAGAAGGGTGGAAATGCAGCTGCCGCAGCTAATGATCGTTACACGGACAATCATTTGCGACGCATCGGTAATGCTGACATCCTTGTCAATAGAATTGCAAGTGGTATTGTGTATCTTATTTTTCTTCATATGTGAATCTGTTTCTGTGCCCGTTCTTCCAGTCTACCGTCTGATTTGTTGGTCGGTGATTCTCGCTATTGCAGGTTCCAATGTGGCATCGTACGTTGGAATGGTCTGTGACCAACTCAGAACCTCTTTGCCCAAGGCTGCTGTGCATTGTCAAGTGCGAGAAGCGAAACGGTCATTGATGGACCACTTTTACACTCAAATCGGCAAGCGTGAGGTGAACACTGTAACGTTGATTACTGACTCAGACTTGGGATTGCCCAATAGCCAACCTTAATCTCATGGAGTTTATCAAGAGGTTTATCATATCTGATATTTCATTGATCACTACTCTCTGTTGTGGTCCTTAAGCTGTTTTTTACCTTGTATCTGTGCAGGGGAAGCAACTATCTGCAATGCTGGATGAGGACCCTGCGTTGATGGAACGCAGAGTTCAGCTGTCGAAAAGGTTGCAACTTTACAAATCAGCCAGGGACGAGATTGATGCTGTGGCCTGGAAATAGGCCAACGGCCATACCCATTTCTCCAATGTGTAGCAGGGAAAATCTGACGGTGCACTCCAACAAGTAAATAAAAAACCAAAGGTTCTTTTGCTACATTGGAAACAGATAGTTACGTTTTCTTCACGCGTCTAAATGCCTTGGTGCCGACTCATCAATGCTTGTATTGATCAATGAACTCCACTTGAGCTATTCCTTCACCCGGTTAGAGTGAAGGTTGTTGGCAACTTTAGCAGAGCATTTAGTCTTTAGTACGAACTTGGTCGTATTCACAAGTCGGGTCGGCCAGAAGTAGGTCTTTTCTTTCATTTGGGCAACGCATGTAGTTGAGCCCGACCATCAATTTATGTTGACGATTCTTTGCACATTAATCTTATTGGAACTTTGCAGTCGACCATTTCTCTACAACTTGTCATCATCTGAATTGTCAATCCTGCTCCAGCAATCGACCATTCGTGTTCAGAAGACATCTTGCAAATTTGCGGCATAGCTTTGTTAAGTATTTTATGAGATGCATGATTTGGCCACACTTGGTTTCATTGTTGCTAACATGGTGATGTCTCTTGGAGATAAGCTTAGTGATTGTCCATGCAAAGAGGTTGGAAATATTTTTTGGCAAATGTGGTTGATTCATTGCCACTTTTGATAAAGAACTTTGTGGATGTGAACTAGTGTTGTACTTTACATGTGTTTGTTACAATACGTATTTAATACGGAAGGTGAGATTATTGTAACCAAAAAATAATCAAAAAATATTGATTAAAATTACCTCAAATATGACCATGGTCTAAGTCACTTCCAAATCAAATAGAATATATCCCAAATTGATTTGACCATAAACTAAACCACCAAGATCATCTTGAGCAGATCTTATCAAATATTTTTTAGAAGCGAAAGCTTCCGCTTCTTCCACTTGGGCCACCGTTAAACCAAAATCTAGTTAAATTTACCAACTGGATGTTGCGATCTCATAAGAAAATCACACAGTGGAATGCACCTACAGGACAGAGCTGAGGCAATCGAGGGAGTATAAATGATTTCACAAAAGGCGGTCTTGCAGAGCAGTATTCAGCTCAATACACGAAGATTGGCCAGGATTGCATAGAAGAAACACAGCCCACAAAGAATAGGCATTTCAGTATAACGAGATGCTCGGAGACAGTTGCTGAAGCTGGAGTGCAGCTGTAGCCACCTATCATCCCTACAGTCCTTTTCGTAGTCTTGGTCCAATATCTCACTCCACATTTATAAATTGTATTTGACAGGATGAAAGTGGAGGTAACTTGACATACATGTCGCTGAGCTGCTGTATGTCCATGGAAGCCTGGCTGAAACGGCATATGTAAGGAATCAGGCGGGAAGAATCCTAGGATTAAGTTTGTTCATTGTTTAAGGAGAAATTTGTAGACAGCCTTGTAGGAGGCAGCTGCCAAGGTGTGAGATCACAGAGAGATGCGTTGTGAATCATGTATTCTCTGACTCAGTAGTCCTGGACATTCGTCATCTCGCTTTTAAAATTTTCAACCAACTGAACACATGACCTAGGGAATTGAAGGTAACTGCGCCATTTGCACTCGACCTGCTACAAAACCATCCCAGTGTCGAGTGTGACAACTGTGTCTAGCTTTCCAGTACAACTTCTCACCCCTTCCAGAGTTCCCCCCAAACCGACAAGTTTAATCGAAGCACAATCCTATTTCAGTATACAAAGAAAACAATGCGGGGCTTATCTGACACTTCAAGCTCTTGGTAGATGGGTTCAGAAAATAACATTAACCTGTAGTTTATTCTAACAACCCACTAGCTAGTAATTAGTATACTATCACATTTGCTATCAGCTAGTCCTGTCTTTATGTGTACTAGCTGCAAGTACACACGACTTGCTCGTTGAATTCGTAATTTTAAGATGTAATCTGCTCCTGTCGTACCTTTGGAACTTCCAACCTACGTCGGAAATGGATTCTTTGATGTTCCAACCTTCTCTATACGCCGTTGCCTCCTGGGAACTAGTCTCCCAAAGTCCTCTTTGTTGTGCTAATATACAAAACTGTGCAGACAGAGTCGATTCAGTTACAAGCTAGTAAATACCAAAATGCGAAAAAAACCCAACTGAGACAAATTACTGCTAAAATCTAAAGGTCGGCATGACCTCTAGCAGAGATACGACGAGAACAGCTCCAAAGAAAAGAACAACAGTTTCAGATAGGATGAATAGGAGGACGAGAGAATCGACAGAACCATGAGTCAACTCAGTGAAAAGAATGTCCTCATTGAGTTGAATGAACCAGGTGGGAGAAGCTCTCACCATTATTGCCCCGAATGAAAGCATCACCATACTTGTTCTTCAATTGACCATTTACATACTCCTCTGTCTGCTCCATGGCAATGTTCATATAACCATCCAAACAAGCCAGAATACCTACAAGTGCAAACCACAGTAAGGTGATTATCCAAATTCATTCCATCACAGTGCCGCAGCAATATTGCGTAATCTCTACACGCTGTAGGAGGAAAATCTCCATTGCTCAGAAGGCATTATTCGCAACCATGCAAACCACTAAATTATCAGGGCATAAACGCATAGGAAATGACTGGCTCTTTTAAAGGCACCAATCGTTCAGCATGGTCCCACAACAACCATGCGAATCGAATCACAAAACCCACAATACCACTGAGTCACAGGATGTCATGAAAAGAGAGGAAACTCGCTTATGGCATAAAAAGTTCTCCAAGAAATAACCCTGATCATCTACATTGCGTCCGCCTTGTTTATAAAAGTGAAAACCCTAGATGTGAGCTATATTCAATTACAGACAAAAACTGATAGTGTTGGAACGTGCAAAGCGGGAGGCCAGGAATCAGCATCTACAATCATGAAGAAAAGAGGGAGAGAAAAGCGAGACGAGAATCAGAAAGCTAGGCATACCTCGATAATCCACGCCAGAATTGAGCTTGACAACTACAGGGCGGCCCCTGATGGACTTGAGAAAATCGGCGGGCGTTTTCGCAGACCCCGCGGGCTGCGCTGACGCAGCATCGCCACTCATCTTCCTTACACAAAGCAGCACACGAGACGAGACGAGACGAGACGAGACGTGACGACGGGAGCAGCGTGAGAGGGCGGGGCACAACAGACTTCGGACAAGCAGCGCGTCTACAGAAATAAAGACGGCGAGCTTTTCGAACTCCGTAGCTCGGGGCGCTCCAACGAGGAAACGTTTCGTCCACACCGTTTTCGTTTACGAAATTTTCGTCCATTTCGTTTTCGTCCACGGATATCGGGGTTCTGATCACTATGGCCTTGGGTGTTCCTTTCACGTCGACAGTGACCGTGTCAATTGATAGGTGGGTGCTAGTTGGCCTGTCACCGCGGTGGTTGACCCTTTCTGAGACACAGTCTTGCATTGTCTTTTTGTTGGCTTTGTCATTTTTGGGCCATGACTAGTCATTGACTTCTCTTTTTATTTTTTATTACACGCAAAAAGGTTAATGTATTGTATGAATTGAAATGCCATTATGAAGTATGGTTGTATGATGATTATAATGTATAATCGACAATATATTACGTGTAATGTGCATTACTGATTTAGGTGGGTGTGATATTTCCAAATGACATATTTACGCATGTTAAATGTGTGTGTTTAGAAATGTGTATTTTGTGATAAAAATATTTTAATATAGAATTATAAGTACAATTGGATCATTTTAAAAAATTAATATGAATGATGAGTTAACTTATAGTCAGATGTTGCAGCCCTTAATGATAAATAATTATTAGCAGTGAAATATTTTAAAACCTTATATAATATCAATTTTTTAGGTAATTTATTTAAAGCTAATAACTCAATCACAAAAAAATTCAACCAAAGTTTATGTTGATTGGTTGCATATTATTAAAATTATTAAAATGCTGAAATTTGTGAAATTAAATGATTATACTATAAAATATTCTATTTAAATGATTGTATTTTTAAAATTAGAATCAATTTCATTAGTTGAATTTCTGAATATTTGTATTTAAAATAATCACTTTGAATGCATCATATGTTTTAGAAGTATTCCAAAATAAGTACAGAATAAAGCCTAACAAATATTGAAATTTTTGAAGGTCATCAATACAAAATAACTTATAAATTTCTATATTTATATTAAAATATTATATTTTAAAATTTTGTTGTGGTATTTGGCATTATATATTTTTTTGAAAATATTTTAGTAGTTACATCAACTATTATGTTTTTAAAATTTTGGTTAATTACAAAATACTTTATAATATTATTCTATTTTTATATTTTAATAAATTAATTAATATTGCACACTAATCTATTTTATGCAAGAATGGTGCTTGAAATCTTTACAAAATGCAATGTATTTTTACTTGAAGCATATAATTTGTATTCTTTTTATTAGCAAAAGTTTAATAATTACTATAAAGTACCTAAATCAATGGCCTCCAAGATATTTTTACTTATTCTCATAAACTCTACTTTCATAGTAGAGCATGCAATTATAAGTTATTTTTTATTATTTCATACAACAGTATTGTACAATTATAACCATTTATGCTACTTGTCTAATTTTCATCACAATTTTTTTGTTTATTGATGTCTTTGCATATAAGACTCTAAAATTCCAATAAAAATATATAAGCATCGTGTGTAAATTTATAATCAACATCCAAAAATATTGATATTCTATACTCACAATAAAAATAAAACTAATTTTAGTTTCCACCATTACATACAATGTCAATTTTACTACCACCTTTTATAGAATATAATTCTTTTTACTGTCAACTTTCTCGAAAATTATTATTGTTAATTAGTATTTTAAAATATATTTCTTTAATAATTTTAAATAATTCATAAAAATGTAGTTAAAAATATATAAATAAGTCAACTTTAAATTTCTAAAAGACATAGAGAAAATAGAAGTTTTAAAATTCTTCATAAGTTTAAACTATTTTTTGACTAATAAAAATATTAAGACTTGTAATAATACATTATATAGAGTAATTTACATATAGATATTAAAATAATGAAAACAAATAGAAAATAAATCTGTCTAAAAAAAGAATTTTAATTTAATTTTTTTTCGAAATAATATATTGCTAGATTTGGTCTTGCTTGGTAAGAGGTTTCAACCAAAGAAAAAAAGTAACTATGTCTCTTTTTTTCCTTAAAGTTCTGATTTAGATTGACTTGAATCTAATTTTACATAGCAATTTTGTCTTTTGTAAGAGCAAAAAAGAATCAATTTAAAAAATGAAGTAAAATTATAATATATATATATATATAGAGAGAGAGATTATTATATTATTTTTTAAAAGATTTATTATAAATTCTGACTGATCTATTACAGTAAATGTGATTCTCTACTAAAAATAATTTTGTCATTTTTTATTAATAAAGTTTATGTTAAAAAAATTGTGCTTAAAATTTATGTTGTTAAATCTTCTTTTTAAAATAATCATTATAATTGTTTTATAATAAGCCAACATTATCATTTTAAATTTTTACACTAAAAAAAAGCACATGAAGTATTTTTTTTTTGTTTTTTTAAATGTTTCATCAATGTAGTGTTAGCCTTAAAATGTATAGTAATGTAATTATATTCTTTTTTGAAAGCACTTCAGTACATCACAAATGTACATTCTTATGTTATTATATTTGTAGAAAAAATATTAAGGATAGTTTTATGTTCCAGAAAAAAAATAGAATATCAACAAAATAAAATAAAACAGTAATTTTTCAATTTATAACAATTTTTGTAATTTTAAGAATAAATGTAAAAAATTATTATAAAGTAAAATCCAATTGTATTGTAAATTCAGTTTTTTAATTTTTTAAAAAAAATCTTTTAATCATATGTCAATAAGATTGAAAAAAATAAAAAAATAAAAAAATAAAAATCTATATTTTGAGATAAGGACAAGAGTTTTTGGATGCATGAAAATTGCATTTATTTATTAAAATATATCTTAATTGATAAAGTTTTATCTCACTATTCATTACTTTTCTTACGTTTATTGTTTTAAAATAGCAAAGATTTACCTTTGTCCTATTTTCAATCAAACCAAGTTAAGATTTTACAAAGGAGATTCAAATTACAAACTTATATGGTGTAACTGCTTGCAATTGTTTTGATAGTTTAAGATCATCATCCTGAAGTCTGAGAATGAACATTGTCGATTCTAGTGGCAAGCTTTGTTTTCTTTTTTAATAGACTCGGAAATGTTGTGGTGTTCGTTTAGGTTCATAAGCGTTTGTTGTGTGACACACCAGATTAATGGGACACCGTGATCTCGTTGTTTCAATGCAGTTCTTTTCATTGAGAGCTCACAATCCTCACTATACTTGATTCCTAAACTGATGGCCTGTTGTATTTCTTCGTATCGAAGTGAATCCCATTGTCTACAAACAATGGAAACTATGAATGCATCTTTGACTATGTTTATACTAGATTGTCATCCTGACGCACATTCGTTCACATCAGCTTCTAGAGCCAGCTGTAACTTGGATCAGACGGGCCAAGTGAGCTCTGTATAAATTTTTGGCAGTTCTGGATTATTACAACCACAGCTCTTTTTTAGTGTTCAGTGATTGAACTCTTGCCAAGTATGTTGTATAGGTCAAGATGTGGCGGTGAAAGCGATTACTTCAAATACTTCGACTTAAACTCAGATTTCACAGCTCAAAAGGAGAATGTTCTTCCAGTATACTGAATATTCGTAAAGATCACAGCAAGTCCATCCTCATCAACCAGAATGAGATTGACAGGTGGGGGATGCTTTGTGTGAACCCCGTGGCGAGTTCTACACCACTAGGTATAGAGAATGGACATGGAAGAGATTGTCCGATGTGCTGGTGCAGCTGAATCGTAATGTAGAGGGCTCACTGGTAGAAATTCCTCTTACTTGATGCTGTCGTCGAGAACTGGGTATCATGTGAATTATGAGGATGGTGTACATCGCCATTTGTACTGTAGGATGCCTACCAATCTGAACCTACATTCGATAGGCATGCAGGAGGACACACGAACTATCATGCAAACTTTTTTGGAGTTTTAAAATAAGTGGTATCTGTACATTGAGTCTACCATATATCATGAGCCCAGAGTACATGATGAGAGACTTTTATGTTTCGAAAAAATTGTGGCATAGAAACCAACTCTTAGTACGAGTTTTCAGTTAGGGTGAACAAAGGGCTGTTCCATTGATTTTTCTTCTGATAAAATGCTCTAGTTGTGGCTGTAAGATACGATTCTTCATTATTTCTTCCGGCTTTAGTGAAACCTACATCCTAAAAAGACGTTTCAACTGTTCAGTAAAGAATGCAGAAACCCAACTTAACGGTGGATGCCTCTTGAGAACTCAACACTGTGTACGATGTAAATGTGTCCCACAAATCCTCCTTTCTATACTCAATCGATTAAACCTGAAGTCATGGTTGAATTACTCAAAGCTAACGACCGCTAGTGCTGCAGCACAACAAAGATCCGAAGCACACGAACTTCAGTCACGTACAGAACAAAACCATAGTCGTGAGTTCAGACAAAAACTTCGCGAAGAAAATTTTAAAAAAACCCCTTTTTTACGTCATTTTTTATCACTTTCAGTATCTTGAATTTATAACGAAACGTAGCTAAAAACATATTCAGTTAGACTCGTGCAAAACAACTGAGACTGCGTGGATGGCAGAGATAATATCGAGACTAAGTTTGTATAACATAATATTCTCATAAGTAAACAACAAAGTGCGAGCAAGCAACTTTGTTTATCCGAGGGCAAAGAACAATGTACATTAGGTGACTGCATAAAAGTGTCGAGCATATTGAGACAAATCAGCATCAAGGCACTCGGTCCCTCAGCGTGTAATGCTGAAGAATGCTTGAGTTGTAGAAGAGTCAGTTACAGGTGTAGAAGTGGCAGTTACAAAGGCAATAATGCCTAATAAATGTGCACTCACATCCCATCACCACCGACCAGTACTAGGCTCTAGCGCAAAAATGCTCCTCACGAAACATCTACCGTTTCAACGTTCCTCATCTCTCCTCAGGATTTAGCCAGCGGCGTGGATATGACAAACAGGACCCACTCGAAAACTGGGTCCTATGTGAGGTGATGTGATATGAGGGTACACTATCCGAGTTGTGAGGATGGGATCCTGACCACCGCAACTCTGCAGTTCACAGTTGTCACTTTCGATCGCAACCCACTCCCTTACGCTTTAAGGACTGGTCTGGGATGGCACAACCTCTACGTACCAGTGTTGTTTGTTGTCCATGTAACATCCATTTAAAATCCAACTTCGTTCCATACGAATGTCCACTACTGAAGGAGTACAGAGAGAGTAGAGTACCTCCGTACTGGGCTCCACGTGCTTTGTACCACGATTCGGCTATTGTTTTGTAAACAATTGAAGACGAGTCTTCTTCACGAACAGCCTAGAATACAAGAGACAACATATCCCTAAGTGTTTGAGGTTTCTGCTAACAAAGTGCAGAAGCACTCTTATACTTTGATCATCAAAATTAGGCATTCATCAACATGTGAGATTAATGGAACCCTGCTCAAGAAACGTGCCACAACATTTTCACGCTAATCTTTCAACCGACCAACTTTTGAAGCTGCATCCAGTCAAGTCTGAGCTTTCCAAACCTCGGTCTGTTAAAATGCTGATACACCTCTAATGCGCCCGAACGACCTTAAGAGTGTGGATGGTCGAGCTGAGCAAAGCCAGCATCATGAAACAATCGTGCATATAAAGTGTCAAGTGGCCCAGCTGAAGCATCTAATTTGCAAAGTTTATACCCTGCGAGATGTTGCCCCCACTGTGAAGATGCTGAGCCCCATAAGCTGAGTGCGAGCGTGCGATCCAGCACTCTGAACATCCTATGCTGATCTGCACCCTTTTGAGCGCTGAATAAAAGGACAATAGTTCAACAGGTGTTTGATTCTCCCCGTTCCGAGGTTGTCTGCGTTACCGTCCGCAAGCCCACGCTCTCGGAGCCTTACAGATCGAGTCATTTTGTTGAAGGACCTTCAACCTCCGTTATGCTTGCCTCTGAATTAGGAATCGCAGAATCCCCCAGAATTTGCTTCGCAGCAGCTTAAACCATAGTAATCATGATGGATCGGCAATTCAGCCGTCTCTTGTATCGCCCTGGTCTATACGAAATAGCTTTCATCTCTAGCTCTGGGCCTGGATAACACGGAGCCTACTCGTCTGGAATTACTGTATAATCAAGCAACGAGAGAGTCAAGTTGACGAATCAGCGCACGCCCAGCATGTTCTCTGGTGTTGCGAAGAAAGTAAATTCTCTCGATCGTGAGAAAGACAGTGTAGACATCGATGCTATTCGGGAGCGACTCTCCAAAAGGTTAGGCAAAGATATACACCATTTCGGCAACTTGGAACCATTTGACACCAAAAGAGCTTCAAAAGAGGACTTGCGAAATATCAAGCAAAAACTCTGCGATAGATTCAAGCACATCAAGTTGCCAACTCTTTGTGGAGCTAGGTATCGCCAAATCCCCAGCTTCCGTGCAAGAAATATATCGGAGGGAGCCACTTCTACCTACGCTATCGTGCTCAGCAATCAGAAAGTATACCCCAATCTCAGCACCAAATAAATGGAATTTGCTTCCACAACGAGGATCCGGTGGTGAGCAATTTTATCTCAGCTCTCTGAGATCTAGATATTCTAAAACTAGAATCGTTGTCACGAATGTCAGCAGTAGACGCTCTTTCCTGAAGAAAAGAATACATACTGATTTTCTTCGTCCTGGGAAACCTGCATGTATCCAAGTCATGATGCTGTTGCTACGAACATGACCTGGGCAGGTAATTGACTCGTTGATTATTACGTTGAACATGAATGCATGATTTTCAAAGCAGTAGCCTCAAATTGTGTCCCAAAATTTGATGCATTAGCACCACTCAGAGAATTACGGAGGAAATCTAGAGCTGCATTGTACAAGTATATCGAGGTATAAGAAATAGTTGTTTTAATTTTTAGGTTTTGGTAAATGGAAAGAAAGCCGAATGAATCACACATCACTGAAGGCATTTGAAAGATGTCTACCATGAAGGCTAGATCAAGTTCACCAGCAACAGAAATTTTCATTAGCAGTCCATAGAAAATGGAACAATGCGGAGCTAGTGTTTATGTCGCTCCTACTGTTGCATGTGCGAAAGCTAACTCGCCAGTAGACTTTGTTGATTGACACCTAATTACTAAACACTTATTCGGGAGACCGTTCACAGACTCGAATGTCTAGTTGGATTCTCTGTTTTTCCGACCTCTTTACTTTTGATTTAAAAAAATGTAACAAGTACCCGAAGAACCACCAAGGATATCCACTGTCAAAATTTATAAGAACATCTCTAAGGATCATGGATATCCTTGACACATATCCTAAGCTTGATTTTTCTCAACATCGAGATTCTCACATGGATTTCAGCCAACTCCGTCAATAAAACTCACGTAAATACTCTTCACTCCTTAGCTTTGATAACGCCCACCTCAGCAGGCCGAATAACGCGGTCATGGAGCAAGTAACCCACCTGTCATCATTGATGAGTAAGGCCCTTAGCACCACAAAAGCGTCTAATACACATGCCACAAATATAATCAAAGCTTTCGTCTTGACTCAACGAGAACTAAAAGAATGTCCATAGTTTCAGCATACCTTCGTGACTATGGCAACTGTGCCAGGAGTTTTGGTTTCGTCTTCCAATTCAAACATTGCAGAATGATAGTTGGGGTCAAATTCTTTTCCCTCGGATTCGAATTTCTCCAAACCATTTTGTCTAAATACCTGGTTGCATGACCCATAAACCATATATCCATTGTTATAAATTCATTCACCAACTATAAGAATAAAAGATCTGAAAATACCACTACTTTGGTCTCAAAATTTTAAAAAAAGAAAAGAAAAAGAGACTAAAGGATTCTATTTTTGATATATTAGCAAAATCTACGAGGGTAACAAACCTGCTGTAGTTGCTTTTCCGTCATCTCGACACCCTGCAGTAATGAAATCAACACCTTTGCTGCGCCACTTGGATCTTCCAAAGTAAAATCTAGGTTACGGAGGTTTTCAGGAACTGCCCCTGTAGCTCGCCCAAGGTTATCGGCCACGTCCAGTAACCCCTTGGCAAAGCCCTGCACCCAAATAATATTCCCAGATAAATCCATGAAGTAGGTCGTTTGAAAGAGGCCAAATTGCTAAAGAGGAGCATTTGTTCGTTGCTCATAACAGACACGGAATGTCAACCCGATGAAATGACGGTTCAGTTCAATTAGCTAAAAGAGGGTAAAATACTTGATAACGAACTGCGTTGCAACAAGAATAGAAACCTACATGATCTTAATACACCCGTTTCTCTACATTGCTACCCATGGAATGATAAATAAAGAAGAGACTAGCTACAAGACAAGCACATCACTACGATAAGCTACCGTCGACTTTGTTAGAAGGTGAAAGAAGCACCTAACATACCTGCAGGGCAAATTTACGAGTAGACTCAGCTTCCCGTCTTGCCCTGGCCATGACATTCTCAACTTCGGCATAACCTCTGAGCACCTTGTCTTGCAATTCCTTAATGGTTTTATCTTTCTCTTGCAGTAGGGCATCTCTTTCTGCAACCATTTTCGCTAAATCATCCGCTTTAATATCACTGGATGTTTCTGCGTGTTGGACTGATTCAGAAGTTTCCTCAGCTGTTGATGTACGACTGGGTTCTGCTGCAGAAGACTCCGGACTGCCCGTTTTGTCTGTAGCAAGGTGAATCACGTGGTTAAGCAATCGTTCTGGCATGATGTTTGCCGTCTTTACACCAAGAATGCCAAATTTTCATTGAAGCTTAAAGCTAATAGTACTAAGCGCAAGGATTTTAGACATGCGAGAAAGATAACTTACACTCAGGCAACTAGACGGTGTCAAATTATAGATTACCTGAAACATCCGGAGAGGCGGCAGAAGAAAAATGTGTAAAAGTGTTGAAGTTAGAAACAGAAGAAACTTGGGGCACTCCACGATGAAGCGAAAAAGTGGTCCATGTCTGCGCACCACATCACGAAAGCACAAAGCAACCATCTAAGACAGCAAATTAAAACACTCTGCTCTGGATCAAACATATATTATTACCCTTATTATTAGCGAGGACTCAGGGTTTAGGGTTTAAGAAATTTCGTCTCCTCGTAGTCGTCATCGCATCCAGCAGAAACAGGGGAATTTCAAGATGAAGGAGTACCTTGGAGAGTGGAGAGACAAATTCGGTGCCACTCAACTTCGTGGAATACACGGATTTCTCATTAATTGGCGCAGACGATGATGGCGCTCGAAAACACCGTATCTGCGGCGGCTTTTGGAACGCTTTGAACAGCAACCTGGCATGCTTGCTACTACTCATGGCTTCTAAAACCCTCTCCTCTTCAGATAATCCTCAAGCTCAGAACACCACGATCGTCGAATGCTGCAACTAAGGTTTCCTTTTTCTCTCACTCTCACCCACACACACACACTATGAAACTAATGCTAATTGACAAAACCCTAAGGCAAATCCTTAGACAGATCCTGCGATTCCAAGAACGAAGTGGGTACAAGCGCCGAAGCGGCTCCACGAACACATGAAGAATCACGATCTGGAGTAGTGATCAAGCAAGAATTCCACACGTTCCGCACTTCGACACCACTGCCTCCGAACACCCATCGAAGCCACGCCGAAAAGAACTGGTACACTGCCTGCCCCCGCTGTTGCCACGTGTCTCGTTTTCACTGGTGCAACCTTCGGGGTTGTGCCACGTCATATGTATTATTGAAAAATATTACAAAGAGTGGAAGTGAAAATACCATATCCTAATAGGAATCAGGTTCAGTCACTAGGGAGGTCGTTCCTTAATCATTATTGTAACCTCATGTCAATTATCATGTTAAATCCTAATGTACAATTATAGATTGTAGGTAATATGTTTCTTATAGACATGTATATAGTGTATTCTGCACATAAATTTTATAATAGTATAAGTCTCACAACCTAGGTTAGAAATACATCACAACCTATAATTAAAGTCTCTTTTTCTAGAGCCAATCCCTCTTTGGTTATCTTTTCTAGCATTAACAACTCCTAGCTTTAATTATTTTGTGCCACTTATCAATCTTTCTATTGTCTTGCCTATGTCCACAAGTTTCTATTGCAATTGACTTTCTCCAATTGGTTGACAACTTAATAATTCTTTCTTCTTGACATAACACTCTATTTTATTTAACAATTGGAGTCATACTTCACCTCCATTATTATAATTAGTAATTCATTTCCTCCCAATTGTTAGTCTGTTCTTGTTCTCCATCTCGCTTGTTTAATAAATAAATCACTTAATTTTATAACTCTTCTTCAAATATTAGTCCTCCTTAAGTTCTATTCTAATTATTTTTTTGATTTATCAAAAATTATCTTTTAATTGAGATTCATTTATCCTTACTAAAACTGTGCACATGCACCTTGCTATCTAGACTATAAGCTCTCACAACTTCATTGTTTTGCTTCTGATATTCTAGTAGCACATTTTTAACTCTAATTCCTACAAACAATCATAAATTGATAATCTTGTATGTTCAATCATCCTATGGGTGGTTTAAATTAATCACACTCAATTATATATCCCAAATCCACAGCTTTGTATTCTTAGATTCTCACTCAATTGTTCATTACAGATTCCAACAACACTAGATTCACCAAATTAATATCTTATTAATTCATAAAATAAAATAAAATAAAATAATAAGTATCTTTCCATTGATCCAATACAATGCCAAATTTGGAGTTTCTAAATATAATTTAGAAAAATCTAAGAAATCTTAATAAACTTCTATTATTAAATAAGTAACTATCAATAAGCAATTATCAACTTCTTATAGGTTGATCTTCATATTAATATATCTATGATATTCACACTATCAACTTCTATTTGGATTATTCCACTTTTGATTCCTATTTATACTATGAGAATATATTTTATGAAGAATTTTTAGTTTTTTAATAATTAATTATATTAATTATAAAATTTAGATTATGAAATTAAACCACATAGTTTTTTTTTTTTTTTTTTTTTTTTTTTTTCCATTTGCAATCCCACAAATACAATTAGCAAGCTTTTATTTACTAAAGATTCTATATTAAAATCCAATTGGTAGCTCTTTCTTCACCATTGTTGGCTTCTTGATGGTTGATTTGACCATAATAGTTGTAGGAGGTGTAGTCTTAATTGTATAATCACTTATTTAGGTGTTATGTTGATCCATTCTTTCTAATGGCATGTATTTAAGTCTTTTCATGATCCATATTCTTGATTATTTTGACTGTGTCTTATTTCTTGTAGAATTTTTGATGGTTGATTTTTTTGTAGTTGTATTCATCACTCTATTGTTGGTATGTAAAATTTTCTATCATAGCATCTCAATTGTCCTGGAATTTATCTACTATTACATTGTGAGCTCTTGGTGGCAATATTTTTAGTCTTCATGCTCTCTATAGATGATAAAAAAAACTTAATATTAATTTGTTACATTCATTCTATAGTATCTCATTTTTTCTCTAAAAACTTATTAGTTTAGAAGTATTTCAATGGATATTCATCCATTTAGTTGCTTTAATTACTTGAATCTTGTACCTTTAGCACCAAAAAAGAAACACTTATTGATTCCATCTATAGGCTTCTTCTAATTTTTGTATTAGAAGCAATCATTTAGGTTTGTCTAATAAGTCTTTTGTTTGTGTCATTTGGCATATTACTCGATTCCATATCAATATGCAATACTCTTTTTTAAACCAATATTATTGACACTTATGCATACAGTGAGATTTTTCTTAATTCTTTTTAAATTTTTAATTTGAAGTGAACTTGAAATATCTTTAACAATCAATAAATTTTCACAAGCTTGATAAACTTGCCAAATGAATTGGTAAATCTTTCTTCTTAAAAAGAACTTAATTTGAAAGATTATATAAGCTTGACAAATTTGTTAAATGCATTGGCAAATCTTTTTTCTTTAAAAAAACTTAATTTGGAAGGTTGAAAAATTTTGACAAACTTGCCATATAAATTGACAAATCTTTCTTCTTTAAAAGAACTTAATTTGAGAGGTTGTAAAAGCTTGACAAATTTTTCAAATGAATTTATAAATCTTTCTTCTTAAGAAAACCTTAATTTGACAAGTTACAAAAGCTTAATAAACTTTCTAAATAAATGGACAAATCTCTCTTCTTAAAAAATACTTAATTTGGCATACTGTATAAGCTTGAAAAATTTGCCAAATGAATTGATAAATCTTTCTTCATTAGAAAATCTTAGTTTGGAAGGTTGTAAATGCTTAACAAATTTACTAAATGCATTGGCAAATCTTTTTTCTTTAAAAAAATTTTATTTGGAAGGTTGCACAAGCTTGACAAACTTGCCAAGTAAATTGACAAATCTTTCTTCTTTAAAAGAACTTAAGTTGAGAGATTGTATAAGCTTGACAAATTTGCCAAATGAATTGGTAAATCTTTCTTCTTTAAAAGAACTTAATTTGAAAGGTTGTACAAGCTTGACATATTTGCCAAATGAAATAGCAAACCTTTCTTCTTTAGAAAACCTTAATTTGACAAGTTGTAGAAGCTTAATAACTTTCCAAATGAATGGACAAATCTTCTTTTCTTTAAAAGAACTCACTTTGGTATAATGTACAAGCTTGACAAATTTACCAAATGAAATGGCAAATCTTTCTTCATCAGAAAACCTTAGTTTGGAATATTGTAAAAGCTTGATAAATTTGCCAAATGTATTGGCAAATCTATTTCCTTTAAAAAAACTTAATTTGGAAGGTTGGACAAGCTTGACAAACTTGCCAAATAAATTGACAAATCTTTCTTCTTTAAAAGAACTTAATTTAAGAGATTGTATAAGCTTGACAAATTTGCCAAATGAATTGGTAAATCTTTCTTCTTTAGAAATTCTTAATTTGATAAGTGTCAAGGACATGAACTAGAAAAAGATGTATAATCTCATGAAAATTGTATCAAAGAAAAGTCATAAAATAAGAATAAGAAAGTATATATATTCAAAGAGAAATTGGAATAGCTATTGCCAAAGACTGGAAACATGAAGACTCTTGAAACTAGACTAGGATCAGTAAAGGAATTGACAAGATTGAAGAGGGCTTCACTTTTGCCTCTATAAATATTATCTAACTAAGAGCTATGTGGCGGCATTCTATAGGACTTGATACGTGTATCTAATTTGCAAGACACATGTCAAACTTGTATGACAAGTTTCCTACATGTGCGCCACGTACTTGGCTTGTTCCACAAGCTACTAACATGTGTGACACATAGTTAGCTTGTTCTACAAGCTACCAACATGTGCGCTATATGGCTAACTTATTGACCAAGTTTCTAACCTACCAATCACCTATAGACATGTATAAAGGTGATTCCGCATCTATAAAGCTTCTAAAAAGCTTTTCTATCAGATATTATCAAATCAACTTATTTTACCTATTTCTGTTGGTCTATATTACTTTGATAATTACTAGAATAAATCTTATGTCCATGACATTACTCCTCCTTCTAGGGACGAGTTCCACGAGGAGCGGTGATTACATGTTGAGAAAGTCCAAGATACGTTGTCGTGAAGTAAATACATTCATATATAGAAACCTAACTTAACTATCTTTTCTTCAAAATTTTATTAAGTTCTTTCTTTCTTCTTACCAATCTAAGTTTTTTATATAGTTTAGGAAAAATTTCTCACTTTCTTTCTTTTTCTTTAGTTAAATTTTTACCTTATCTTTAATCTTAACCTTAACTTTGATCTAGCCTTGAAACTTTCTTTTATTTCTTTTATCTTTTTTCAATCTTAGATTTTAGTAGATTCAAGGTTATATTTGTAGATATAAGGAGTTTTGACTTTGAGGTTGAATTTAGGATTTACCAAGGATAAATAGTAGATTTGGATGTCAATAGTCGGCTACCATTAATAGTGCTGACTTGGAGGATTAGATTTGGGTTTTTTATAACTTTAAACTATTAATTGTTGACTTGGACTTTGAAGACCTTGGCTGCGACTTCTTTGACGAGCTCGGAGGAGAAGAAGACGGGGTTTTTTGGCAAATGGAGAGAGGTATTCAGAGGGAGCGTCTTCTTGGCATGAGTTTAGGTGGTAGAAACGCAGGATTCAAAGCTTAGATGAGAGAGATATGCTTGTTTGAACTTAGACTACTAATATGACACCTACTGTCACTTTTCATGGTGTATTAGAAGTTTTAAGATACTAGCAAGAAATCCAAAAGTTGTGTTAGAAACTAGACTTCAAGCTACACATTTTACGTCCAAGAATTGATAGAAATGAGTTCAGATTGAGTGAGATATGGCTAATTAAACCCAGCAAACTAAACTAGGGTTTTGAAGAAGTTAGATAAATAGAAGGATTTGCTTTAAGCTAGAACTTGAGTTTCAAGAAGAATTTGAAGCTCATTTTTTGTGTACATATTACTTATACTATAAAGAGTCTATGTCTAAAATCTCATATCAATTGAGACTTTGATTAGGGAGTAATGGCAAATTTGTTCTTAGGTGCCTAGGGTTTTGACTTTTAAAAGTATCTGCCAAGGTTTTGGTGATATCTAACGATCGGCAATGAATTCATAGCTCAAATTTTATGTGATGAGGATCAAAGGTATGAGTTATGTTTTCCCAAATTTTGAGCTTATTTGAATGGCTGGATCTTCAATTATGAATTTTCAAGTTTCGGGTTGAGATTTGACTTCTAAAAGTATCTGCCAAGGATTTGGTGTCATCTATTGATCGACAATGATTTCACAGCTCAAAAATTATGTGACAATAGTTAGAGGTATGAAATATGTTTTCCCAGAATTTGAGCTTATTTGAATGGCTGGATCTTCAATTATGAATTTTCAAGTTTCGGGTTGAGATTTGACTTTTAAAAGAATCTGCCAAGGATTTGGTGATATCTAATGATCAACAATGAATTCATGGCTCAAAATTTATGTGACAAAGATCAGAGGTATGAGACATGTTTTCCCAAATTTTGAGCTTATTTGAACAGTTGGATCTTAAATTATAAATTTTCAAGTTTCTGATTTGGTTTTACTTATATAATTACTTGCTAATATTTTGATAATATCTGGTGATCGGTAATGAATTTACGGTTGAGAATTTTTGTGAAGATGACCTATGTTTCCAAAATTTGAACTTATATAAATGGCTGGATTTTGATTTATAAATTTCCAAGCTTCTAGTTTGTTGATTTATTATACACATGGTTTTGTAGCTATAAAAGAAAAGTTTAAAAAAGTTTGTGCATATTGGATCCAACTTGATTGTAAAGAGGGACCTTGCGTCTACCTGAAGCGGACTTTCGTCACGACAACGTCAAATTGTGCTTGCCACATACTCTAATCGTTGTTCCCTTCAAAGGTAGTTGGTAGGTCCTTTCAGCCATCAATAATATCCTATACTAGGACAAGAGGACCACCTTGTTATTTGATCATTATTGAGGCCTTCATAACTCTCTTCAAAGAAAACATTAGGAACACCATCAGGAGTAGTTCTTACCTCTAAAAGTATCACCAAACATTGAGAGTCTCTTCCAAGGTCGTGATATCAAATATGTTGTATTTTGCCATCAATCCGAGGAAGGACATGTCCTTCTTGAGGGTCTTCATCTCTATTTTGTCGTCTTGAAGGTTGTGATAGTCGTAATGTCTCATCTAGTAAATCAACAAATGATGGCTCTTGAGCTAAATTCACTGATTGTTGATCCTCTATCTCTTTAGTACAAACAAATTTAAAGAAATAACAAACAATATACAAAATAGGATGAAACCTCTACAGAATTTGCTTTGCTTTATAACAAAGATTTTTTTGATTTTTTATCTTAATTTTGACAGATGTCATCAATGAAATGCATTGATTTTTATTGGTGTATTTGCTAGATTTTTGGATGGCTCCTATGTGCGTTCACTAATATCGTATCCGCGCCAATACACAAGATATTCCAGTCAATTTTGGTGCCGCCTTGAATCTAAAATCTCTTCAACTTCGAATTCTTCATCGTTGTCCACTTCTATAGGAGGCGGTGGCATTTGTCTTCTTCCTTATATATCCACTGTCTTGTATGGCTCCAGTAGTGATATGTAGAATATAGGATGGATCTTCATGGACTCCGGTAGATATAATTGATATGCAATTCAATTGATTTGTTCAAAAATAGGAAAAGGTCTAAGCCTACGATAGTCCAATTTATCACAAGGACGAGTAGTCTTGATATTACAACAAAGTAATCATACCTTGTCTCCCATGTTGAATTGTGATTATTCCTTGCGATACGCATCTGTATTTATTTTTTATTGTTCTTGAGCTTCTTTTAATTGCACCTTTATTATTGCATGTAGCTCTGACAAATGATTTGTCAAATCTTTTGTCGCTGGATTATCAACTTTTGAAAAGTCAAAAGCATCAAGTCGTAGGTAGTAACCATAATTGATAAAGAAAGGTGTTTATTGTGTAGAAGAATGTATCGTATTATTATAAGCAAATTCTATTAATGGCAGAAGAGTTGTCCAATAATCTTATTGGTAGTTGATGGTACATCTTAAGTACTACTCCAAGACTTGGTTTACGCGCTCTATTTGTCCATCAATTTGAGGATGAAAAGCTGAAGATAACTTTATATCCACTTTTAAGATCTTAAAAAGAATTCTCCAAAATCTTGAAACAAATTGAGTTCCCCTATCCGATATAATATCCTTAGGTAATCTATGATAGCGATAAATATTATCAATGAAAAGCTCAACTGTTTCTTCACCTATGATAGATTTTGTACATGGCACAAAATATGCCATCTTGGTGAACCGATCTACTATCACAAATATAGAGTCATAAGATCTTCAGCTTGAAAAATCTATGATAAAATCCATAGAAACAAAAGACCATGGTTGTTCTAGAATAGGTAATGGCTGAAAAAGTCCAAAAGGTTGATGACGAGGAGTTTTGGATCTTGAGCAGATATCACATGATTATACAAAGTCTTTGATCGCCTTTCACATTTGAAGCCACCAAAAATCTCTTGATATAAGTTCCAAAGTCTTGTTGTATCCAAAATGTCATGCTGCTGAAAAATCATGATGTGCTTGAAGAACACATAAACGTGCTTCTCCTTCTGGAACATATAGGCATCCTTTGAAATATAATAGGTTATTCTTAAACTTGAATTTAGAAGAATCATAAATCTTAGAAGAATTATTCTTGATATCATGAATAAGAAGGTGTGAGGACATACTTAATTGAATTTGCTTGAAAAAAGTTGAATCAACAGTCAATGTTGATTTCATTGCTCAAAGATGAAATTGCTCTGATTTCAAGAGGATTGTTCTTTGTTGTTCAAAAGCTGCATCTCCTTCTTTTGGTGCAAAATAAGAATGTCTAGAAAGGACATGAGACAAACCTTGTTGTTTTCTTGGCCGATAAGTGATAATGAACTTGAATCTTGACAAAGACATACTCCAACAAGCTTGACGACAATTCAACATGCGTATCGGTATGAAATACTCGAAGTTCTTATGATCGATATATACGATGATTGGATTGGAAGCGCCTTCTAGATAATGATGCCATTCTTGAAAAGAATCTACGATTGCAAGAAGTTCTTTGTCATAGATCTCATAATTGATCTCGATTGTTGAGAATTTTCTTGAATGAAAAGCTACTGGATGAAGTTTTTCATTTATTCCCATTTGTGACAAAACTGCACCCATGGCAAAGTCTAATGCGTTTGTTTCCATAAAAAATGCATTAAAAAAGTCAACACAATACAAGATTGGTGCAGAAACAAACAATGTCTTCAGAGCTTCAAAAATTGCTTCCGCTTCTTGATTCCATTGGAGTTTGTCTTTACAGGTCAAACGTATAGGTGGAGCTGCAACTTGAGAGAAGTCTTTGATGAAGATCCGGTAATAATTGGCAAATCTCAAAAAGCATTTGACATCTCTTATCGTCTTTGAAATCTTCCAATTTATGATTGTCTATACTTTCTTAGAATCTATGATGAGACCATCATTTAAAATGATGTATCTTAAGAAATCAACTTGAGTAGTGTGAAATATACACTTTTCCATCTTGGCATACAATCCCGCATCTCTAAGTTTTTGTAATACTTGACGAATATGTACTTCATGTTCTTCTACGTTCTTAGAATAGATCAAAATATCGTCAAGGTAGCAAATGATAAAATTATCTAGGAATTCACAAAAAACATCATTTATGAGATGTTAAAAAGCAATTGGTACATTTGTAAGTCCAAAAGGCATGACATTATATTCAAAATATCCATACCTAGTTTGAAACGCCATTTTCTATTCATCTCTTTACTTAATACGTACTAGATTATATGCTCCTCTTAGATCTATTTTTGTATAGATCTTAGCTTGATTTAATTGATCAAGGAATCCTAATATCAAAGGTAATGGATATCTATTCTTGATTGTGATCTTGTTGAGTCTTTGATAGTCAACACACATTCGCAATGATCCATCTTTCTTCTTTACAAATAGAATTGGAGCTCCTATTAGAGATTTAGAATGGCGTATAAAATTCTTGGCCGAATTCTTGTCAATATATGCCTTGAGTTCAGCTAGCTCATCTTGTGATAAACTGTAGATTGGTCCAAATGGTGGCTGAGTTCTTTTCTTGAGGTCAATTGAACAATCATATGGACAATGCTCTAGAAGAATATCTGCATTTTTTTTCAAAAACGTCGTGATAATCCAAATATTGGCTTGGAATGCCATTTAAAGTCTTTCCACCATCAAAAACGGGTGTGGCATAAATAACAAAAGTTGATTTTTCTTTTGCTGCGTATATAAAAGCTTTTGTACCTATAAGTACAAATTTTACTATACTAGATTTATATCTTTTCACTTGGTCGGCAAGATATTTAATAATATTTTGAAAAAAATTGAGTCTACAAGAATTCCAATCTATTTGAGGGTTGTATTTTTTTAGCCATGATAAATCTAAAATAACTAGATTAGATGGAGATTTAAAGATAAGTTAAATTGAGCATTAATTTTTGAAGATAAGTTAAATATTTGAAGATAAGTTAAATTGAGCATTAATTTTTTTAACTCATATTGTAATATATAGAGAAATTGATTGATGAATGCACCATCATTCCACTTGATATCAGTTGTTAGTTGTCAAAATTGTGAAGCGAATAATGACACTGATCGATTGCCTTGTCCTAGGATGTGAATCTTGTTGGTGGCAACACGGATTGCATGATATTCTCCATACATAGATCAAAATTCCGCTAAATATGCGTCCAAATTATCCAATATTAGATCACGTTGTTGTGTTGAGAGTCTTAGCCCTAAGAAACACTAGGTCTTTTGTGCCTCTAATTTCTTTTGTGCAAGATGAGATTCATAAGGTTCATAAAATTGAAGAATTTACATAAAAACATACTTTATTAATCCTAACATATTCTGCCTTTAGAAACCTGCCTTCAAATTTGTCCATAAATCCTAGGATATCACATCAATTGAAGCAAAATTAGGACACAAAGTACTTAAGGAAGTAAAAAAGCAAACCCCATAATCCTTTTGGTTATAGCTCATGTGGTTAGAGAGAACCATGTTGTCAAAGAAATCCCTCTATGCTGCCTTTGATTCTAGACCCCCTTTGCTTCATACCTTCATTGCTCCTCATTAACAAAAATCCAAGTACTGAAATTTGATAGGCTTGTTGCTTGATTTATGTTGTAAACATCCTCCAATTTTTGCTCCAAAAATCCTCTTTGAACTAGAGTTATAGACTCTACCCTTCTCCTTTAATTCTGTCTTCTAACAACTCTAGATCCGACTACAAATTTCTTCATAATTCTTTAAACATAACTCCAATAGCAATCAATTTTTTACACAACTTAATAGACTCATATATCTACAAACTCCAATAAATTTTATTCAAAATTCTACTCCGATCACAAAGATATGCTCCCCCAAACTTCACTGACTTGGAGATAGATCCCTATCACTTTGAAAGAGCATAACATTTTATTCATAAGACAAATGAATATCAATCTTACTCTCATCTCTTCCTTAACTTGCTTAGATCACTTCTATCAAATTTCACACTCAAATTTATTCTCTAACTCCATTCAAATCCAAAAAACCGACACACACACTCTGCCTATACAAACCCCAATTCTACCTTCATTCTATTTCTCTTTTCACCTACACCCGGTTACAATTTCACTCATAACTCTTTGCTTAGAGATCATATTGACTTGAGATTTTGATACTAAGTAGTAAACTCTATAAGGAACAAAAATCCAACAAATCTCGCCTCTAGAGTCCAAGTGGTTCCCAAGAGCCGAGGCCCGAAATTTAGTAACCCTCACTACCTTAGTCTTAAACACTTGCAACTTTGTTGACTCATATCTCTCTTGATATTTAATCAAAAGACATGAGAATTATTTTTATATGTTTCTTATCTTATCTACTACAAACTTATAAAAAATTTCATTTAAAATCCTCTCCAAGCTTCTTTTACACATAAAAAACATATATAGCCTATCAAAAAAAATCCTATGCCTCTCCAAAAGAACCCTCCTCCTTCTTCTTCACGACCTCTTCTTGTCATCCCGGCCTAGTCTTCCTTCTTCCCTTGGTCAAAGGGACACCTCAGCCATGTCTTTCCACCTCTTTAATCTTTTCTTTTGGATTAACTTGAAGAAATTTCACTTTTTGAGATAAATTTCTATTCTATCTTCTTACTACCATTTTTCTACCAACTTCTCTTCTAATTTCAGCCCACAACATTTAAATTTAGATCTAAGATAGAAGAGAATAAAGGTAAAGTAGATCTAAGATAAAATAGAAGAAAACCTAATAAGTAAAAAGAAACAATTAAGATTAGATTAGAGATAAAAAAGAAAGAGCTACATCCTACACTGCCAAGTCAAAGAAGCTTGTGTGGTTAAGTTCTTAGCTACTTTGGAGCTGACATGAGTTCAAATCCACTTGACTTCATTG
Source organism: Physcomitrellopsis africana (assembly GCA_036785485.1). Taxonomy (NCBI): domain Eukaryota; kingdom Viridiplantae; phylum Streptophyta; class Bryopsida; order Funariales; family Funariaceae; genus Physcomitrellopsis; species Physcomitrellopsis africana. The sequence continues at coordinate 103,028 of JAWRVF010000690.1, read as the reverse complement.
TAGAAATCCTTGGCTTCATGACTTGGTACTGCTAGTGGAAATTTCAACAGGAAATTAGTAGTTTGGCCTACTTATCATCCCTGAGCTTGTGATAAATATTATAATTCCCAAGATAATATGATTATAACTACAATCCCTTCTCTTTTTCATCTTCTCCTCTTCTAATCTTAATCTTTTTATTTTAACACATTCTTTTATATCTTTTATACTATATTTTAATTTATAATGCGACATCCACCCCTTCCAAACTTGCACATCCTCCGGAATGTGCCACCATTCATTCTTCATCTTCTCCATCCTTATCTTCAGTTTCCATGGTATGTATATCCTCCATTGATATAGATGATAGCATTTCAAAGCTTTCAAATGATAACCTATCACTCCTCCTTCGAAATATTTTCACCCGTTTACCTGCTATTGGATTTCTAAGTATAGTTCCATCTAGTTCACGAAGTAAGTAAGTGCCATTTTCATAAACAATGACAACAATATATGGTCCAAACCATCTTCAAACAAATTTCTTCTGAGTGCTATGTTGATGCTCCAATATACTATCATAAACCACCACCCAATCTCCCTCTTTAATAGGTTTTACTCGCAATCAATATATGTTATCAAACCTTTCCTTATTGCTAAGCCTTGCTTCCTTAAGTCTTTCTATTGTTTTTTGATGTGCCTCTGATAATTTACCAATTTGTTGTATTCGAAGTTCTAGCAACTACTCTCTAAAAATTCCATCTTCCCAAGACAAATACAACCATGTAAGAATTGATTCTTCAATCGGCATAATAGGCTTTTGTCCCAACATAAGTTTAATTGGCATATAATCTATTACTGTACTATGTATAGTTCTGTCAGTCCATAAAGCATAAGGTAGTAATCTAGGCCAATTTTTAGAATTTCCTCTACAAGCTTTGACCAAAGCCTGAATGATTGGAGGATGACCTCTCTCACTCTTCCTATTTGCCTCAAGATTATATGTTGTTGTCAACTTTAGTTTTACTCCATGCTTTTCAAAAAATATTTTAGCTTCAGTAGCATTTAATTCTCATCTATCAGCTCTTATTCTTCCTATGCATCCATATCGGCTAAAAATATCTTCAAGAATAAATCTACATAATCTTTCACTCTGCTTGGTCTTCAATGCTCTTCCTTTAACAAAATTAGATAGCTCTTTTCTTGCCAATATCAAGTATTTCATTCTCCATAATCCATTTGGCATAGTAACTAAGTCAATAACCTATTGGAAGTGAATAGCAAAAGGATAAGTAGGATGCAATTCATCACAATACCAGAACTTTGATTGAAATTGACATTCAATACATGAACTTACAAAATCTTCCACATCTTTGTAAAGTCCTTTCTACCAATATCTTTTTTTGATTTTTGTATATATGTTGCCCAAATACCTCGATGCCCGGCTCAATTTGTATCATGAAATTCCTTGAAAATTTGAAGTTTTGTAGATAAATCTCCAACTACTCTCAATAGAATTCTATCTTTTTTTTTTGGTTTCCTCCACAAAAATCCATCACGCAAAAGATATTCATAGGAATGTTGTCTAACTTCCTTAAAATACTTCTCTGACCAATCTATTTGCTTTTGTAGAGTACTTAAATATCAACCAACATCTTTCAATCTACCTTCATATAATTCTTTCTTAAAAAGAAGAATTGTATCTTCTCTTTTGTTGGTGTTAACAAATACAATGCTATAGCTTTTGCTGTTGTCATTTTCATCATCATCTTTTGCAATCATTTCTTCATCTCCAATATAATTAGCTCTAGATAATATATCCGCTATAGCATTTTTCTTATCTTTAATATGTACTAGAATTGGATTAAGAGATTTGATAAAAGCTATCCATCTCAACATAGCAATATCTGGAGTTGAATAGTTTGAAATCATACCAAGTAGAGGTAAACAATCAACTTCCAATATTATATTTGCTCCAATTAAATAATTCCTTTCTACCTTCAATACTGTGATAATTCCCCATAGTTCTCTTTTTACTTGCGGATAAGCTCGTTGTCCCTTAGTCAAAATCCTTGCTCCAAATCTAATTGTAAAATGTCTTCCATTAATATCATCTTAACTAACAGCCCAATCTATAGCAATTGGACTAATATCCACCATCATCACCATTGGTTGACCATTTTCATACTCAACTTGTTTTAAAATGGATGGAGATCTTAAAATATTCTTCAAAGATTCTATAGCTTCACTTTGATCCTTTTCCCACTTGAATTTATTTTCCTTCCGTAAGAGTTTATAAAGAGGCTCTGATATATAGGCAAAATGTAGAATCCAAATTTGATAGAAAATACATGCTTCCAAAAATCTTCTTACTTCAGTTATATTATTATAAGATTTCATCTTAACAATAGCATCCACCTTCTTCGGATTTGATTTTCTACCATAGCTTCTACATAAATGACTTAGACCAATGATTTCATCCATTCTAAATTTTGATTCGTCAATGGATAAAGTTATACCTACCTCTTCAAGTCTCTTCAAAATCTTCTCTACATCTTCAATGTGTTGTTTGATAAATTGCCTACAACCATTTTTATCAATTGTTGTATTCTTCACTTCTTCTTTACAACCTTTGATAGGAATATCATCAACAAAAGGTATAGTCTTCTCAGGCACAAACTCCTTTAAAACTTGATTCATTGCATTTTACATATGTGCCACTGAATTGATAGCCCTTTGAAGTAATGTGCACATACGAACCAAACCCAAAAGCATCTTCATTGTTGTTAAATCTCTACTCTCTGCTGCAAGTTGATCATATCCAAAATATAAGTCTCCAATTGAATAAATTGCATGTCCCGCAAATGCCTCAGCAACTTCATCTACAATTGGTCCAAATTCTTTATTCCTAATTGTCACACCATTGGTTGGTTGCATATCTTGAATAAACCTTAATGCTCTAGATTTCTTTGGGACCATAAATCAGCAATTTGAATATGGATCCATGGATGGTTCTATAATCTCCATCTCCATTTTTTCCTTGAGCAATTTAATTAATTTTGGTAGTAAAGCTCTTGGAATCGGAATGGATTTTAAATCCCACGGTATATGTGGAACTGTAAAGATCACTATAGGTGCTACCTCATTTGGATAAACACATCATATTTCACTAGGTTTAGATGCAAATGCCTTTCCATGTTTTAAAAGTATGCTTTGAAACAAATACTTCTCAGGTTTATTTAAAAATTCACCCCCACCAATTTGTAACTTGTCAAGTATTTTTTTAGTGAATTGATGTCCAATTCCTATATAACTTCTTAATCCTAGCTCTTTTCCAGCTTGCTTGAAATAATCTTCAAAATTATATGGTAGTTGAATTGCTACCGGCTTTACTTTCTTTGCTACTGACTTATACTTGGTATTTACTTCAGCTTCATTTTTCTACTTACGGATATCAATGTCTTCACCATGATCTTCCATAAAATGCAATATTTCTTTGTAAAAGCATTGATCATGGACTTCAACCATAATACTTCTATTATCCATATCCTCCTCTATATTTTTCAATCTTTTTAATTGATGTAGTAGATCAATTAGAAATCCAATCCATTCTATGAATCTCCATATTTTTTTTTTTGTGAAATTATTTCCATTTTTTCAAAATTTCTTTCTATTTTTCTTATTTTGGCTTTATATTTAGAATCCATTACACCCACACCTTTGAAATTCAAGATACTATGATCACTCAAATTCATAATTCCATATCCATTCTTATATATATTGGAGAATACCTTAGTAAATATATTACATGCACCCCCGGACCCCCATTCTCCGCGTAAGCTTTCTAGAAATCTTAGAATCCCTCTTTGGTATCTAGAGGTTTTTCACGTAATTGATCTCTATGCCTCTTGTTTTTTGGCTTCACTATAAGGAACTATACTGAGTTCTTTCCATCGTAATTTCAAATCCTTGTATAGTGAGATCCATCATCTAACACTTTAGTTTCCATTCTTGAAGCTATAATATATAGTTGACTAAGAATAATTGGATATGTGCCACGATCTTGAACAAAAAAATTCTGTTCTACTTCCACATTTCCAATCCTTGTCTTCACTGCAGGACATGCTCCAAATAATCCTCCCTTTTCATTGTTTGTAGCTCTCAATACCCATCCATGGTTGGTATCTACAGGCCATTTTCTTTTCTGATACACTGCCTTAGACATGATATTAATCTCTGAGCCATGACTACCAAAGCATGGATTGTTTCATTCAAATTTTTAAGTTTAATCTGAGCTTCATTAATAGCTTTAGTCCAATAAGGATGAAAAAATCCTAAAATCTTTGCATCCTTTTTTCCATCACTATTATCAAAAGTGGCATAAGCATGTACCTTTGCTTCTTCTTCATCCATGTTGTAGGTGGTCTCTTCCTTCTTCTTTTGAAGTTGAAGAGAAAACATGTCTAAAACCTCCTCTTATAAATGAGCAGGCATACCATCATTCACATTTGTTTCTTCAATCCCATGATTCACCTTATCATCCTCCACAATCATAATCCTTTCAAAGCTTGACTTACATTCAATAGAAATCACTTGGCCAATCTCTTCTTCTTCCTCTTTAGTCAAACAAGTATCAATTGCACTTGTCATCATTGTCTCTAATGTCATTTGGCATTTCCTCTTGATAACATCAATAATCAACTCATGGAAGTCTTTCTTTGCAATTCCTAAGATCTTCCGTATGGTAAATTCAATTTTTGCATCCAAAATTTGTCCTTCCAATACTCCTTTCAAATCAATAGAAGTTTCAATATGAGATTGAAGCTTATAAGTAAGGCCTTTGGTTTTACCTTTTTCTATGTCCTTCTTCTTTTCCTTACCCTTTTCTATGTTGTCTTCCACCCTTTGCTTTGGAGTTGATGCCTCCAACTCCTTTGATTGTGAAGATAAAAGAATATTTTGTGGTGGCTGATTTATTAATGATCCTTTTTTTGTCCTTTCTCATGTACAACCACCTTTTCGTGTTTGCTTCTTACTTTTTGGTTCTTCATCTTCATCTTCTATATTCCTTCCTCTCTTTACTTCTACATAGACATTTTGAAAGTTTTCATTCTCCCTTTCCTTGTCTAAAAAGGCTCTGATACTAACTGCATTAACTAGATCATCCCATCTTATTTTCTTTCTAATGGCTTGAGCTCTTCTAATCATAGTCTCACGATTCTCAAGACATGAAGCTTCAACATTATTTTCCCAGGCCACAATTTTATAAGAATCTGCATTACCTGAATCTCTTGGCTTAGGCCTTTTTTCATTCCTCCTTTGGCAAAGTTAATATCTAAAAAAAATCTGTAGATGCATCTCCAATCTTTTCATATGTGAAGCTAATGATGCCTTTCTTTATGGCATCAACAAATGATTCACAATTATTATTTTGTAATCAAAACCATCACACCAAATGCACCTCATGATATATCCCCTCTGTACTCCAAAAGTTTAAGAGATATCTGGCTTTGTATTCCTTTTTAAAACACTCATTTTTACTTTCAGCTCCTTCAATTCTTTCACCAATTTTTCAAGAGTGTTCTCATCTAGAACCTTATCTTTTGAAGAGCTTGATGGTATCATTAAAGAAGTCCTTGTAATTGGTGATATTGAAGCTTTTATCTTTATTCCATATCTCCTAGCCTTTACCCACTGTTGCTTTGCAATAAGACTTACTACATCTTCCAATTGTCTCCAATTGGTACTAAAACCTCCTTCAGCTGCTCTGTCTTGAAGAAGAAGTAATAGTCTATCCTCCAAAGTTTAATTTACAACTTGTAGAAACAACTCTGACTTTCTCACTTCAAGAATCTTCTTCTCTATTAGTAAGAGTTGTCCAAACTTCTTTTCAAATTCTCTTAACAACTCATTTGGTCCCATGTTGTTACCAGGTTGTTGTTCCACCCAATCAAGGAAATTCCTTTTGGACATCTTTTCTTCATCTTCATCAAAAAATTCATCTTGAAGCCTCTCTTCAAATTTGGCCCAAGTAATTTCAAAATTATTTTGATGAAGATGTTTCTTCTTGTCTCTGATCTCTAGTACAAGTGCCAAATCAAATGTCTCTATCATCTTCTCCTCTGAAATTTGATAGATTTCCATCTCACAAGTATAATTTCTTAAAAAATTTGAAATGTTCTTCCCATTGAATCTTTCATTCTTGCAAATAATAGCTTTCAAAGTTTTTATAGCTCCTTGTCCAGCTGCATTGGCAACTTGTTGTCCCATAAACATTTGCATGGCTCTAAAGAACTTCTCTGCAAAGTTTTGACTACCTCCTTGAGCTTGACTAGCACTGATTCTACTATCCGCCATCTTGCCTTAAAAAAACCTAAAGCCTTAGAGCTCTCTCAATAGAAGCACCAAATGTCATGATGAGAATCTTAGCCCTAAGAAACATTGGATCTTTTGTGCCTCTAGTTTTTCAAGTGCAAGATGAGATTCATAAAGTTCATAAAATTGAAGAATTTACATAAAAACATATTTTATTAATCCTAACATATTCTGCCTTTAGAAACCTGCCTTCAATTTTGCTCATAAATCCTGGATATCACATCAATTGAAGCTAAGTTTGGATACAAAGTACTTAAAGAAATAAGGAAGCAAATCCCATAAATCTTTTGATTATAGCTCATGTGGTTAGAGAGAACCATGTTGTCAAAGTAATCCCTCCATGTTGCCTTTGATTCTAGACCCTCTTTGCTTCACACCTTCATTGCTCCTCATTAACGAAGATCTAAGTCTTGAAATTTGATAGGCTTATTGCTTGTTTTATATTATAAATATCCTCTAATTTTTGCTTCAAAGTTCCTCTTTGAACTAGAGTTATAGACTCTACTCTTCTTCTTTAACTTTGTCTTCTAATAACTCTAGATCTGACCACAAATTTTCTCATAATTCTTTAAACATAACTCCAATAGTAATTATTTTTTTATATAACTTAATAGATTTATATATCTACAAATTCCAATAAATTTTATTCTAAATGCTATTCTGATCACAAAGATATGCTTCCTTAAACATCACTAACTTGGAGATAGACCCCTATCACTTTGAAAGAATATAACATTTTATTCATAAAACAAATGAATATCAAACTTACTCTCATCTCTTTCCTAACTTACATAGATCATATTTATTAAATTTCACATTCAAATTCGTCCTTTAACTCTATTTATATCCAAAAAATCCACACACACACACTGTCCATACAAACCCCAATCCTGCCTTCATTCTATTTTTCTTTTCATCCAAACCTGGTTACAATTTCACTCATAACTCTTTGCTCAAAGATCATATTGACTTGAGATTTTGATACAAAGTAGTTAATTCTATAAGGAACAAAAATCCAACAAATTTCGTCTCTAGAGTCTAAGTGATTCCCAAGAGCCAAGGCCTAAAATTTAGTAACCCTCACTACCCTAGTGTTAAACACATACAACTTTGATGACTCATATCTTCCTTGATATTTAATCAAAAGATATGAGAATTATCTCTATATGTTTTTTATCTTGTCTATTACAAATTCACAAAAAATTATACTTAAAATCCTTTCCAAGCTCCCTCTATATACCAAAACATACACTGCCTATACAAAAATCCTATGCACTTCCAAAAAAACTCTCTTCCTTCTTCTTCACAACCCCTCTTTGTCATCCCTGCCCAGTCTCCCTTCTTCCCTCGGTCAAAGAGACACCTCAGCCATGTCTTTCCACCTCTTTAATCTTTTATCTTGGATTAACTTGAGGAAATTTCACTTTTTGAGGTAAGTTTCTATTCTATCTTCTTACTACCATTTTTCTATCAACTTCTCTTCTAATTTCACTCCACAACATTTAAATTTAGATCTAAGATAGAAGAGAATAAAGGTAAAGTAGATCTAAGATAAAATAGAAGAAAACCTAATAATTAAAAAGAAACAATTAAGATTAGATTAGAGATAAAAAAAAAAAAGAACTATATCCTACACTACCAAGTCAAAGAAGCTTATGTGGTTAAGTTCTTAACTACTTTGGAGCTGACATAGGTTTGAATCCACTTGACTTCACTGTAAAAATCCTTGGCTTCTTGACTTGGTACTGCTAGTGGAAATTTCAGCAGGAAATTAGTAGTTTGGCCTACCTATCATCCTTGAGCTTGTGATAAATACTATAACCTCCAAGATAATGTGGTCATAACCACAATCCCTTCTCTTTTTCATCTTCTCCTCTTCTAATCTTAATCTTTTTATTTTAATACATTCTTTTATATCTTTCAGACTATGTTTTAGTTTACAATGTGATAACGTGAAATACATGATGGATCTTCATAGATTTTAGTAGGTATCATCAATAGACAAGTGGATTAATCTATTTACAAATTAGAAATAGTCCAAACCTATGATAGTCTAGCTTGTCACAAGGATGATTAATCTTAATATTATGACAAAGTAACCATACTTTATTATTTACATGGAATTGAGGTTGTTCCTTATGATAGAGATCTATATTGATTTTTTGTTGTTCTTAAGCTTCTTTTAATTGTGCCTTCATTATTGCATGTAGCTCTAACAATCAATTTGCCAAATATTCCGCTACACAATTATTAAGTTTTGAAAAGTCAAAAGTATCAAGTGGTGGATGATAACCATAATTGGCAAAAAATTGAATTTATTGAGTAAAAGAATGTATCAAATTATTATAAGCAAACTCTGCCAATGGCAAAAAAGTTGTTCAATCATCTTCATGATAGTTAATGGTATATCTCAAATATTGCTCCAATACTTGATTTATTTATTATATTTGTCCATCAATTTGAAGATAGAAAGCTGAAGATAGTTTTATATTTATCTTCAATACTTTGAAAAAGATCCTCCAAAATCTTAATACAAATTACGTCCATCTATCTGATACAATATCTTTTGATAATCCATGATAGTGATAGATATTATCAAGGAATAGTTTAGCTGTTTCTTCACTTGTGATAGATTTTGTACATGGTACAAAATGGACCATCTTAATGAAACAATCTACAATCATGAATATAGAGTCCTATAAATTTAAATTTCAAAGATCTATGATATTATATATAAGGTCAATGATGCGGAGTTTTTGATCTTGAACAAACATCTCATAATTGTACAAACTCTTTAATAACCTTCTACATTTGATGCCACCAAAAATCTCTTGATATTAGTTCTAAAATCTTGTTATATCTAAAATGTCTTGCTACTGGGAAGTTGTGACAAATTTTAAGAGCATGTAGTTATGCTTCACCTTCTGAAATATATAAGCATCTTTTGAAATAGAGTAGATTGTTCTTAGACTCAAACTTGGAAGTATCATGAGACTTAGATGAATTATTTTTAATTTCATAAATAAAAGGGTCTAAAGACATATTTAATTGGACTTGCTTGACAAAAGTTGAATCAATAGTCAATGTTGATTTCATTCCTCAAAGATGAAATTACTTTGGTTTCAAGAGGATTGTTCTTTGTTGATCAAAAGCTAAATTTTCTTCTTTTGATACAAAATAAGAATGTTTAAAAAGGACATCAAATAGACCTTGTTGTTTTCTTGGCTAATAAGTGATAATGAACTTGAATCTTGATAAAGACATATTCCAACAAGCTTGACAACAATTTAACATGTTGTCATGTTGTAACACGTTTATGTAGTAATAAACATAAACAAGAATAATTTCTACTTAATATTCAATCATCTTGATTCAATAAGAACTTAAGATATTTAAAAAAGATTTTATGAAAGCCTTTTAAATTATTTTCTTGTCTTAATAGCTTATAGATAAAACTTAGTTATTAATTTTTTTTTCTAGATTGTTAGAACTCTTTCTCTACTTTTAAAAAGTAATAAGTTGATAAAAATAGGATAGAAGAGATAAATAATTGGTATAATTGATACTAAGATTAAGTTGAAGATAGGATCAAGCTTAAAAATCCTTAGGATAGGTTAAATTGATATCCGAGGGTTGAGAGTATATAGGACATGGTGTCGTATTGTAACACGATTATATAGTAAAAAATATAGATAAGAATAATTTATACTTAACATTTAATTATCTTGATTCAATAAGAACTTAAGATACTTAAAAAAAGGTTTATAAAAGCCTCTTAGATTATTTTTTTATTTTAGTAGCTAATAGATAATAATTAGTTATTAAATTTTTCTTCTAGGTTGTACAAACTCTATTACTACTTTTGAAAAGCCATAAGTTAATAAAAATACAATAGAAAAGATAAATAGTTAATATAATTGATACTAGGATTAAATTGAGGATAGGATTAAGCTTAAAAATCCTTAAAATTAGTTGGATTGATACCCAGGGATCGATTGTATATGAGAGAGGGTCAAAATCAGACCTCTAGCCACAAAAATGGCCACCAAGGGCAAGGGGTGGAAACATTTGGAGATCGGCAACTAGGATTAGAGAATTAGCTTGAAACTCATTCTAAGAACGTTAAGCTTGTTTTCATAGGATTTTGAAAAACTTAGCAATTGTTGTTCAAAGTTAGGATTTATATGGAAGATTATATTTTATGCAATAAAATTAGAGCTAGTACTTGTGGCTATTGTATACAATTGGTATAATATCCATAATTAAAATTTTGACAATGGATGATTAATTTAGTGTACTAAGACTTATTAAAAATTTGTGGCAATCTAATGGTGTATTCAAGATTTATTTAGTCTTTAGTACAAAGAGGTACCAAAAATTGACAATTTAGGATTGGTTGGGATTTTTGCAATATCTTAAGATCTATTAGTTGAATGAAGGAGAAAATTGACACAATATTGGAAGACTTGAAGATAGAACTATATACCATAATTTAATTGAAGTTAATGGTTACAAAAGGAAAAATTGTTGCTAGGATTTTTGTATTAATTTTCAAGCCAACGGCCAAGTAACATCAATGTTGGTTTTGGTCAATTTTCTACAATCTGTAAGTTGGGTTGGATTGAAACTTTTTGATCATATAGAAGGCTTGTGTTTGCATTTGTATAAAAAATTTCACACTAAGTTGACAATTATATTAAAAATCACAGCTTGTTGAAATTCACTAATTGAGGTTAAGACTTGTAAACAAACTCTTAGTTACTTGATTGTAATAAGTAATAAGCAATTGGAGTTTATATGTGGAAGAAGTTATCAAAAAGAGTGTTTTTAAGTACTTTGCATTGATTTAAGCACTCTTGATATGATATTCAAATCATACTTTTTATATACGGACAAAACTTCTTAAAGATCATTGGATATATGTGAATTGCAACTTCACCATCTATAGCCAGGTGCCCGGTGTATTTCCAAATAAGACAACACGTTATACAACATAAGTAGTGAATCCAACGTGAAAGTTTGAGATGAAAGATATTAGAGTTTATTTTGGTTATTTGGAGTTAATGGCACAAGAAAGCAAGAAGGTGGATTTTGGAATTATTGATGGAGTTTTGGATGGTGCTTCAAGTGAATCTTCAAGTATAGCTTCAAGCGAATTTTTTTCTGGTGGACAAGGTATGTATCTAGATCTAAACATTGCAAATATGTTTCAAGCTTTTACATTATTTATGCAATAGCAATAAGATAAGGATCGTAAGGAGGCTTTGGCAATCAAGGCACTGCAAGTAGTGGTTAACAAGGTTGACCAGTTTGATGGAAAGGACATATCTAAATACTTAAGATGTTATATACAAGAAATGGAATTGAATTGAGTCTCCGAAAAGAACATGATTTTATTATTTGAACTTGTTACAATGTTGGAGATAAAAGAACATGTAAAATCAATTATAGAGTAATTTGGAAGGTCTTGGGAGAGATTCTCTCATGCATTGAGAGATGAATATTTCTTTGAAGACTCTGATGAGATCACTAAGAAATCTTTTTTGGAATGGATTGAGTGGCCTAACAAGAAATTGCAAGCTATTGAATTATTAAGAGAGTTTGACAGATACTATTCTCGATTATCGAAAATAGAAAAAGTAACTTTAGAACTAAACAAGGTTCAGCTATTTCTTCAAGCAGTTGATGGAGAATTATAAAAAAGATTAGAGATTCTTCTTGAGGATAAAAAAGAAGATGAAGGATTAACAACAAAATGGAAAGAAGTCGAAGATGTAGTAGGGTTGCTTGTAAAAAGAGAAAGAAGAAAGGATAGGATTGGTATCCAAAGAATGGTGCAGGTACGTAAAACTCAAGTGTCCACTTCACAATTAATAGAACTTGTTGTTCAATCTTCAACAACTACATCAAAAAAAGAAGATGTGAGAATTGAAGAATTTATATGTAGTGTCATAATGTAATGTGACTATTAGGTGAAAGTGTATAGAAATAGTATATTATAGAAGATCTTAGTTCAAAATATTGTAGCAAATTATCTTAGAAAAATAGATAATAGTGAAAAGGGAGTAAAACTAATCGGTGTTAATGTTGCCTTTTTTACAAATGAGCTTCTATTTACTTTGTAGGGCCATAAGTAAGGCAAAATAAAGTAGATTGGAAAATAAAATGATATTGGCATATATAAGAAAGAATTAAGAATAGGTTATAGAAAAATTTACTACAAAAATCTCAAAATAGATACCCGGAGAGGACTGGTTATGAGCTGAGGTTGGAATCTAACCCTGAGGTACAAAACTACATGCCTATGGCAGGTTGAGAGGATTTTTTTGCAAATTGAAAAGTGAGATTAGAGAGTAGATAAGAGGATCTTTTTTTGGGAGTTAGTTGGAAGTGATTTGAGTTGGTAATGACTTTTTAATGGCTTTGCAAAGTCAAGGTTGATTTTGGTGACTTTGATTTTGTGAAATATATTGGAATTTATATTTTTAGGCATTTTGTGAGATTGGTAATAGATCTACTATTGATATTTTGTAGATTGGTGTATATAGTAGTGTTTATAGGGTGCTATGAATTTGAGATTGATCTAATGGTTCAATCAAAGATTATTAAAGTTTATGTAGGTCAAGGTCTTGGAAATTAAGCTTTAAAGGTGAATTGGGGTTTTTGAGATCTTGAGCAATTTTCTAGTTGGATTGGAGTGAAATTTGTGTGTATTGGTAGTAGACTTGTTTTTCTACACATATGAGAGATTTGAAACTAATTGAATGACAAAAAAGGGAGAAATTAGCACTGGAAGATCAGTATCAAGGTTAGAGAAGGAGGTCAGCCAACACGTGAGGAGTTTTTAGGATTTTTCTTCCATTTGGTAAGTTGGATTTCTTTCAAATTTATTGTACTTGTTGTTGACTAAGAGGTTGAAAGGTATACAAAGTTTTAAGTAAGATTTATGATCTAATTGACAGATATTGAGGTTCTAATTTTTCCTAGGGTTGATTTGAATTGATTAGAATTTGGTTTAAGATTTGGTTAGGATTAGGATTTAGGATTTAGGATTTTATTAGGATTTATTTTAGGATTTGGTAGGATTTAACTAGGATTGATTAGAGTATATTTAGGATTTGTTTTAAGATTTGGTAGGATTTGACTAGGATTGACCAAGATTTATTTAAGATTTGTTTTAGGATTTGTTAGAATTTGAATAGGATTTGCTAGGATTTGATCAAGGTTGACTATGTTTAATTAGGATTTATTTTAGGATTTGTTAGGATTTTACTAGGATTGATTAGGGTTTAGTTAAGGTTTATTTTAGGATTGTTAGGATTTTATTAGGATTGACTAGGATTTAGTTAAGGTTTATTTTAGGATTATTAGGATTTGAATAGGATTTATTAGGATTTGACCAGGGTTGACTAGAATTTAATTAGAGTTTATTTTAGGATTTGTTTGGATTTGATCAAGGTTGAGTAGGGTTTAATTAAAGTTTGATTAAGGACTATTTAAAAATTGATTAGAGAGATTAGGATTAGTTATTATTACATATTCCCTTTTTATCTTCCACAGCCAGATGTCTAGAGTATTTTCAAGCAAGACTTCACGACATACGACAATGAGATGCAGGATCTTCAAATTAAACTTGCAAGGCTTGAGCAGAAGACTTTTGCAATGAATCCAAAAGCCACTTTTAAGCAAGAGTATATACAAAGATGTATCTGATGTGATGATGATTCTCATTCTTGAAAGGATTGTAGTGAGTTCAATGAAATAATACAACAAGGTGTTATTTTTTGAAAAGATGGAAAGGTGGCATTAAAAGATATTGGTGATTTTCTCCAAATTAACTTTGATAAGGGAGGTATAAAAGCATTGGTTAAGAATCATTTGGCAGCAAATAGGATTGCAATAATCGAAATTATAAGTTATGGTACTAGGCTAGATGACAACGGCAAGCAAGAATTTTCTGGAAATATTGAACCAAGTGGGATTTAGTCTTCTACTATTTCCACAATGCATAAGCAAGAGATGCCACAAGAAGCTTTATTGAGGACTGCTGCAATAATTCGTGGAACTATGGATTAGAAGGATCTTGTGGAAGCTTTATCAGTACATGCTTATATTGCTAAGAGTCAACATAAAGCCTTGATAGAAGAAAAAAGAAGAGAAGATTCTAATGACACAAGAGAAGGGAATTCTTCCAAAAGGCAGACTTGGAAAGATAAGGCTCGTGAGATGGCTTTACAAGAATTATCAACAAAAGATGCTTTAATATCTTCAAAAAAAAAAATCAAAGGACTTAGGAAAAAAAATTAAATTAATGGCTTACAAACTTCTCTCTGATCTTGAAGCAGCAACAGATTTAAAGGAGATGCTTGAAGAACGTGTATTCAATACTAAAATTGAATTTATATTGAAAAAAATATTAGATATTATAAAGAAAAAATTCCATGATGTCATTATTGACAATATTAAGTGAAAGAGGCAATTAATGGATAAAGTTGGATCAAATCATGCTATTGATGCACATATATGTGAGGATGAAGAAGATAAAATTGACAATTGTTGCAAACAATCAACACGTGGAGGAAAGAGTTATAATCAAAGAGTACATTTTGATGATCCAAGTGACAAGGAGAAAAAAAATTTCAAGTCATTATATTCAAAAGCATTGGGTTAAAGCAACTACAAAGGCATTAGTGAAGATTGGAGATATGGATGAGCTAATTGTTGCCTTGATTGACTATGGTTTGGAAATAAATCTTATATCTAAGGATCTTTATATGAAATAAAAGTGGCTTATTGATATAGAGCATGGATGGGTAATACAAGCAACTAATAATACACGAGGTGAGTTGTATGGTGCTTGCCTAGATGTGAACATTTGGATTAATGATGTTGTAATGGAGCAAAATTTCTTTCTTCAAGATGCAACAACTTATCTTCTTATATTGGGACAATCGTATATTATTGCAACTCAGATGGAAACAAAAATATTTGATGATGGATCAGCTTATATACAGATTCGTAGTGAAGATGGGAGAAAAGTAGTATAATTTTTGACTATTCCTCCAAATCATGAACGTAATCGAGACAAATTGAAAGAGAAACCATTGTCAAGAGTTGTTGAAGAATTTATGAATTTTTGAGGAGTACCACTATAAAGCGGGATTATGGAGGTACAAAAAAAGAAGTACTCTCGCAAGATGTAGGTGCCTTTGATATAGGTTTTATTAATATTTTTAAAAATGGAAGTACTATATATTCAAAGATTATAGATTTAAAAAAAAAAAAAAAAAAAAAAAAAAAAAAAAAAAAACTATGTGATATTAAAAAAGAATTATGCGAATTAGATATATTAAAAGATAATAAAAGGATTTCTAATATTTATGAGGAAAATAGATTGGATGATTCTTTAGAAATGATTGTATCAATTGGAATAGAAGATGGTGATAAAATTATGAAAATTCATTCCAGGAAAATTTACCCTGTACTTGAATCTTTTCAAGTACCAAAGGTTATGATTGAAACAAAATATAAAACAGTAGATAAGAAGATGAAACCTGTTGCTGGACCTTTGCTAGAAGATTCTAAAGAATAGATGGAAAAAACATCAAGAAAAAAGAGCTTAAAGGATCCAAAGAATATTGGACATAAATTTACAGACTAGACTTTTGAAGAATTGAAGATTGATTCTGATGGTTCTTTATTATCTAAGGCAATTGAGTATTTTAAAGAAATGTTAGCAAAATGAAGTAAATCATTTGCCTTTAATCTTATGAAATTGGATGTATGGATCCAAATATTGTAACTCCCATGGTTATTTTCACTATACCGCATTTATCTTGGAATTTGAGGCCAATTCCAATACCAAGGGCATATTTGCCAAATTTAATACAATTATTGAAAGAAAAAATAAAGATGAAGATTTTGGAGCCTTTTTTTGTACCATATTCTAGTTGATGGTTTACAGTGCCTAAGAAAAATGGATCATTACAATATATTTAAGATATACAACCAGTAAATGTAGTGACTATCAAGAATGCGGGAATTAGACCAATAGTAGATGAATTTGCTGAAGCATTTGCAGGAAGGATAATCTATTCAATGAGTGATTTGTATTCAGGCTATGACCAATTTCAACTTGCAATGGAGAGTAGAAACATGACAACAATGAGAATACCATTGGAACTAATTAGAATGTATATTCTTCTTGAAGATGCTACTAATTCAGTTGCACATATGATAGGCAGGATGAACAAGGTCTTAAGAGATTTTATTCCTAAAAAGACTATACCTTTTCTAGATGATATTCCTATAAAAGATTGCAGGAAGGAAGACAAGGATGAAACTTTTGATAAGAGAAGATGTCACAAGTATGTTATTGATTATATACAAGATTCTGGAAAGATATTAACTCAGCTTCAAGAAATTCATCTTACATTATTGGGTGCAAAGTCTATGTTTGGAGTATAAGAAGTTATATTTATTGGACATTTATGTGGATTTTATGGAAGGAAACTAGATCCAACTAAAATTGATGCAATTGAGAGAATGAAAGAAGATTGCAATTCTTTAACAAAGGTGCACAGGTTTTTAGGTGCATGTATATTTTATCATATTTGAATTCCTCACTATGTTCATATAATAGATCCATTGTATGAATTATTACGTAAGCATTATCGATTTAAATGCGAAAAAAAGTATATCAAAGCAATGCAAAGATTAAAGGATTTATTGATATCACCTCTAATATTAAGAAAAGTTGATTATAAGTGTAATAGACCAATGATTCTTACAATGGATACTAGTCCAATTGCTATTGGATGGGCTATAGATCAAGATGATTCAAATGGACACAAATTTATAGTTCGATTTGGCACTAAGGTTTTAAGTACTTGCCAAAGTGCATATTCACAAGTGAAGAGAGAATTATAGGGAATTGTTTCACCTATGAAAGTTGAAAAGGATTACTTAATTGGGGCAATGGTGGTAATTGAAACAAATTATTTGGCTTTGATTAGAATGATTATTAACTATACAACACCAGATATTGCAATGTTGAGGTGGATTGCTTATATCAAGTCATTGAATCCAGAATTTAAATATGTTGAGAGAAAAGATAATCCGGTAGCAGATATGCTATCTCGAGCAAGATATGATAGAAAGGATGAGATGATTGAGAATATTGATGATGTGGATATAAAATTTTATTCAATTTTATAATTAAACAAAGAAGATATACTATTTCATCAAGAAATTATGAAGGAGAGTTATTGGATATTGGATATTCTTTGAGCACATTAACCAAGCATACTAATTTGTATATTGAAAAATTTAAACAAATCAGGAAGAAGACATATAAGTTCATATTACAAGGTAGATTTCTATGAAAGAGGCCAAAATCAAATGTTGGAATGCCGCTGTCCTATTATAAATTAAAATATAGTGTAAAAAATATAAAAGAATGTATTAAAATAAAAAGATTAAGATTAGAAGAAAGATTGATAGAAAATTAGTAATAAGAAGATAGAATGGAAATTTACCTTAAAAAGTGAAATTTCTTCAAGTTAGTCCAAAGAAAAAGGTTGAGGAAGTGGAAAAGACATGGACTAAGAGGTCTTTTTGACCAAGAGGATAAGGAAGACCAGGAGGGAGATGACAAGGAAGGGTCGTGAAGAGAGAAGAGGGAGAGTTTTTTTGGAAGGTATAGGATTTTTTTGACAAGCAGTATATATTTTTGTGTGTAGAGAAAGCTTGGAAAGGATTTTAAGTGCGAGTTTTTGTAGGTTTATAGTAGACAAGATAAAAAACTCATAGAGATAACTATCATGTCTTTTGATTAAGTATCAAGGGAGATATGAGTCGTTAAAGTTGCAAGTGTCTAAGACTACAGTAGTAAGGGTTACTAAATTTCGGACCTTGGTTTTTGGAAACTACTTGGACTTTAGTTGCAAAATTTGTTGGGTTTTTGTTTCTTATAGAGTTAACTACTTTGTATCAAAATCTCAAGTCAATATGACCTTTGAGCAAAGAGTTATGAGTGAAATTGTAACCAGTTTGAATGAAAAGAGAAATAGAATGAAGGCAGGGTTGAGGGTTTGTATAGGCAGTGCATGTGTGTGGATTTTTTTATATATAAAGGGAATTAGGAGATGAATTTGAGTGTGAAATTTAATAGACATGATCTATGTAAGTTAAAGAAGAGATGAGTGCAAGTTTGATACTCATTAGTCTTATAAATAAAATATTATGCTCTTTCAAAGTGATAGGGGTCTATCTCCAAATTAGTGAAGTTTGAGGGAGCATATCTTTGTGATCAGAGTAGTATATTAAGTAAAATTTATTATTATTTTTAGATATATGAGTCTATTAAGTTGTGCAAACAATTGATTGCAATTGGAGTTATATTCGAGGAGTTATAAGGAAAATTGTGGTCGGATCCAGAATTGTTAGAAGGCAAAATTAAAGTAGAAGGATGGAATCTATAACTCAAGTTTGGAGAAGACTTTTGGAGCAATATTTGGAAGGTGTTTACAATATAAGACAAGCTATAAGTCTACTTAATTTCAGCACTTAGGTCTTCTTGAATAAAGAGCAATAAAGGTGTGAAGCAAAGGGGGTCCAGAATCAAAGGCAGCATAGAGGGATTACTTTGACAACATGGTTCTCTCTAACCACATGAGCTATAATCAAAAGGTTTTTGGGATTTGCTTCCTTACTTCTTTAAGTACCTTGTGTCCTAATTTTGCTTCAATTGATGTGATATCCTAGGATTTATGATCAAAATTGGGGGCAAGTCTCTAAAGATAGAATATATTAGGATTAATAAAATATGTTTTTTTTTATATAAATTCTTCAATTTTATGAACTTTATGAATCTCATCTTGTACTTGAGAAACTAGAGGCACAAAAGACCTAGTATTTCTTAGGGCTAAGACTCTCACCACGACACCGCAACAAATAGTAGGTACCAAAGAAGATCAACAAAAATTATTCAAGGAATTTCATGATAGTCTATGGGCAAGGCAAAGAGGTATTTGGACTACTTTTACTAAATTGAAGGAATGATATTGGTAAAAAACTATGTATTGAGATGTGGCTTCATTTGTAAAATCTTGTATAATTTATCAAATGTATTTGAATATATATCATCGAGTCGGTCTACATCCAACATATTCCTTAATTATTCATTTAAAATGGGTTGTGGATTTGATTATTATGCCAATGGAACTATGGAAAATGAGGTATTTAATTTTGGCTTGTGAAGATCTATCGAATCAAGTAGAAGATAGGGCATTAAGAACAAAGTCTACAAAAGGAATCTGCAGATTTTTACTTAAAGATGTTATTTGCTGCTATAGATGTGTAGAAAAGATCACTACAAATCATGGATAATTGGATATACATGAAGCACGCGAATTCTTTAAGAGATATAGAATTAAATTATCATTGATTACTACTTATAATCCAAAAAGGAATGCAAAGAGTGAATGTGGATACCCACTAATTGTAAAAGCCTTGGTTAAAATTTGTAATGGAAGAGTAAAGAAATGGCCTCGACTTCTACTTTATGCATTATAGAGTGATCAAACAACACATAGTTCAATGACGGGATATATGCCAGTGGAACTTATGATGGGTCAAAAACTTATTATGCCAATTGAAGAACATGTACTAATTTGGAGTATGCTACCTTAGGAAGATGGATTAACAAGAAAAGAATTGTTGGCTATTAGAATTTGGCAACTTGAACAAAAATCAAAAGATGTGGAATTGACATTAAAATGATTACAAGAGGCAAGGCTAAAGAATAAGGCTTAGTTTGATAAACGACATCACTTGAGGCCTAGAGCAATTGAAGAAGGTGATTGAATATTTGTTTATGACAACAGTTTGGATAACTAGCATAGTACCTTACGAAAGTTTTCAAAATATTGATTTGAGCCATATGTAGTGGTAACAATTCATGATAATGTCACATATTCATTGAAAGAATTGGATGGTATAAGGTTGAAGATACCTATTGTTGGGAAGCAAGTGAAGATTTTCAAAAGACAAGATGGAGAAATAAATTTGGAGGATCATGTTGAAGATATCAATGATTCTAAAGAAGATAGTTATATTAAAATAGATGATGAAGAAGAACTTGGTGCAGAAAATGAAGAGATGGTATGATGCCAACTATGACATATGCTTCATTTGGCACATACCAAAAGATATACAGATTCAGAGGGGATGGATGTCGTGTTGTAATACAGTTATATAATGAAAAGTATGGATAAGAATAATTTATACTTAATATTTGATTATCTTGATTCAATAGGAACTTAAGATACTTAAAAAAAGATTTATAAAAGCCTCTTAGATTATTTTTTTATTTTAGTAGGTAATAGATAATAGTTAATTATTAAATTTTTCTTCTAGGTTGTACAAACTCTATTACTACTTTTGAAAAGCCATAAGTTAATAAAAATAAGATAAAAAAGATAAATAATTAATATAATTAATATTAAAATTAAATTGAAGATAGGATTAAGCTTAAAAATCCTTAAAATTAGTTGGATTGATATCTGGGGGTTGACTGTATAAGAGACAAGGTCAAAATCAGACCTCCAGCTACAAAAATGGCCACCAAGGGCAAGGGGGTGGAGACATTTGGAGATTGGTGACTAGGATTAGAAAGCTAGCTTAAAGCTCATTCTAAGGACATTAAGCTTGTTTTTATAGGATTTTGAAAGACTTAGCGATTGTTGTTCAAAATTAGGATTTATATGGAAGATTATATTTTATGTAATAAAATTAGAGCTAGTACTTATGGCTATTCTATGCAATTGGTGTAATATCCATAGTTGAAATTTTGACAACGTGTGATTAATTTATTGTGCTAAAATTGAATGAAAATTTGTGGTAATTTAATAGTATATTCAGGATTTATTTAGTCTTTAGTACAAAGAGGTACCAAAAGTTGACAATTTAGGATTGGTTGAGATTTTTGCAATATCTTACGATCTATTAGTTGAATCAAGGAGAAAATTAGCGCAATATTGGAAGACTTGAAGATAGAACTATATACCATAATTTAATTGAAGTTAATGGTTACAAAAGGAGAAATTGCTACTAGGATTTTTGCATTAACTTTCAAGCCATTGGCCAAGTAACATCAATGCTGGTTTTGGTCAATTTTCTACAATCTGTAAGTTGGGTTGGATTAAAACTTTTTGATCATATAAAAGGCTTGTGTTTGCATTTGTGTGAAAAGTTTCATACTAAGTTGATAGTTATATTAAAAATCACAACTTATTGAAATTCACTAATTGAGGTTAAGACTTGTAAAGAAACTCTTAGTTGCTTGATTGTAACAAGTAATAAGCAATTGGAATTTATATGTGGAAGAAGTTATCAAGAAGAGTATTTTTAAGTACTTTGCATTGATTTAAGCACTCTTAATATGATATTCAAATCATACTTTTTGTATATGGACAAAACTTGTTAAGGGTCATTGGATATATATGAACTGCAACTTCACCCTCCACAACCAAGTGCCTGATGCATTTCCAAATAAGACAACACATTGTCGTGTTATGATTCAGCTACCATATAAAAAAATTATATATATATATATTTGATGTACAATTTATTATGCAGTTAAATGAAAACTATAACAGTAGATTTTATTGATTACAAGATATGATTAGGTTATTAGTTTAGAAGGAATTTATTTAATAGGGCTATAAATGAGGTTTATATAACCTTATTTTCTTTTTGGTAGTGATTTTGAGATTGATTTATATTAACAATAACTTATATATATATATATCTCAAGTCACCTTTGTTAGACATTGGTGACCCTTAAAATCTTAGTTTACTTCTTTTATTTGGTGCTTAAAACACAAAGTATACAAATCTTATAAGGGTTTATTAGGAATTAGGGTTTTTTTTTCGAGAAGAGTTGAACATTAGAGGCTAGGATCATAAGGTTTAGGTTTTTGGATCTGATTTAGGTACAAATTTTGTTGGATTTTTACTTTTTATGAAGAAGTTATAGGCTCTCAAAGTTAAGATGTTGATTTTGGACCTACTGTCACTCTTTTGGATATAACTCGTGCATACAAAGAGCAATCAAGGATCAGCAACTTGGATCGGAGAGAAGACTTTTACGGCTATATTTTTTATATACAGCTTGGTAAAATTCAAGCTAAGGTGAAGGAGATACTAGGAGTTGAAGTTAGTGTTTACAAACGTAAGGGTAGTAAGTAACCCGCTTACATGGTGGTTACATTTTGAGCTTTATCTTAGGCAATTTGATAGAGTTTTGGCTCAAAATTTTTAGTGTATATGTTTTTGTCACAATACTATGTGCAAAAAATTTGTAGCATTAGGGTTTTGGGTTTGTGAGATATAAGGAAAATAGTGCTCAGGTGTCTCTGAGCTAGGGTTTTAAGCACCTGCTAGGGATTTTGAGATATTGGACGATTGAAAACGAATTTATAGTTGATTCTTTTTTGTGGTGAAACTTGAAAGAATCATCAACACTTTGAAGTAAATTTTATAGAAACTAAATGTTTGGATCAAGAGGTATTGAATTCTAAAGTTCAGCAAGAAATAAGTCTTTGCGGGTGAATAAAGTTTTGAAGGTTTTTGAAGGTTTTTGTGGAAATTTGAACCTTTTTTGTACAAACTTATTTGAATATAAGAGGGTTTATATATATAACTTTTCTTTTGTAAGATTGTTATATTATTTGTTCTTTTTATTAAGAACAAATCATCTATTGGATTTTTGCCATCAACTTTCAAATAAACTTTTTACAGCCAAGTACCCAATGTATTTTTAGATAGAAGACCACATCATACAACAATATTATATGACAATGGTCAAAATAAGATCTCTAGCCACAAAAATAACCATCAAGGGGAAGATATCAAGTCATTTGGAGATTGACAACTAGAGTTGGAGAGCTAGCTTTAAGCTTCTTTTAGAAGCATAAGATTTGTTTTTATAAAATTTGAAAGGACTTAGTAATCATTATCTAAAATCAAAGGTTGTATTAGGAATTGGATTTTATGCAATAAAATTAGGGCTAGTATTCTTGGCTATTTTATTCAATTGGTGTAATATCTATAATTAAAAATTTGATACCATATGGATGATTAAATGCACTGAGATTATATAAATTTTTTTGACAATCTAACATTTCAATCAAGATTTATTTGATCTTTAGTATGACAAGGTACCAAAAATTGGTAATTTATGGTTATTTAGGATTTCTGCAATATCTAAAGAATTATTTATCAAAACAAGGTAAAATTTGGTATGGTATTAGAAGACTTAGAGATTAAGCTATACATTAATTTTGAGCTAAAGTTAACATTTAGAGAAGGAGAAATCATTGTTGGAACATCTACGTCAACTTTCAAGTTGGCAGCCAAGTAATATTAGTGTAATTTTTAGATGATTTTTTACAATTTGTAATTTGGATTGGACTGAAATTTTTCGAGCATATAAAAAACTTATATTTGCATTTGTGTACAAAATTATATACCAAAAGAATGATCAAATAACAAGTTATAGCTTGTTGAAACTCACTAATTAAGATTAGGACTTACAAAGAAAAATCTTAGTTGCTTAATTGTGATAGTAACAAAATAATTTGGTTTTGTATACAATTGAAGTTATCAAAAAGAATATTTTTAAGCACTTTGTATTGACTTAACTACTCTTATATTGAAATTCAAATCATATTCTTCTTATATAAGTGAAATTCATTAAAGTTTCTTACGTATTTGTAAATCATAACTTCACCCTCCACAGCCAGGTGTCCAACGCATTCCCAAATAAGACAACATGTAATACGACATAAGTGGTGAGTCCAACGTAAAAGATTAAGGTGGAAGGTATTAAATTTTATTTGTAGTTATTTGGAATTGATGGTACAAGAAGGCAAGAAGGTTGAATATTGGAGTTTTTGATGGAGCTTTTGGTGGCGTTTCAAGTGGATCTTCAAATGAAGCTTCAAGTGGATTTTCTTCTAGTAGATAAGATATATATTTGGATCCAAATATTACAAATATGTCTCAAGCATTCTACTTGGAAACTAATGCTTCAGATTTTACACTAGGGACTATACTTTCACAAATGGATATAGACAACAAACTCCATCTTATTGCATTTTATTCTCAAAAGTTCTCTGCTACCAAAGTTAATTATGAAATCCACAATAAAGAGCTTCTTCCTATTGTAGATTCTTTTTAAAAATGGCATCATTTTCTTGAAGGAGCAATGCATCCTATGACTGTATATATAAATCACAAAAATTTAGAATATTTTATGTCAGCTCGAGTTCTTAATTACAGCCAAATTTGATAGAATATGTTGTTATCTTGATTTAACTTTATTATCACTTATTAGCCTGGGAAGCAACAAGGATTGTTTGATGCTCTATTGAGGAGATTATATCTTGTACCAATGATAAGGGAGGCAGTGTTTGATCAACAATATACAATTTTGTTGAAATCAAAATAATTTTGCCTTTGCGCCATTACTACATTAGCACCTATTGATCCTAGTTTCTTCAATAAGATGTGTGTTGTAACCACTAATGATGCTTTAGCCCTTAATGTCAAATATTGCTTGAAAGAAAATACTGATAAGTTCAAATTTGAGAAAGACGTGCTATACTTTGAAGAACATTTGTATATCCTAGAAGGACGAATACAATTGCGCGTTCTTCAATCTTGCCATGATTTTCCTACTGTCGCGTTGTAAATTAAAATATAATATGAAAGATATAAAAGAATGTGTTAAAATAAAAAGATTAAGATTAGAAGAGGAAAGGATGAAAAAAGGAAGGGACTGTGGTTCAATTCTTTTTATCTCTAATCTAATCTAAGTTGTTTTTTTTTATTTATTAGATTTTCTTCTATTTATCTTAGATCTATTTTACCTTTACTTTCTTTTTACTTATATGTTGTGGGCTGAAATTAGAAGAAAAGTTGGTAGAAAATTAGAAGTAAGAACGAAGAATGGAAATTCACCTTGGAAAGTGAAATTTCTTCAAGTTAGTCAAAGGAAAAAGGTTGAAGAGGTAGAAAGACATGGGCTAAGAGGTCTTTTTGACCAAGAAGATAAGAAAGACTAAGGGAGAGATGACAAGGAAGGATCATAAGAGAGAAAAGGAAGAGTATTTTTGAAGGTGGTGAATTTTTTTGTGTAGATAGTGTATATTTTTGTCAGTAGAGAAAGCTAGGAGAGGATTTTAAGTGCAAGTTTTTATAAGTTTGTAGTAGACAAGATAAAAAACATATAAAGATAACTTTCATGTCTTTTGATTAAATATCAAAGGAGATATGAGTTGTCAAAGTTGTAGGTGTTTAAGACTAGGGCAGTGAGGGTTATTAAATTTCGGGCCTTGGCTCTTGGGAACCACTTGGACTCTAGAAGCAAAATTTATTAAATTTTTGCTTCTTATAGAGTCAACTACTTTGTGTCAAAATTTCAAGTCAATATGATCTCTGAGCAAAGAGTTATGAGTGAAATTGTAACCGAGTTTGAATGAAAAGAGAAATAGAGTGAAGGCAAGATTGGGGTTTGTATGGGCAGTGTGTGTGTGTGGATTTTTTGCATATAGAGAGAATTAAAAGATGATCTTAAAAGTGAGATTTAGTAGGCATAATCTATGTAAGTTAAGAAAGAATTGAGTATAAGTTTGATACTCATTTGTGTCATAAATAAAATATTATGCTCTTTCAAAGTGACAAGGGTCTATTTCCAAATCTATAAAGTTTGAGGGAGCATATCTTTGTGATTATAGTAGTATTTTGAGCAAAATTTATAAAGGTTTGTAGATATATAAGTTTATTAGATTGTGTAAAAAATTGATTGCCATTGGAGTTATATTCGAGGAGTTATGAGGAAAATTGTAGTCAGATCTAGAGTTGTTAGAAGGCAAAATTAAAGAAGAAGGATGGAACCTATAAGTCAAGTTTGGAGAGGAATTTTGGAGCAATAATTAGAGGTTGTTTACAACATAAGATAAGCTATAAGCCTACCAAATTTCAGCACTTAGGTCTTCTTTAATGAAGAATAATGAAGGTGTGAAGCAAAAGAGATCCAAAATTAAAGGCTGCAATGTGGTTCTCCCTAACCACAATAGCTATGATCAAAAGGTTTATGGGATTTGCTTCCTTACTTCTTTAAGTGCCTACTATTCAAATTTTATTACAATTGATGTGAGATCCTAGGATTTATGATCAAAATTGGGGGCAGATCTCTAAAGGCAAAATAGGTTAGAGTTCATAAAGTATGTTTTTTTTTAATGTAAATTGTTCAATTTTATAAACTTTTATGGATCTCATCTTGCACTTGATTAACTAGAGGCACAAAAGACCCAATATTTTTTAGGGCTAAGACTCTCACCACAACACCGCTGAAAGCAAGGGCTTTTATAAGATTGGCCAAAGAAGGTACACCATTTGTTATTTATGCAACTCCAATTAAAGAAGATATGACTTCATCGGCAAGTATTCTAAAATAATGTAGCAAATTTCAAGATATTTTTTTTAAAAAAATATTGATATATTACCAAAGCACTAACTATATAATTATGCTATAGATCTTCAAGAAAGAATGCAACCATCTTTTGGTCTAATCTATAGTCTTTTTAAAAATAAGCTTTTGATATTGAAGGATTATATTGATGAAAACCTTGTAAAGGACTTCATCAGATATTTAAAGTCTCTAACATGTGCACTTATATTCTTTGTAAAGAAGAAGGATGGTTCCTTGTATATGTGTATTGATTATCAAGGATTGAATAAGATAACAATGAAGAATAGTTATCCACTATCATTAATTTTAAGACTTTTGGAACAATTTGATCAAGCTAAGATCTATATTAAAATAAATCTTTATAGAGCATACAACTTGATATGGATCAAGAAAAGAGACAAATAGAAGATCATATTTTGGACATGGTATGGACATTTTGAATATAATGTCATGCCTTTTGGTCTAACAAATGAACCCACTATCTTTTAGAACTTAATGAATGATATCTTTTGAAAGTACCTAGACAAATTTATAGTAATTTATCTTGATAATATCTTGATCTACTCAAAAAAATTGGAAGAATATGAAAGGCATGCAAAGTTAATATTACAAACATTGCAAGATGTAGGTTTGTATGCCAAGCTAGAGAAATGTGTGTTTCATCAACCAAAGATGAAAATTTTGAAATATATTATATCTATAGAGGGATTGATGATGGATCCCAAGAAGGTGGAGGTTGTTATATAATGGACCATTTCAAAGACTGTGAAAGACATATTATATTTTTTTGAATGTGTTAACTTTTATCAGATCTTCATCAAAAACTATTCTCAAGTTGTCACCTCTTTTATTTGATTGACATACAAAGACAAGTTGAAATAGAGGCCTCAAGTAAAAAAGGCATTCCAAGACCTCAAGATGGCATTTACTATAGTTCCAATCTTGGTACATTCAAACTTTATAAAAGCATTCTACATAAAAATTAATGCTTAAGATTTAATACTATGGGTCGTACTTTTACAAATGGATATAGACAATGAATTCTATCTTCTTGTATTTTATTCTCAAAAATATTTTACTGCTAAAATTAATTATAAAATCTATAATAAAAAACTTTTTGTTATTGAAGATTTTTTTAAAAAATAGCATTCTTTTCTTAAAAGAACAGTGCATCTTATGATTATATATATAAATCATAAGAACTTGGAATATTTTATATCAGCTTGGATTTTTAATTGCCGCCAATCTTAATAGAATATGTCATTATTTTGATTTAATTTTATTATCACTTATTGATCCAAGAAGCAAGAGGGCTTATCCAATGTTTTATGAAGAAGATCATATCTTATACTATCAAGGACATACTTATCAAA
The DNA here is from genome assembly GCA_036785485.1 of Physcomitrellopsis africana. Lineage (NCBI taxonomy): Eukaryota > Viridiplantae > Streptophyta > Bryopsida > Funariales > Funariaceae > Physcomitrellopsis > Physcomitrellopsis africana. The sequence goes on along the minus strand of JAWRVF010000690.1, from coordinate 74,765 downwards.
ACCTTCTAAAATATTCTAGAAGGTTCCTAAAACTCTCTAAAACCTTCCAGAGCCTTCTAGCATCTTCTTAGTTGGTAGAAGTTGTTTCAGAAGCTTCCTAATTGGTGGAAGTTGCTTGAGAACTTCCTAGTTGGTAGAAGTTGTTTAAGAAGCTTCTAAATTGGTGGAAGTTGTTTGAGAAGCTCCCTAGTTGGTAGAAGCTGCTTAAGAAGCTTCCTAGATAGGAGTATATATTGGAATCGAAGCTGAAGAGTTCTTTAGTCTCGACAATACATCTCTTAGAGCTCTAGCTCACCTCTCTGGTGTTGTTTTTGTATTCATTTGATTAATCTAGTTCTTGCCAGTTCTTCTTGAACTTTTTGTTTAGACTTTCAGTCTATATTCTATGTCCGTGACAGTTTTCCAAGATTATTTTCATCTTAGATATCAAAGCTAGTTCCTTCTTGTTGGAATGCAGATTACTCCTCTTCTTGAAGGTACACTAGTGTTTTAGAGGTTACGGATTACCCTCCTCTAAACTAATATCTTTTCCGTTATAATATTGGAGTCATATTCTTCTTGGAGAGAGTGGATTATCTCTCTTCTTGAAGGTCTTAAGGCGTTTTAGAGGTTGCAGAGTATCCTTTTCTAAACCAGTATTTCCTCCTTATAGAGACTATTACTTCTTTTTTCTTAGAATGGCCGGAGGTCAAGACATTAATATGACTAAAATTTTAGAGTCTAAGTTTGACGCCATTATGAATGCTCTAGCCATGTTATCATAGAGAACTACAGTGATTGAAGGAGTCTTTGCAAGACTTCATAACGATGGAGCATCCGGTGTCGTGTTGCAACACATTTATATAATGAAAGGTATAGATAAGAGTAATTTATATTTAATACTTGATTATCTTAGTTCAATAGAAACTTAAGATACTTAAAAAAAGGGTTATGGAAGCCTCTTAGATTATTTTCTTGTTTTAATAGCTAACAGATAAAAGTTAGTTGTTAAAGTTTTTTTCTAGGCTATACAAACTCTATTACTGATTTTGAAAAGTCATAAGTTAATAAGAATAGGATAGAAAAGGAAAATAGTTATTATGGTTGATACTAGGATTAAATTGAGGATAGGATTTAACTTAAAAATCCTTAAAATTAGTTGAATTGATACCCAAGGAAAGACTGGATATGAGACACGGTCAAAATCAGATCTCTAGGGACAAAAACGACCGCCCAAGGCAAGGAAGGGAGAACATTTAAAGATCAACAATTAGGATTGAATAGCTAGCTTGAAAGGGGTTCCAAGGGCGTTTAGCTTGCAACCATAGGATTTTGGAAGACTTAGCAATCGCTATTCAAAGTCAAGATTTGTATTGGTGATTTGGATTTTTATATAAGACAATAATGGCTTACATTGTTGAGAGATTCGTAAAATCTGTGAAGCATCTATAGTTCAAAATTTAATATTATTTGGATTTTTGAGTGTGCTAAGTGTATACAAAAACTTGTGTTAATCTAGCAATGCAATCAGGAGATATTTGAGTTTTGATACAAAGAGTTGTTGGAAGTTGGCAGTTTTAGGCTGGATAGGATTTCTGTGATAACTAAAGATCCACTAATTGGATCAATGTAATTTTTGGTATGCTGATAGAAGACTTTTAGATTGAGCTACACACCAAGTTTGAGCTGAAGTAAACGGTGAAAGAAGGAGAAATCACCACTGGAGTTTCTACATCAATCTTCAAGTTGGCAGCCAAGTGTCATCAGTGCGCTTTTTGGGCGTTTTATTGCAATTTGTAAGTTGGGTTGGGCTAAATTTTTTTAAGTATGTAAAAGGCTTATACCAGCATGTATGTGCAAAATTTCACACTAAATAAACGGTTTGATTAAAAATTATAGCTTGTCAAAGCTCACTAATTAGGATTAGGACTTATAAACAAAAATAAAAATTGCTTAATTATAAAGGAAACGAGGTAATTGGGGTATATGTAAGGTTGATTTTACTAAGAAGAGTGTTTTTAAATACTTTTGAATTGAAACTCGAATTATATTCCTTATACATGGATGAAACCTATTAGGGTTTCTTGAATATTTGCAAACAGTACTTTATCTTCTACAGCCAAGTATCCGGTGCATTCCCGAATAAGACAATAGGTAATACGACATAAGTGGTGAACCCGACGTGAAAGTTTGGAGTAGAAGGTATTGGCTTTTGTTGTGCTTATTTGGATTTAATGGCAGAAGAAAGCAAAAAGGTGGATTTTGGAGCTATTGATGGAACTTTGGGTGGAGCTTCAAGTGGATCTTCTAGTAGAGCTTCTTCTAGTGGACAAGGTATGTATCTAGACTTGAATATTGCAAATATGATTCAAGCTTTTATATTAATTATGCAACAGCAACAAGAAAAGGATCGAAAGAAGACTTTGGCAATCAAAGCACTGCAAGCAGTAGTTAACAAGGTTGACCAGTTTGATGGGAAGGACATATCTAAGTATTTGAGGTATTATATGCAAGAAATGGAATTGAATCGAGTCTCTGAAAGGGACATGATTTTATTATTTGGACTTGCTACAATATCGGAGATAAGAAAACATGTGAAATTAGTTACAAAGCAATTTGGAAGCTCTTAGGAGAAATTCTCTCATACGTTGAAAAATGAGTATTTTTTAGAAGACTCTGATTGAGTCACTAAGAAATCATTTTTGGAATGGATTGAGCATCCTAACAAGAAATTGCAAGCTACTGAATTATTAAGGGAGTTTGAAAGACAGTATTCTCGATTATCAAAAATAGAAAAGATAACTTTGGAACTAAAAAAGGTTGAGTTTTTTCTTCAAGCAGCAAATGGAGAATTACAAGAAAGGTTGGAGATTTTTCTTGAAAATATAGAAGAAGATGAAGGATTAACAATAAATTGGAAGAAGGTCGAGGATGCAATAGGATTGTTGGCAAAAAAAGAAAAGAAGAAGGATAGGGGGGATATCCAAAGAATAGTGTAGGTACCTAAAATTCAAGTGCCCACTTCACGGTTGACGGTACCTATTGTTCAGCCTTCTACAAATACGTCAAAGAAAGAAGATATGGGGATTGAAGAACTTATATGCGGAATGCGGGATCTTCAAATTAAATTTGCAAGGCTTGAGGAGAAGACTTCTGTAATGAATTCAAAATCTATTTTTAAGCAAGGATATGTGCAAAGATGCATCTGGTGTGATGATGATTCCCATTCTTGAAAGGATTGTGGTGAGTTTAATGAAATGGTCTAACAAGGCATTGTTTTTTAGAAAGATGGAAAGGTGGCGTTAAAGGATACTGGTGGTATTCTCCAAACCAACTTTGGTAAGAGAGGTATGAAAGCATTGGTTAAGGATTATTTGGCAGCGAATGGGATTGTAGTAATGGAAATTGCAAGTTATGATACTAGAGTAGATGATAATGCTAAGCAAGAATTTTTTGAAAATATTGAATCAAGTGGGGTTTGGTCTTCTGCCATTTCTACAATGCATAAGAAGAAGATGCCATGAGAAGCTTTATTAAAAATTGTTGTAATAAATTGTGGAACTACAGGTTGGGAGGATATTTTAGAAACTTTATCAGTATGTGCCTATATTGCTAAAAATCAACAAGAAGCCTTGATAGAAGAAAAGAAAAGACAAGGTTCTAACGATACAAGAGAAGGGAATTCTTCAAAAAGACAGATTCGGGGAGATAAGGCTCATGAGATGGCATCACAGGAATTACCAACAAAGGATGCTTCGATATCTTCAAAAGAAAAATCAAAGGACTTAGGAGAAAAAGGTAAGTCAACAGCTTACAAACTTCTCTCTGATATTGAAGCAACAACACATTTAAAGGGGGTGCTTGAAGAACGGGTCCTTAATGCTAAAGTTGAATTTACATTGAAGGAAATATTGGATATTGCAAAGAAAGAATTCCATGATGTGATTATTGACAATAATAAGTGAAAGAGGCAATTAATGGGTGAATCTGGATCAAATCATGCTATTGATACACATATATGTGAGGATGAAGAAGATGAAATTGGCAACTGTTATAAACAATCAACAAATGGAAGGAGTTATAATCAAAAAGTATGTTTTGATGATCCAAGTGATAAGGAGAAAAAAATTTCGAGTCATTATACTCGAAAGCATTAGACTAGAGCAACTACAGAGGCGTTAGTAAAGATTGGAAATATAGTTGAGCCAATTGTTGCCTTGATTGACCGTGGTTCAGAAATAAACCTTATGTCTAAGGATCTTTATATGAAACAGAAGTGGCCAATTGATATGGAGCATAGATGGATAATACGGGCGGCTAATAATACACAAGGTGAATTGTATGGTACTTGCCCAGATGTGAAGGTTCGGATTGGTGATGTTGCAATGGAACAAAATTGCTTTGTTCAAGATGCAACAACTTATCTTCTTATATCGGGACAGCCGTATATTATTGCGACTCGAATGGAAACAAAAGTCTTTGATAATGGATCAGCTTATACACGGATTCGTAGTGAAGATGGAAAAAAGGCAGTACAATTTTTAACTGTTCTTCCAAATCATGAACGTAATCGAGACAAATTTAGAGAGAAACCATTGCCAAGAGTCGTTGAAGAATTTACGGATTTTTGAGGAGTACCACTATAAAGCGGGATTATGGAGGTACAAAAGGGGAGGTACTCTTGCAAGATATATGTATCTTTGATGTAGGATTTATTGACATTTTTTAAAATGGAAGTGTTATGTATAAGAGGATTGAGGATCTAAAAAGAAATGAAAGAAAAAGATTATGTGTTGTTGAAAGAGAATTATATGGATTAAAAATATTAGAAGATGATAAAAAAATTATTGGTATTTATGAAGAAAATGGATTGGAAGATCCTTTAGAATTGATTACATCTATTGGATTAGGTGATGATGATAAAATTATACAGATTCATTCGAAAGAAGTTTATGATATGATTGAATCTTTTCAAACGCCAGAGATTATGGTTGAAACAAAATACAAGACAGTAGATAAGAAGGTAAAACCCATTGCCAGGCCTTTGCCAAAAGACTATAAAGAACAGGTAGAAGGAACATCAAGAGAAAAGAGCTTGAGGGATCCAAGAAATATTGGACATAAGTTTACTGAAGAAACTTTTGAAGAATTAAAGATTGGTTCTGATGGTTCCTTATTGCCAGAGGAAATTGTGTTCTTCAAAGAAATGCTAGCAAAACGAGGTAAATCATTTGCCTTTGAATCTCATGAAATTGGGTGTGTGGATCCAAATGTTGTAACTCCTATGGTTATTTTCATTATACCACATGTACCTTAGAATTTGAAGCCAATTTCAGTGCCAAGAGCACATTTATCAAGTTTGATAGAATTATTAAAAGAAAAGATGAAGATGAAGATTTTGGAGCCTTCTTTTGCACCATATTCTAGCCGATGGTTTACAGTGCCTAAGAAAAATGGATCATTACGATTTATTCAAAATATGCAGCCAGTAAATGCAGTGACTATTAGAAATGCAGGAATTGGACCAATAGTAGATGAATTTGCTGAAGCATTTGCAGGAAGGGCAATTTATTCAATAGGTGACCTATATTCAAGCTATGACCAATTTCAACTAGCAAAAGAAAGTAGAGACATGACAACAATGAGAACTCCACTTGGATTGGTTAAAATGTGTACTCTTCCTCAAGGTGCTACTAATTCAGTTGCACATATGATAAGCGGGATGAATACGATATTGAAGGATTTTATTCTTGAGAAGACTATGCCTTTTCTACATGATGTTCCTATAAAAGGATGCAAAGAATAAGACAAGGATGAAACTTTAGATAAAAGGGGGTGTCGCAAATATGTTGTCAATCATATACAAGATTGTGAAAAGATATTGATTCAGCTTGAAGAAGTTCATCTTACATTATCAGGTATAAAATCTATATTTGGAGTACAAGAAGTTGTAATTGTTGGACATTTATGTGGATTTAATGGAAGAAAACGAGATCCAGCCAAGATTGATGTAATTAGAAGAATAAAAAAAGATTGCAGTTCTTTAACAAAGGTGCGTAGGTTTTTGGGTGCATGTATGTTTTATCATATTTGGATTCTTCACTATGCTCATGTAGCGGATCCATTGTATGAATTGTTATGCAAAGGTTATCATTTTAAATAGAAAGAAAAGCACATCAAAGCAATACAAATATTGAAGGAATTATTAATATCACCTCCAGTATTGAGAAAAATTGATTATAAGTGCAATAGACCAATGATTCGTACAGTGGATACTAGTCCAATTGCCATTGGATGGGCAATGGATCAAGATGATTCAAATGGGCATAGATTTGCAGTTTGATTTGGAGCTAAGGTTTTAAATGCACGCCAAGGTGCATATTCTCAAGTGAAAAGGGAATTATGGGGAGTTGTTTCAGCTATGAAAGCTAAAAGGGATTATTTAATTGGGGCAAGAGTAGTGGTGGAAACAAATTATTTGCCTTTGCTTGGAATGATTACTAATTGTACAATTCCAGACATTGCAATGTTAAGATGGATTGCTTATATCAAGTCATTAAATCTGGAGTTTAAGTATGTTGCGGAAAAGGACAATTCCATAGCAGATATGTTATCTCGAGCAAGATATAATGGAGAAGATGAAATGATAGAGGATATTGATGATGTGGGTTCTGAATTTTATTCAGTTTCACAATTGAACAAGGAAAATAAGCCATTTCATGAAAAAAATTATGAAGGAGATTTATTGGATATTGGATATTATTTGAGCATGTTAACCAAGCATATTAATTGGTCAGTTGAAAAATTTAAACAGATCAGGAGAAAAGCATACAAGTTCATATTACAAGGGAGATTTCTATGGAAGAGGCCAAAATCAAACATTGGTATGCCACAACGAGTAATAGGTACCAAAGAAGATCAACATGAATTACTCAAGAAATTTCATGATAGTTTATGGGCAGGGCATAGAGGAATTTGGGCTACTTTTGCTAAGTTGAAGGAGCGATATTAGTGGAAAAATATGTATCGAGATATAACTTTATTTGTAGAATCTTGTGTGGCTTGTCAAATGTATTTGAATATAGGACATCGAGATGGTTTGCATCCAACATATCCTTTGGCTATTCATTTTAAATGGGTTGTGGATTTCGTTATTATACCAATAGGACTATGGCAAATGAGGTATTTAATTTTGGCTTGTGAGGATTTATCAAACCAAGTGGAAGGCAGGACTTTAAGGATAAAGTCTACAGAAGGAATTTGCAGGTTTTTACTTGAGGATGTTATTTGCCACTACGGATGTGTGGAAAAGATCACTGCAGATCGTGGAGAATTAAATATATATGAAGCTCGTGAATTCTTCAAGAGATGTGGATTTAAATTATCATTAACCACGGCTTATAATCTAGAAGGGAATGCAAAGAGTGAACGTGGACATCCACCAATTGTAAAAGCCTTGGTTAAAGCTTGCAATGGAAGAGAGAGAATGGCCTTGACTTCTACCTTATGTATTATAGGCTGATCGAATAACACATAGTTCAGTGACAGGATATATGCCAGTGGAACTCATGACAGGTCAAAAACCTATTATGCCAATTGAAGAACAAGTGCCAACTTGGAGTGTACTACCTTGGAAAGATGGACTAACAAGAGAAGAATTACTTGCTATTAGAATTCGACAGCTTGAACAAAGATCAGAAGATGTGGAACTAGCATTAAAACGATTACAAAAGGCAAGGCTAAATAACAAGGCTCAGTTTGATAAATGACATCGATTGAGGCCTAAAGCAATTGAAGAAGGTGATTGGGTACTTGTTTATGACAACAGTTTGGATAACCAGCATAGTACCTTACAGAAACTTTCAAAATGTTGGTTTGGATCCTATGTAGTGGTAATAATTCAAGACAAAGCCACATATTTATTAAAGGAATTAAATGGTACAAGGTTGCAGATACCTATTGCCGGAAAGCGAGTAAAATTTTTCAAAAGACGAGATGGAAAAATAAACGTGGAAGATCATATTGAAGATATCGATGACTTTGAAGAAGACAATTATATTGAAATGGATGATAAAGAAGAACTTGGTGCAAAAAATGAAGAGATGGTATGATACCAACTATGACATATGCTTCATTTGGCGCATACCGGAGGATGCGCAGATTCAGAGGGGGTGGATGTCGTGATGCAGCACATTTATATAATGAAAGGTATGGATAAGAGTAATTTATATTTAATACTTGATTATCTTAGTTCAATAGGAACTTAAGATACTTAAAAAAAGGGTTATGGAAGCCTCTTAGATTATTTTCTTGTTTTAATAGCTAACAGATAAAAGTTAGTTGTTAAAGTTTTTTTCTAGGCTATACAAACTCTATTACTGATTTTGAAAAGTCATAAGTTAATAAGAATAGGATAGAAAAGGAAAATAGTTATTATGGTTGATACTAGGATTAAATTGAGGATAGGATTTAACTTAAAAATCCTTAAAATTAGTTGAATTGATACCTAAGGAAAGACTGGATATGAGACACGGTCAAAATCAGATCTCTAGGGACAAAAACGACCGCCCAAGGCAAGGAAGGGGGAACATTTAAAGATCAACAATTAGGATTGAATAGCTAGCTTGAAAGGGGTTCCAAGGGCGTTTAGCTTGCAACCATAGGATTTTGGAAGACTTAGCAATCGCTATTCAAAGTCAAGATTTGTATTGGTGATTTGGATTTTTATATAAGACAATAATGGCTTACATTGTTGAGAGATTCGTAAAATCTGTGAAGCATCTATAGTTCAAAATTTAATATTATTTGGATTTTTGAGTGTGCTAAGTGTATACAAAAACTTGTGTTAATCTAGCAATGCAATCAGGAGATATTTGAGTTTTGATACAAAGAGTTGTTGGAAGTTGGCAGTTTTAGGCTGGATAGGATTTCTGTGATAACTAAAGATCCACTAATTGGATCAATGTAATTTTTGGTATGCTGATAGAAGACTTTTAGATTGAGCTACACACCAAGTTTGAGCTGAAGTAAACGGTGAAAGAAGGAGAAATCACCACTGGAGTTTCTGCATCAATCTTCAAGTTGGCAGCCAAGTGTCATCAGTGCGCTTTTTGGGCGTTTTATTGCAATTTGTAAGTTGGGTTGGGCTAAATTTTTTTAAGTATGTAAAAGGCTTATACCAGCATGTATGTGCAAAATTTCACACTAAATAAACGGTTTGATTAAAAATTATAGCTTGTCAAAGCTCACTAATTAGGGTTAGGACTTATAAACAAAAATAAAAATTGCTTAATTATAAAGGAAACGAGGTAATTGGGGTATATGTAAGGTTGATTTTACTAAGAGGAGTGTTTTTAAACACTTTTGAATTGAAACTCGAATTATATTCCTTATACATGGGTGAAACCTATTAGGATTTCTTGAGTATTTGCAAACAGTACTTTACCTTCTACAGCCAAGTGCCCGGTGCATTCCCGAATGAGACAACACGTAATACGACAACGTATGATGAACAAGATGAATAGGATATTGAGAGATTTTATTCATAAAAAGACTATACCTTTTTTTAGATAATGTTCTTATAAAAAGGTGCAAAAAAGAAAACAAAGATGAAACTTTAGATAAGAGAGGATGTCACAAATATGTTATTGATCATATACAAGATTATAAAAAGATATTAACTTGACTTGAAGAAGTTTATTTTATCTTATCGGATACAAAATCTATATTTAGAATATAAGAAGTTATAATTATTGGATATTTATGTGAATTTTATGGAAGAAAATTAAATCCAACGAAGGTTGGTGCAATTGGAAGAATGATAGAAGATTGTAATTCTTTAATAGAGGTGCAAAGGTTTATAGGTGCATGTGTATTTTTAATTCTTCACTATACTCATATAGCAAATCTATTATAGGTACATGTATATTTTTAAAATATTTTGCACCTCTATTATAGGTGCATGTGTATTTTTAATTCCTATGCACCTATTTTGAATTCCTCACTATACTCATATAGCAAATCTTTTGTATGAATTATTATGCAAGTTTTATTGATTTAAATAGAAAAAAAAGCATATCAAAGTAATATAAAGATTGAAGGATTTATTAATATCACCTCCAATATTGAAAAAAATTGACTATAAGTACAATAGACTAGTGATTCTTATAGTGGATACTACTCCAATTGCTATTGGATGGGCTATAGGTTAAGATGATTCAAATGGACACAAATTTGTAATTTGATTTGGAGCTAAGATTTTAAGTACTTGCCAATGTGCATATTCACAAGTAAAAAAGAGATTATAGAAAGTTTTTTCAACTATAAAAGTTAAAAAAGATTACTTAATTGAGACAATAGTGGTAATTAAAATATATTATTTGTCTTTATTTGGAATGATTATTAATTATATAACAGCGGATATTGTAATGTTGAGATGGATTGCTTATATCAAGTTTGGAATTTAGGTAAGTTGTAGGAAAAGACAATCCAATAGCAAATATGCTATCTTAAACAAAATATGATGGAGAAGATGAGATGATTGAAGATATTGATGATGTGGATACAAAGTTTTATTTAATTTTATAATTGAACAAGAAAAATAAGTCATTTTATAAAGAAAATTATAAAAGAGAGTTATTAGATATTAGACATTATTTGAACACATTCATCAAGTATATTAATTGGTCAATTAAAAAATTTAAAGAGATAAAAAAAAAAAACATACAAGTTCATATTATAAGGAGGATTTCTATAGAAGAGGCCAAAATCAAAAATTAGAATGTAGCAACAAATAGTAGGTATCAAAGAAGATCAATAAAAACTACTCAAGGAGTTTCATGATAGTCTATGGGTAGGGCATAGAGGAATTTGGATTACTTTTGTTAAATTGATGGAACGATATTGATCAAAGAATATATATCAAGATGTAGCTTCATTTGTAGAATCTTCTTTAACTTGTCAAATATATTTAAATATACATCATTAAGATGGTCTACATCCAATATATCCTTTAGTTATTTATTTTAAATAGATTATAGATTTAATTATTATGCCAATGAGATTATTGCAAATGAGGTATTTAATTTTGACTCATGAAGATTTATCAAACTAAATAGAAGGCAAGGAATTAAAAACAAAGTCTATAGAAGGAATCTGTAGGTTTTTATTTGAGGATGTTATTTGTTGCTATGGATGTATGGAAAAGATCACTGTAGGTTGTAGAAAATTGAATGTATATGAAGCTCAAAAATTCTTTAAAAGATGCAGAATTAAATTATTATTAGCTATTGCTTATAATCTAGAGGAGAATGCAAAGAATAAATGTAGACATCTACCAATTATAAAAGCCTTAATTAAAGCTTGTAATGGAAGAGTAAAAAAATGGCCTCAATTTCTATCTTATGTATTATGAGTTGATCAAATAATACATAGTTCAATAATGGGATATATGCCAATGGAATTCATGACAGGTCAAAAACCTACTATATTGATTAAAGAACATGTGCCAATCCGGAATATACTACCTTGAGAAGATGAATTAATAAAAGCAAAGTTGTTGGCTATTAAAATTTGACAACTTAAACAAAGACTAGAAGATGTGGAGCTAGCATTAAAAAGATTACAAGAGGCAAGGCTAAAGGATAAGGTTCGATTTAATAAACAACATCTATTGAGGCTTAAAGCAATTGAAAAAGATGATTGGATACTTATTTATGATAGTAGTTTAGATGATCAGCATAATACTGTACGGAAGTTTTTAAAAAGTTGGTTTGGAGTGTTGTCATGTTGTGGTTTGACTATCATATGAAAATATTGTACATATATATTTAATGTATAATTTACTATATAACTAAATAAGAGCCATATCAATGGATTTTATTAGTTGGAAAATGTGGTTAGGTTGTTAATTTAAAAAGAATCTATCTAAAAAGATTATTATTGAGATTTATATAATTTTTTTTTTTTTTTTGGGTAGTGACTTTGAAATTGATTTTATATTGATAATAACTTTTATATATCTTAAGTCACCTTTGTTAGACATTGGTGATGCTTAAAATCTTGTTTATTTCTTTTATTTGGTGTTTAGAATACATATTATATAAATCTTATAAAAAAAAAGGATTAAAAAAAGGTTTTTAGTATGAAAGGAGGTAGTTAGGCCATCTATATGGATGAATGGAGATGGATGATAGAAGTCTCTATTCCTATTGGCCAAAAATCATATCCAACGGGCTTCAAAGAAGCTGTCTGAGGATTTATTAGGAATTAGGGTTTGTTTTTCGAATGGAATCAAATATCAAAGGCTAGGATCAGCAAGTTTGGATTTTTGGATATGGTTTTGGTACAAATCTTGTACGATTTGGACTTTTTATGAAGAAGATATAGGCGCTCAAAATTAAGGTGTCAAATTTATACCTACAATTGTTCTTTTGGACATAACTCGCGCATACAAAGCAACAAAGGATTGGTGACTGGGATTGGAAAGAGCACTCTTTTTGTTATACTTTTTCATATCATTTAATAAAATCTAAGCTAGGATGAAGGAGATATTGAGAGTTGAAATCAGTGCTTGTAAGCTAAAAGAAATAAGTATCCATATTTAACTACTGATTATGTTTTAAGCTATATCTTAGGCAATTTGATAGATTTTTAGCTCAAAATTATTAAAATTGTATATATTCATATCATAAGACTATGTGCAAAAAATTTGTAGTATTAAGATTTTGAATTTGTGAGATATGAAAAAAATAATACTCAGGTGTCTCTAAACTAGGATTTTAAGCACCTACTAGGGATATTAAGATATTGGACAATTGAAAGTGAATTACAATTGATTTTTTTTTTGTGATAAAATTTATGGACTTACCAATATAATTCCTCTTTATAATATCATTATATTATTTGTCTCTTTTATTAAGAACAAATCATTTATTGGAGTCTTGTCAATGAGTTTCAAGTCAATTCTCCACAATCAGGTACCTAGTGTATTCTCAAATAGAAGATCACACTACACAACACCATATGTAGTAGTAATAGTTTATGCCACATATTCATTAAAGGAGTTGAATGGTATAAGGTTGAAAATACCTATTGCTGAAAAGCGAGTGAAGATTTTTAAAAGACAAGATAGAGAAATAAATGTGCAAGATGATACTAAAGATATCAATGATTTTGAAGAAAATAATTATATTGAAATGAATGATGAATATGATAATGAAGAACTTAATACAATTAATGAAGAGATGGTATCATACCAACTATAACATATAATTCATTTGGCATACATTGGAAGATGTGAAGATTCAAAGGAGGTGATTATTATATTATAATATATTTATGTGGTAAAAAATATAAACAAAAATAATTTCTACTCAATATTCAATTATCTTGATTTAATAAGAACTTAAGATACTTAAAAAATATTTTATAAAAGCCTCTTGGATTATTTTCTTGTCTTAATAGCTAATAGACAAAAATTAGTTATTAATTTTTCTTTCTAGGTTGTAGGAACTCTTTCACTACTTTTAAAAAGTAATAAGTTGATAAAAATAGAATAGAAGAGATAAATAATTCATATGGTTGATACTAGGATTAAATTGAGCATAGGATCAAACTTTAAAATCCTTAAAATAGATTGGATTGATATTCGAGGATCAACCATTGTTGTATAACATGTTGTCCTGCTTGAAAATACAATGGGCACTTGGTTGTAGAGGGTGAAATTACAGTTCACATATATCTAAGAACCTTTAACAAATTTTATTTACATACAAAAAGTATGATTTGAATGTCATAATAAGAATGCTTGAATCAATGCAAAGTACTTAAAAATATTCTTTTTGATAATTTTATTTATATATAAATTCCAATTGCTTTGTTACTTGTTACAAACAAGCAACGAAGAGTCTCTTTATAAGTCCTAATCTTAATCAGTGAAATTTAATAAGCTGTAATTCTTAATTTAATCATCAACTTGGTGTAAAACTTTGTATACAAATGTAAATATAAGCCTTATATATGATCAAAAAGTTTCAATCCAACCCAACTTACAAACTGTGGAAAATTGACCAAAACTCGCATTGATGTCACTTGGCCATCGGCTTGAAAGTTAATACAAATATCTCAGTAACAATTTCTCTTTTTATAACTATTAATCTCAGATAAATTTTGGTATATAGCTCAATCTTTGAGTCTTCTAACATTGTACCAAATTTCACCTTGATTTGACCAATAGCTCTTAAAATATTGTAGGAATTCCAAACAACTCTAAATTGCCAATTTATGGTACCTCTTTGTACTAAAAATTGAATAAATCCCAAATACATTGTTAGATTGTCACAATTTTTCACTTAATCTTAGCACACTTAATCAACCACATACTATCAAAATTTCAATTGTGGATGTTATACCAATTGTACAAAATAGCCAAAAGTGCTAGCTCTAACTTTATTGCATAAAAACTTAACCTCTAATACAAACCCTGATTTTAGATATCAATTGTTAAGTCCTATCAAATCCTATAGAAACAAGCTTAATGTCTCTAAAACAAGTTTAAAGCTAACTCTTTGATCCTAGTTGCCAATCTCCAAATAACCTCACTCCTTGCCCTTGGTGGCCATTTTTGTGGCTGGAGGTTTGATTTCAATCCTATCTCATACACAGTCAACCCTTGGATATCAATCTAACTTATTCTAAGGATTTTTAAGCTCAATCCTATCCTCAACTTAATCCTAGTATCAACCATATTAATTATTTATCTTTTATATTCTATTTTTATTAACTTATGGATTTTTAAAAGCAGTAATAGAATTTATACAACCTAGAAGGAAAATTTAATAATTAATTTTTATCTATTAGCTATTAAAATAAAAAAATAATTTAAAAGACTTTTATAAATCTTTTTTTAAATATCTTAAGTTTTTATTGAATCAAGATAATCAAATATTAAATAAAAATTATTCTTATTCATATTTTTCACTATATAAACATATTACAACACAATACCATGTATAAAATAGGATTAAAATCAAACCTCTAGCCACAAAAATGGCCACCAAGGGCAAAGTATTAGGTCATTTTGAAATTAACAACTAGGATTGGAGAGCTAGCTTTAAGATTATTTTAGAAGCATAAGACTTATTTTTGTAGGATTTAAAAGGACTTAGGATTCATTATCTAAAGTCAAGATTTGTATTAGGGATTAGATTTTATGCAATAAAATTAAGACTAATACTCTTGGCTATTTTGTTTAATTGGTGTGACATCTATAGTTAAAAATTTGAAAGTATGTGGATAATTAATTGTGCTAAGATTACATAAAAATTTATGACAATCTAATACTGCAATCCAGATTTATTTAATCTTTAGTATGACAAGGTATCAAAAGCTGGTAGTTTATAGTTGTTTAGGATTTTTACAATATCTAGAGATTTATTAGTCAAATTAAGGTAAAATTTGGCATAGTATTAGAAGACTTGAAGATCAAGCTACACACCAATTTTGAGCTGAAGTTAATAATTAGAAAAGGAGAAATTTCTGCTCGGATATCTATATCAACTTTCAAGTTGGAGGCCGAGTGATATTAGTGCAATTTTTGGTTGATTTTTCGCAATCTATAATTTAGATTGAGTTGAAATTTTCTAAGCATAGAAAATACTTATCTTAGTATTTGTATGTAAAGAATAGATTAGAATGTTGTTTAAATAGTAGACAATAAAATCATCAAAAAATTCACAAAAATATCATTCATAAGATGTTGAAAAGCAATTGATGCATTTATAAGTCCAAAAGGCATGACATTATATTCAAAATACCTATACCTAATTTAAAATATAGTCTTCCATTCATCATCTTCTTTGATGCAAATCAAATTATATGCTTTTAGTAGATCTATTTTTGTATAGAACTTTGCTTGATTGAGTTGATCAAAAAGCCTTAAAATTAAAGATAAAAGATACCTATTTTTCATGATAATCTTATTAAATCTTCAATAATCTACATACATCTGTAATGATCTCTCTGTTTTCTTCATATATAAGATAGAAGCTCTTATTAGAGACTTTGAATGGCATATAAAGTTCTTAGCTAAGTTCTTGTCAATATATTCTTTTAATTCAACTAATTCATTTTATGATGAATTATAAATTGGTCCAAATGGTGGTTGACCTTTCTCTTGAAGATCAATTGAACAATTATAAGGTCAATGCTTTGAAAGAATATTTATGTTGATATTTTTAAAAATATATTTAAAATCTTAATATTGGCTAAAAATACCACTTGTAGTCTTTTCAACATCTCAAATGGATGTGGCATATATAACAAAAGATAATCCTTCTTTTGCCGCATGTATGAAAGCTTTTGCACCTATCAATAAAGATTTGGATGTACTAGAATTATATATATCTACTTAACTAATAGATTTTTGGATTAAACTACAAAAAAAGTTAAGCTTATAGAAAATCTAATCTATTTGAGGATTATATTTTTTTAACCATGATAATCCTAAAATAATTGGATTAGAAAGAGATGTAATCACATTAAATATTATTATGCTATTATGTCTCTTATTTATTACATCTAAAGGAATAATCTCATAAGTAATATCTCCAGAAGATAGCAAATGACCAT
Organism: Physcomitrellopsis africana; assembly: GCA_036785485.1. Lineage (NCBI taxonomy): Eukaryota > Viridiplantae > Streptophyta > Bryopsida > Funariales > Funariaceae > Physcomitrellopsis > Physcomitrellopsis africana. Next base: position 58,157 of record JAWRVF010000690.1, on the reverse strand, counting down.
CTATGACTTTTATGTGCTTAAATTTAGTTTTCTTGAATAGAGATATTTCTTATTTTATGACAAAGCCTTTGTCTATAAAACAAGCTAAGGCTCCTAAATCTAATAAAGCAAAGACTTTGTGATTTTTAGATTTTAAAAATATATCTATCGTAAAACATGGTGATGAATTTGAAAAGAAAATAAGACCTTTACAAAGAGTTGTACATGATTCCAACTGCTCGGTTCCTATTGTAGCTGGAAAAATTTATTTTTTAACATATTATTTTTTTTAACAATCATACTCTTCATTTAAAGATTGTATTGCTTCTTTGGATAATATTGAATAGTATGTTTTGCTTTTCCATAATATAAGTACAAATCCTCTTGACGATGTCAAGTCTTTTATTATTCAATGAGAGGTTTAAAATATACAATATCATTTGATTGAAAAGGGCTTTGTTGTTCTATTCCACATTACAAGCAAGATTTTGGAATTTTACAGCATATATTGTGGCTGACCATGATCTTTGTTATAAAGATAAGAGCTTAGTCTTTGCTACCTTTTTTTAATTATTTTTTCTAAATGTGGCCATAAACACTTTGAAGAATGAATTCAAATCATATAGAAGTCATGAATTTCTTTTTATCAAAGGTACAAACTAAAAAAGAGCACTTATTTTAGAAGTGTACTTATGAATTTAACTTGAATAAATCTATTAGGATATTAGAAAGGATGCTGTCAAGGATGTAAGATAACAGGTTAGCCAAGAACCAAAGAGAAAAAATCAAAACCAGAATAACTTCAAAAATAAAAAATTAGATGGACAGGAACAAAAACTAAATTAAGAATAAGAAATTGAATTAATATCAAGAACAAGGCAACACTCTAGATTGCTCCAAGACTTGTGTTGGCAAGACTGAGGTACTCCCTAGTCTTGCGTCTTATTTATACTATGAGGCCTTATGTCCTATTAGACCTTCTAAGAATATTTTAGAATATTCTAAAAACTTGAGGAAGATTTTGGAAGATTCTAAAAAATCTATAGAAGGTCTTGGAAGGTTGAAGAAGATTCTAGAGGATCTTAAGAATATCTTAGAATATTCTAGAAGCTTGAAGAAGATTCTAGAAGATTTTCAAAGACTAAAGAAGATTCTAGAAGATTTTAAAAGATTCTAGAAGATTTTAAAAGATTCTAGAAAGTTATAAAAGATTCTAGAAGATTACAAAAAGTTCTAATAATGGCTTAAAGTATATCCGTGATATCACCTTTTCTTCTAGCAACAAGTTTTACGAGGAGCCGAAGCAATTTGATGATCTAATCACATGCATAAAAATTCTAAAATTTGTCAAAGTACAGAAGCAACATATTCCATCCTCTATTCATTAGTTATCAGTTCAACAGGTTTCTTGACATGGCGTCAATGACCTCTAGATATAATCTCTGTTAGACCAACATCCCATCTAAGAATTTGCTCTCCATTGCGATCTTCAAAACATCCTCTGAAAATAATTTTTGCTCCACGTGGAGTCACGCTTCCAACTTCAAGGAGTATTATCAAAGCTCAAATATTTGAATCGAGATTTTTGTAATGAGGCCATATCTCCAAAGACTCCAAACGTGGCCTTACTTGATGTTGGAATATTCTTTCTTCATCTTGTCCATGTTCTTCAAATCTAGCAGATTATGAAAGTTGCAATGATTTTCCAACCGCTTGTATGGCAGAAGAGACTTCTCACTCTTGTTCCTATAATTCCTTTGAAATGTAAAGATTTGACATGATAATTAATAAGCTTCTAGCAAGATCTGTTCTATTCTAAGAAAATACAAATGCAGGTCTTGGCATGGCTGTCCCCTTTTTATATTGGTCTTTTGTTATTGATAGGAAGCGTCATTTAGAAGCCAAGAGATGTTATTGTCCACAAAATCTTCAATGACCATTGAATCTAGGTTTTTTAGGATATTATTGATGGAATTGGTAACCTTCATAGGTGCATTCTTAAGGTAATCTGAGGATTTCTATGTTCTTTTGCTAACTCCATAGTCCTTCCAATGGATGAAATATTCTAATTGTCCATGTCTTATATATGAATCCAACATTTCATCTACCTCGTATTCAATCTTTTGATTGACTTCAATTGAAGCTGGTAGTGGAATAATTCTTTCAGCAATATTTGATTTATAATAGGTTTCTAAAAGCGAGACATAGAAGACTAGATGAATGTGCATGCTACTTGATAGTTCAAGACAAAAACTTACTGGATTTACTTTGTGTAGAATTATAAAAGGACTAAGTCTTTGATAGTCTAATTTTTATGATGGTCGATTTATTTGTATATTTCGTCGAAATAATCAGCCACAATCTCCTACTATGACATTTGGTTGGTTCTTGCAATGAATATCTGCATAGTCTTTATATCGATCTTGGACTATTTATAATTGGAATTCCAATTCTTCATAGATGGTTTTTAAATAGGTAGCTTGATTTTATGCAACAGGGCTTCCCACATCTTCAATTTGGAATGGATTTGCTCTAAGATAGTATCCATAGTTTGAGAAGAATGGAGTTTGCTTTGTTGAAGAATGTTTGGAGTTATTATATGCAACTTCAATAAATGGTAGAAAGTCTGTCCAATCATCTTGTTGGTAATTTATACTACAACAAAGATATTGTTCCAAGATCTGATTTACTCATTCTGTTTGACCATCAATTTGAAGATGATAAGTAGATGAAAGGTTGATCTTGACCTTTAAAAGTCAAAATAATCCTCTCCAAAAGTTTGATATAAATTGTGGTCCTTGATCTGAAATAATATCAATTGGAAGGCTATGTATTCAATAAATATTATCAATAAAAAGCTTGACTATTTCTTCCCTAAAAATAATCTTATTGCATAGGATAAAGTATGTCATCTTGGTAAGACAATCTACCACCACAAAAATTGAATCTTTTCTATTCAAAATTAGGAGGTCTGTAATGAAGTCCATAAATAACGATTGCCATGGGTCCTTAGGAATTGGAAGGAGTTGCAGAAGTCCATATGGTTGGTATCTTAGAATCTTTGTTTACGCACAAATTTTGCATGATTGGATGAATTCTTTCACCGATTTCCACATTTGAGGCCATCAATAGTCTCTTGATACCAATTCCAAGGTCTAATTGAAGCCAAAGTGTCCAACTACTGGAAGGTCATGTCGAACTTGGAGAATTTGAAGTCTTGTAGGTCTTGAAGGAACATATAGAAGATTCTTGAAGTATAATAATCCATCTTCAAATTTGAAATTAATGAAACTGCAATCTTGGAATAATCTTTAATGAAGATTTTGTAGAAATTTACAAATCTCAAAAAATATTATACATCTCTAATTGATGATGGTTGTTTCCACTCCATAACAATTTGTATCTTCTTTGGATCCATGAAAATCCCATTTTTTGAAGCAATATATTTCAAAAATTCAACTGATGGTTGGTAGAAAGAGCATTTCTTCAATTTGGCATATAATACACTTTCTCGTAATTTCTCTAATACCTTCCATACATGATATTCATGCTCTTCTTCATTCTTAGAAAAGATCAAGATATTATCAAAGTAGATGAATACAAAGTCATCTAAGTATTCTTGTAAGATATCATTCATCATATGTTAGAAGACTACATGTGCATTTGTAAGTCCAAAAGGCATAACATTGTATTCAAAATGTCCATACCTTGTGCAGAATGCTGTCTTCTATTGATCTCCTTTTTTAATTCTGACTAGATTATAGGCTCCTTTGAAATCAATCTTTATGAAAATCTTTGTTTGTCCTAATTGTTCCAATAATCTTGAAATTAATGATAATGGATAGCAATTTTTTATAGTTATCTTGTTCAGACCTTGATAGTCAACATATATACGTAAGGAACTATCTTTCTTTTTCACAAATAATATAGGAGCTCCAACATGTGATTTTGAATATCGAATAAAATTCTTGACTAGATTTTTATCAATATATTCTCACAAGGCTATAAGCTCTATTTGTGACAAATTATAAATTGGACCAAATGGAGGTTGAGCTCCATCTTGTAATTTGATTGTACAATTATAAGGATGATGTTCGAATAATATGTCTGTTTTTTTTTTTTCAAATACGTCTTCCAGGTCACGATATTAATTAGGAATTTCTTATTTCAATTGCTCCGTTGGATCTTTCATTGGAATAACATATAATGCAAATGCAATTCTTTTTTTTGCTGCTTGCATAAATGCTTTAATTTTAAAGAATAGAGCAATACTTTGTTTCTTCTTTTGATATGTGGATCTTGAAAAAATCTTTCGTGTATTCTAATCAATATCAGGATTATGTAGCTCAAACCAAGGAAGTCCAATGAAAATAGGATTTGTTGGACATTTAATGATGTTGAAAATAATTTGTGATACTTGATCTCCTAGTATCACTTCCAATGGTTGGATTCCTTTGACAATATCTCCTGATACAAGATTTTGTCCATCAATGACTTCAACGCATGTAGGATGGGTCTTCTTTACAAGTAGTAGATTGTGCTTGGTTGCAAAATCCTTATCCATAAAGCATACTGAGGCTCCAGTATCTAAAAGGGCTTTAGCAAAAAAAATTTGTTTCAAGGTTCTTATATATACAAGAAGTATAAAACAAGATATTGGATCCGGAGGTAAAAAGAGACCTTTTTTTGGTGCTTTAGATTTGGGTGCATCCAACTATAAGGTCCCTATTGTGGGTGGACGTCTTCGTTTTTCCACCTTTCTAATTCAGATATTATACCTCATGCCTTGAATTCTCTAGACTTATTTAGACAATTTGTTGCCTTATAATTGGATCTTCCACAATATAGGCAAAAATTCTCTTGTCGACATCTAGTCTTTTTTACTTGAATTGAGTCGCATCAATCTGCATAGGTTTAGGATATGTTAATGGTTTTTTTAATGCTCTTGAATATGTAGCAGTCGTACCTTGATAGGTATTGTTGAAAATTGATTGCCTTTCTTGTCGTAGTTCATATAGATAATTGTCACAAGTAATAGCTTGAGCTATGAGTTCCTCTAAGCTTTCAAGTCTTGGCATCGTGATCAATAAATCCTTTACATCATCTTGTAGGCCATAATGAAATTGAGTCATAAAAGCCTTATCATTCTAATCAAGGTCATAAATAAGTTGTTGAAATTCTGTGGCATAAATTGTAGCTGAATGTTGTCCTTGTCATAAATTTTGGATCTTCTTCTCTGCCATCCTTTCTTAATCACTGTCTCTAAATGCAGCAATAAATCTTTTCATAAAAGCTTCTAAATTGTATAGAATCAGAGAATTCTTTTCCAATACTGGTGCAAACCACGATCAAGTACTTGTTGATAAAAGGGTGCCTACAAAAGTGACTTGAGTGAATCCATTTGGATAACGAGAAGGATATAGTCATAAGTAAAATTGCACTTATTGTACAAACCCTCGAAAGTTAGATCTTGTTCAAACTTATCAAGTATATTAGCTTTTGGTTCTTTTATGACAACCCTTGAAACTTCTAGAGAAGTTGTATGCATATCTTGTCTACTGCTTGTTTCTCTTAATGAAATAATCTTTTGTTGCAAGTTATGAATCTCTCGCTTAGTTTCTTTAGATACTTGCTCCATTTGTGATTCATTTTTTGGATTGCAAAAGAATGCCATTTCTTCTTGTATCATATCCAATAGGGCTCAAAGATTTGCAAGTATTGCCACTCTATTCTCTATTTGTGAGGATGCACCTCCATTAACCTGATCTATTTCCATTTTAAAAAAGAAAAAATCGATAAGCTGTTAATATTTTCTATACTAAAAGAAATACTTTTAGATAATTAATTTAGAAGAGGATAATCCGCAACCTCTAAAATATAGTGATATAACTTAAAAAGGGATAATCCACTCTTCCCAAAGAAAAATCAACTACAACAAATAAGCATATTAGTCTAGAGGGGGGTAGTCCGTACTCCTCTAGAACGCAATAGTATCTTGAAGAGGGGTAATTCATTCTCTATCAAGAGATTTAAGCTCTGATATGATTATGTAAATTAGTCTTGCCAAATTGTTAAAGATGCAAGATAGCAAGTTAGCCAAGAACCAAAGAGAAGAAATTAGAACCAGAATAACTTCAAAAATAAAGAACTGGATGGATAGGAACAAGAACTAGATCAAGAATAAGAAACTGGATTAATATTAAGAACAAGGCAACACTCTAGATTGCTCCAAGACTTGTGTTGGCAAGACTGAGATACTCTCCAGTCTTACATCTTATTTATACTATGAAGCCTTATGTCCTATTGGACCTTCTAAGAATATCTTAGAATATTTTAGAAACTTGAGGAAGATTTTGGAAGACTCTAAAAAGTCTATAGGAGGTCTTAGAAGGTTGAAGAAGATTCTAGAGGATCTTAAGAATATCTTAGAATATTCTAGAAGCTTGAAAAAGATTCTAAAAGATTTTCAAAGACTAAAAAAGATTCTAGAAGATTCTAGAAGATTTTAGAAAGTTATAGAAGGTTCTAGAAGACCACAAAAAGTTCTAGTAATGGCTTAAAGTATGTCAGTGATAGATGCAACCTTAGATATAGCTTGACTTGTTGTAGAAATCTTTAAAATTTTAATCTTGTTCTATCAAACTTCTTAGGGATATTAATCTTTGCTTCCTTCACGCATATATAGAAGCAAGGCTTCTTGGATTTATATATGAGGCTGATTTACTTGCTTCTTTCAATTGTACAATTTTTTAATGTAAGCTCTGGACTTCTTTCATAGATATAAGAATAGTGCCTCTATGATTGGTATTAGTGATTTGTGAAATTTTCATCCTAAAAGTGTTGACAAGCTTCTGAAGATCTGCAATAGTTACAAATCTATTCTCACTTCTACTAAGTGTAGCATCCATGATCTTTCCTTCTATCTTAATAATTCTATAATTCAATTTAGAAGAGAATAATTTGTAACCTCTAATATCAAATAAAAATCTCTACAAAGAAGGAAGATCTTTTAAGGAAAAAATCAAAGTTAAAAAATAAAGAATGTTAGTTTAAAGGTAGATAATCTTGAACCTTCAAATGTAATAATAGAAGTAGGATAATGCACTCACTTCTTAAATATAAAACAAGAATAATGAATCTTCACTCTTGCCAAACTATTAAGAACATGAATCATAAAAGAATAAAATATCAATACATTCTTGTATCACTCAAAAGAATAGAAAATTATTTTAAAATAGAATAATATTAAAATTAAAATGGCTATTGCCAAAAATAAGAAGACTAGAAATTCTTGAAATAAGACTACAAACAAAAAAGCTGTTGACAAGAATAAAGAAGGCTTCACTCTTATCTCTATATATGCTATCTACCTAAGAGCTATGTGATAGTGTTCTATAGGACCTCTAACATGTGTCCAATTTGCAAGACATATGTCAAACTTACAAGATAAGTTTCTTACTTGTGTGCCACATACTTAGCTTATTTTGCAAGCTACCAACATGTGCAACACGTGGCTAGCTTGTTGGCCAAGTTTCTAACCTACCAATCACCTATACACATGTATAAAGGTGAATCCATGTCTATAAAGCTTTTAGGAAGCTTTTTTATAAGATATTATCAAATTAACTTATTTTTATCTATTTCTATGTATTTATATCAATTAAATAATTATTGGAATAAATCTTATGTTTGTAACAATTGCATTTCATGTGTTTTTATATCATCACCTAGATTTTGGATGGCCAACTCAAATAACAAATTAATTGTAAGATTTAAATTAATAGGTTGTTTGAATTTTGCATCCCATTTTCTTATCTCATTTTTTTTTTTTTTTTTTTTAAAAACTGAGGATGGCTTTAAATCCATCTTGATTTACAATAGACAAATGAGTTTGAAAAGAAAAATTGCCAAATGTACTTTGGTTTGATTGTGTAATCATGTTAGGATTGCTAGGACCTTTATATTGATATACATGGTCTTACTATCAACATTTAGCATTAGAAGTTTGTCATCAAATCTTAGTCTTTGCTAAGGCTAGACATTCTTTAATATAATATTTAATTTTTAAATAAAATCAACATCTAATAGGTAGATTTAAATTGACAATATAAGTAGATTTTTTTGAATTTGTGACTAGACTGTTGATCGCAACTTCAAGCTTCTATTTGATGCCTAAATTAAAAGTAATGCAAAATCTTAGTTCATGGATTTTTTTCATTTTTTAATCCATACTCTAATATTTATTCTAAACCAAAAGCAATTTCTATGGCAATTAGAAGGAATTCTTTTAAGATTCTTTTGAATACAATCTATATGGAGATTTTAAAAATAAGTTAATTTTTTTAGATTCCAAATATCTTGTAGATTGAAATTTGGATCTTAATACAAAAATGTTCAAAAATAAATATTAGAACAATATGACAAAGTAATTAAAATACGAAAAATTACTTTATTAACAAAGGATTGGAGGTAGATATAACCACATCCCATATTCTTATTCAAAATAAGAAAACCTTTGTCTAATTATTCAAAGTCAATTTCTTATACTTTAAGGTTGTTTACATCTGAATTGCTTCCAATAATACATGCAATGATAGTGCTCCAATACAACTATTTTATTTCTTTTTTTTATAATCTCTTGATTAACTATGACTTCTTTGAGATTAGTATACAAAAGCAATTCTACATAAGCACAAGTAAAACCTAAGAGAAGAGTCTCATCTTATATTTGCTTGATAGGATGCGACCTTCCAAATTGACAATGTAGGTCATATGCTGTGATTAGATTATTTTCTTTGATTTGGTCTATTTACAAGTTGAAAATTTGAAATAAAATATCTTTTCTCTTATTTGTGTAATTGCCTTATGCTGTCACTTCTTTTTTAATATGATCTATGTATAATTCTATCACTATGAGCCAATATAGTCTTTGTCTACAATCTCTTTAAAAAAATAAAAATAACAAAAATAAAAATAAAAATAAATAAATATTATTGAATCTTCTTAATTCATGCACTAAACACACAGTTTTTGGTCAATGCAATCAAAGCCTTGCTTGCCAAAAGCCTACTAAGAATACTTCCAATAAAACCTTAGATACCACTACTATATAATCAAAACTCCCACAATGGCGCTTTTTAATATAAGACCATCTTTTAAACTAATCTAAAGTAGCAAAAAAAAAAATAAGTAAATATGAAATCATAATAATTCTAGCCAATAAAATTATTCAAATAAAAGTTTTTTTTTCTTAATTTTTAAATAAAATAAGAAAAATCATAAGTTTTTTTTAAAATTATTGATATTAAAGTGAATCAAGGCAAAAACAACTTTTAAAATATCAAAGATTTTTAAATCTATTAATGTAATTTTAAGAATATGAATATATAATAAATTATAAATTATTATATTTTAGATCTTTTTTATATTTTTTTTAAAATAAAATATCAAATTAAAAATATAAAACTAAATATATATTTAATATTTAAATTTAACTAATATATTTATAATTCTAAAAATAAAATAATTTATTTTAAAATTTTAAAATTTTAAAATTCTATTATAATCTATATTTTTAAAATCTAAATTTTATATAATATAAATAAGGATCCAAATAGATATTAATATAATATTAAAATAATATTCATATAAAATAAATATAATATAAATAAGGATCCAAATAGATATTTATAAATTTTAAAATTTATTAAATTATCATTTATAAGATTAATATTTAAAAAATTATAAATTTTAAAAAAATATATTAATTTTTATATTACTTTAAAGTTTTAGTTGTTGTAAATACAACTTTAAAAATCAATAGTATCAAAGACATGAATTGAAATAAAACTTTGAAAAGACAATACATATTTATATTATTAAAAAAAAAAAAAAAAAAAAAAAAAAAAAATAGACAAATGAGAGATAGGTATAAGATAAAAAAAAACTAGAATAGCTATTATCAATAATAAAGAACCTAGAGAGTTTCAAGCTAAGATTAGTATATAAGAAAGGTATTGACAAGACTTAAGATGGCTCTAATCTTGCCTCTGTATATACTAACTACTAAGAAAATCTTATGGCAATATCTTAGAAATTGCTATACTTGTAGTCCAAGCATCAAGTTAAATTTTTCTTCTAATGTGACTTCCTAAAAATAAAAAAATTTATTAGATAAGTTCTAATAACCACGTGGTATAATAATCTAAATATTTAATCTGCTTGTGAAAAACTTCTTTGAAGGTTTTTAAAGAAGATATTATCTACCTAGCATGTTTCTACTTACTTCATCTTACTTCTATTTACTTAAGTAATATAGGCATTTATTGTATTATTATCCTTTCTAAGACATTAGTTTCTTAAAGATAATTTTTTATGAATTAAGGTAATTACAATCAATATACAATTGGTTTAATTTATTTTTAAATATTTGATGTGCCAAGCTTTTTATAATCTAATTTATCACATAGTCAATTAAATTTGATATTATAATTGTCAAGGATGCAAGATAGCAAATTAGCAAAACAACAAAGAAAAGATTACAGAACTAAAATGATTTCAAGAACAAAAAACTAGAAGGACAAGAACAAAGAATCAGATGATTGATAAGAACAAGGGATTAGATTCATATCAAGAAACAAGGCAATATTTTGGATTGGTTCAAGACTTGTATTGGCAAGATTAAAGTGTACCTTAGTCTTGCCTCCTATTTATACTATAAGGCCTATGTCCTATTCAACCTTCTAAGAATATCTTAGAAGATTCTAAAAATTGAGACAAGTTTTGGAAGACTAAAGAAGGTTTTAGAAGATTTTAGAAGACTACATAAGGTTTTAGAAGGTTCTAGAAGGTTCTAAAAGACTATATAAGATTTTAAAAAATTATAGAATATTTTAGAAGACTAAAGAAGGTTCTAGAAGATTTTAGAAGATTATAGAATATTTTAAAAGACTATAAAAGATTCTAAAAGACTTTAGAAGATTATAGAAGATTTTAGAAGATTATAGAAGATTTTAGAAGATTATAGAAGATTCTAAAAGACTATAAAAGATTCTATAAGACTACATAAGGTTCTAAAATATAGTGACTTGAAATATGTCCATAATAACAATAAAGTAGTTATTTCTTATTATCCACTTTGAATAAAAGTTATATTTTTCTAAAAACATTGATACTTTTTTTTGTCCATTTAGAATCTTCTTTAATTATATTTTTATTGTTGTATGAAGCTTTATTATTTTGTTAGCCAAATCTTCTAATATTTGATGTTTAACTTTTAAAAAGTCAAAAATATTAAATTATAAATGATAACTATAAATGATTAAAAAAATAGAATTTTCTAAGCTAAATAAAATATTATATTATTATATAAAAAATATATTAATAGTAAAAAAAATTCAAATTTTTTTAATAAAAATTGATGGTATTTTATAAATACTACTCCAATGCTTGATTCACATATAACATTTGTCTAATAGTTTACAAATAAAAAGCTAAAGATGTCAAAACATTCTTCTGTACATCATTTCTTGTATTAATTTAGTTTTAAACAAAAAATAAAAATTGCCTGACTATGTTATTGAAGATTATAAGAATCACTTATATTTTTTCAACCTTTCTAACTTCAATATATTAAACATTATAAGTTTGTATCTGACACATTATGTTAATATGAATTTGAAACTATTTTTTGACATCTGTAAAATATAAAATATTCTTCACATAAATTAAATATATAAAATATTTATTTTAAAGACATGGATTGCTTTACAATAAAAAATATTGATAAAATGAAAACATGATTTCTTCATTCTATACCAAATATAATTTGCAATCTAACAGAAACTACTGTGATCATAATTGTATTAAATCAAGCTTTGATAGAATTTAACACACAGCTTGAATTATATCATGTAGAAGCTTCACAAATAAAATAAACTGTATTATTGTAATTACATATATTAAAACAGAATCCAAATTTAACAAAATTACTGGGCAACAGGCTGTTCCAACTCCAAGTTATGCATTGACAAGCCTGTGTTTGAGGCCATAAGCTGGCTCACTGCCCCAGGTTGTGTAGATTAGGCTGGGATGCTAGACTTGGAAAGAAGTGGTTGCCCGTACGGCTTGCTTTACCGTTGCTCACAACTAATTCTCTGCAAAGCAAGAACAGTGATGGTGTTCCTGCAATACCCGCCTGCTGCTGCTGTTGTTGTTGCATGTTCCGAAAAGATCCCACAGGCCAGCACGAGGTGGAAACCTGTGAGTACACATAACGCCTTGGTGGCCGGGTTCTGGAAACCATACCCCTTTAATGGGACAGGACCGGTTCCCGCATATTAAGCGGGTATGGACTAAGACCCGGCCACCAAGGCGGCACCACCCCTCTCCGCAGGTTTTAAATGGGCGGATCCCACTCCCAATGCGGGACCCTGCCAATGTCCTGCAGACCGCAGCCCGCGGGGTTTGGGATTAGCGGACCCCGCATTGACCGGGGCAGTGGTCAGCCTGCTGCCCCTGCAAAAAACACAAAAAGTGTTTTGGGCAGCTGAGCAGCCGGTATTTTTTTTGGTGCGGGTACCCTCGTGAATTTTCTGTTCATCCAGTCCGAGGTACGAGCTGGGTACCTATTCGTTCTTAGCCGTGAGAGACAAGGTTGGGTCTCAGTGGGGAAGAAACGAGGGGTAGTGTAATGGCTATCTTACTGCTTCCTGTCTCGAGAGGTCTCCACCGCTGGCTTCCGAATCCTGTATTGCTTCGCCGGTACGTTCTAGTTGCAAATTTCAGATTTTGAACCTTCACACTCCTTCCTCCTGCTTGAATCGTCCATCTACAACGCGGCGGGTGTGACATGTGTTACTCGTGAATTTGCATTTTTTTAGCTTCGATGTATTCCCTGTTGTTGCAATGGAGTAGGTCAAACGAGTCAATTGATTTGGGTGAAACCAAGGAAGTTTTTGTTCGTACAAACCTGGCGATTCGTCGCTGTTGTCAGTGCAACCGTTTTGAGAAACGTTGGTCGGGGCAGGAGCTTCCATGGGGTTAGCAGGCATGCGCATGGGGACAGGGGCGGGCTCCGCAACGTTGCCACCGAAGCGCCCGCTTCATACATCAAAGCCTGTGACGTTGATCAAATTCAGGTTCTCGTCTTTTAATCACTCTATTTCATTGCAGGGTACATTTGGAAACCGTTTGAGAGGGAGGCAGTCGGAGATGATTTAGTGAAAGACTTTGTTAAAAGTTTAGGGTTTAGGGTTTAAGGATAGGGAGTTTTGTATCAGTGAGATGTACTTCTATCATTGTGCTCAAACAGTTTTTAAAAGATGGAGATGATGCAGGTTTCCCATTTGAGTAATCTGTTGGCTGTTTTTTCCACAGCAGTTGCTTCTGGGACGACGGTGGGGTTTACGGATGAAACCCTTCGGGGCCCAAGGCTTGTCAATGTCTGCAGAGGTCGATGAGCAGACAGTTGATGAGGGCGAAGACGTTGGAACGAACTGTGCAGGCGAACAGCCTGTAATGGAGTATCTGCAATCACGGGGGATCGATATTGTGGCCTTGGAGGAAATGGAATTCGAATTACCGAAGTCAAAGTCTATAATCAAGGAACGACTTGATTACCTGCAGAACGTGATTGGCTTGACTGTCAAGGATATTAACGATTACCCACTCATGATTGGGTGTAGTGTGAGGAAAAATCTAAGTCCCGTTGTGCAGTATCTTCAGTCCCTTAAGGTGACAAAGAATTCTCTTCCTGTGGTGGTTCAGAAGTATCCACAGGTGTTGCATTCAAGCGTTGCCATCGATTTGATCCCAAATGTACGCTACATCCAAGGCCTGGGGGTGGAGCTGAAGCAGGTTGGTTCCGTTCTGACTCGGTTCCCTCAAGTTTTAGGCTATAGAATAGAGGGAACCATGAGCACTTCCGTTGCTTACCTAGTGATGATTGGCGTGGACAAGCGGCGAATAGGGCCGGTACTGACAGAGAAGCCGGAAATAATGGGCATGCGCGTGTCCAATAACCTCCGACCGAAAGTGGAATTCATTGTTAGCTGTGGAATTCCTCACCTCGTTGTGGGGAAGATGATTGAGAATCGGCCTTACATTTTGGAATATGATGTTGATCTTAAGATGCGACCTGCAGTAGATGCGCTTCTTGAGTTAGGTGTTCGAAAGGAGGCTCTTCCACAGATGCTCGTGCAGTACCCAGAGCTGTTGGGAATGAAGATTAAAGATAAAGTGGAGGCGAAGCTCCCGTGGCTTACTGCAAAAGTTGGTGTTCGCAGAGAGGATATAGCTGCAATCCTTGAAAAACTACCACAGATCCTTGTCATAAATGTTCCCACTGCTACTAAGCGAGTACATGCTTTGAGGGACCTGGGATTGACAAAGGACGAGGTCGCTCAGATGATAGTAATTTGTCCTCAGTTACTTGGTTTGAGCATCGAGAAACGCATATCTCCTAACGGCGAGTTCTTGGTTAAGGAGATGGGGCGGGACATAAAAGAACTGCTGGAGTTTCCTGCATTTTTGACTTACGATCTTGAATTAAGGATTCGGCCTAGGTTTGTAAAGATTAAAGAGAAGGGCGTTACTTGTTCGTTAGCATGGATGCTCAATTGCAGCGATGCCCACTTTGACGATAGGTTGAACGCGGGTTATAATCCCGAGTTGAAAGAGGAAGTGGATGCAACTTTTGACACTGTAGGCCGTCTGCGTGTCCATGAGGACGTGCTTAGTGATGACGAACCTGAGGACAAGCGCCGAACGTCAAGACAAAGGGAGTTAGATCGACCGCTTGCTCAAGCGTCCAGACCAAGAGCCGTGATGAATTCCTCGAAGGACGCATTTAATGATAGAAATCGACCACCTAAGCAGAGCTACAGAGGTCCATCCCGTGCTGAAGTCTCAAGACCAACGCTGGTTTAGGGTTTAGGTTTAGGGTTTAGTTCATGAAAGTTTTCAATCTAAACTTGTGTCAAGTGATATTGTTTGAATAGAAGATGCTACCCTTGAATCTGACTTCAAAATTGACATGTCCAATTGTAAAGAGCATTTTTCTCTTATGTCAAAGATCGAAGAATGTGTTTACTTCCATCAAGAGTAATTGTGGTCTATCAATGCACCTTCCTCTATTGAAAATAACTGTAATGTATATAAATAAAATTTTAAAATGACAAAAGCTGAAATACAGGTAAAAACTTTGACAAAAAAAAATGTAGAACAAAAAATTTGAATAGTGGTCTCGAAACATAGTTCTAATAAGATTATTCATGATTCCTGATTCAAGTGACCAAATACATACTTTTCTGAAATGTAACGTATACATACTTTTAAAATATTTGTCAAAACCAACAACATTTGTCCACATAAATGTTGACTTTCACACGTGTAACAGTAACAACTGGATAGATGAAATGGAATCCCACACGATGCCAAATCTTATGTGAATCATTAGTTTTCCTTGTTATCAATAAGTCGAACAATACAATAGCTTGAAGATTGCGTTTCGTCCAGACAGAGAAGTATTTGATGAAAGCTACGGTTCGAAAAAATTACTTCACATTTCATCATCATTTACTTCAGCTCACAAGGTAGATATATTCCTATATAAAACACGTTTGTCCCTAGTGCAAATGTAAATAACGTTCAGAGAATCTTTCACTGAACTATCTGTTGCAGCCATGAGTTTGTTGCGGCGTCTCTATCAAACTCACTTTTCAAAGCCTTTAATTTGGCATAAGTCTCCTCACGACTCATTTTGTCTACAGGCAATGCTGCCATCTCTTGAAGGAACCTTCGCACTCGTCCAGCTCCTAATACCTTGTCATCAGGGCCACTTACTCTCTTTCGCTTAGCGCCAACCTGTTAAAGATCAAAATCATCGCGTACAAACTCAAACGAGCATCAAACAGCGAATGCAGTTTATCTTTGTTAATGATCACTAAAACAAACACTTAATAATATGAGTGAGACTCAATATCTGAATACGTCAAGAGATTGAAAACAAGAACTCTCTGTCAATGATCACAATTTACAAAACATGCATCTATTGGAATATGAATAACACAATAGAACAGATCAAATCGCACCTCATCCTTACTAATGCACCCTGAAACATCCTTCACAGTATCAGAGAAATCCTCTAATTCTGCCGCTTTCTGCTTAGCGAGTTCAACAACACTTTCAGGAAAATGCGCGAACTCAGCTACATGGATACCAAAACTTTGGTCGCAAGGTCCTTCTTCAACCTGCACAATCGAACACGATAAAGATGAGAAACTCCAACGAAATTTTTGTGGATGACAGGGCAGAAAGGTCTGAAAGTATTGTCGTCACTTAATACATTCGCTTGATTAGCTAACGAAGCTATTCAATTGCAAGACTCCTGATTTCTGCACGCTTCCTACACTACTACACTCACGACTAAGATATATATATATATATATATATATATATATATTCATGGAAATTTGTTTACCTTGAAGAGCATGGCAAGTTTCTGTGATTTTGTGTCGATATGAGCACTAACGTGATAGTTGGCAATTCCTACAGGTGGACCTCTGGGAGGTCCATGGACAGGTGGAGAGTTTGAATGTTCTAAAGCTGTTAGCTCGTGAAAGTGGGTTGCAAAGAGGGTGGGTGCACGAGTGACCTCCACTAAGTACTCACATATTGCCCACGCCAACCCTGTATTTCAGATGGTTTAGCTCAAGTAGTATCGGATATATAAATGCTTTTTGAATGTGTCATGATAAAAAAAAATGGAGTTAACCTGAAAACACCGAATCTGAAATTCAACATAGACTCGATAACTTCACGACAAGAACAGAACCAAACAGATGACCCTAATGACTAACATGATTTCACAAGATAACAGTGAACCCTCATCCTGCTCGTAAGTCCCAAGCTCCATTAGACTATAGCTTAACCACTCGAAGGAAAAGTATTTCGTCAACCTTTTCCATGAAAGGTTGTAGAGAGAACTAACCAAATCCATCGTAAGTTGAAGTACCCCGACCAAGTTCATCAATAATGATCAAAGAACGCTCTGTAGCAGACTTAATAATGCTGGCTGTTTCCAGCATTTCAGCCATAAATGTTGACACTCCGCGTAGCTGCAAAAGAATAGTGGTATAAAACGTAAGCAGCAATTTCACATCCTGATTATTACCAACATCAACCTGGCACAGTTCTAAATTGGCGAAACACCCAAAAGTTTTGCAGAGTGGCGCAGATACGCACTAAGAGAAGATGCGTATACTAGTACCTGGCAATCTCCAGCACCAACCCGCGCAAAGATACAATCACGCACACTGATCTCTGCTCGGTCGCATGGTACAAAGCATCCTACTTGAGCCATTAACACGTTCACACCAACCTGAAGATGAGACATCAAGCAACGTCAAGAAAGTTACTTCAAAATTGACAACGAAGGCGAGTGTGCCATAAGTCAGTCCCAGCTGAATGACGATATATCCTAGCATTGTCACGAATATACAAATCTGCTAGATGCAGGCAAGTATTTCCACACGGTGAAACTACGCATCCAAATAACAAGTCCATCCTGACAATCATTAGTCGTGTCAGTGACTAGTTCCATAGAACATCAGGTCTTACTGAGCGCTTAGGTCCATTTGCAGCGGCAATTACAATTATTATTCTCCCATCCACATTTTCGACGGAAAAAAATAGAAAAAAATATGATAAACTTTACTTGTCTAATGAAAGTAGACTTTCCACCCATATTGGGACCTGTGATAATCTGAAACCAGCTCTCGCCTCGCACCTGAGAGAAATCAGTGACGAAATTACTTCACCAAGGTTTTGTTTACAAGAGTAGTTAGTAAACTGAAGGATAGACGATCAACCTAGAACTCAACTATTCCAAATAGAACATTGAAACTAAGCTAAACAGGTAAACGAATTCAAAAGCCAAAAAGGAGATTGTGGTTTCTACTCCATTATACCAATCGACAATCGTTGGAAATGAAATTGACGTCGTCCTGAGCTTCTACACATGGATGCCGACTTCCTTCTAAAATTATGTCACCTTCATCCTAAAATCAAAGTGGCCTACGTCATTCTCATAATCTCAAGTTGGAAAGCATGCCTTGTTTACAAATAGTAACTTTAAGGACTGTATAAGGACTAACGTTTACAGGAATAAATCAAAATCTTGACTTTGGCGTGGTTCCCAGCATAATAAGCTATATTCACATTAAGTGGTTTCAGTGTCAAGAGCAGCTTACAGCAGAAGTGATTGCGGGCCTGACGTAAGGTACGGGACTGCAGGAAGCTAAGTCAGCAAAGCTAAGAAGTACATCCATATCAGCCAGAAGAACTGCAACTCCTGAGAAAATCTGGAAGGGAATGGATAGAGATGCATGTTTAATATGACACACTCAAAAACAGGAAAGAAAATCCACATGATTTAAGGCGTTGAGAGCTTGTGAAGACTATGTAGGGGACTTGGTATCGAAGAAAACATAAATTAGGAAATACAAGCAAAACTATTGTAAACAATAGAGAAACTTACCTCAACAAATGTTGCTGCAACATCCACAACCTTTGCAACAAGCTCTCGCTGTGTACTCGAGTACTCATCTGTGAGCTTTGTGTACTGTTCACTCAACCTTCGCAGCTTTGCATTCGTAAACTTTATGCCGTCTTTCCTGGTTTCCAAGGTTATGTATTGACTATTCAATTTTTTCCTAACCTTCGGCTCTTCCTTCTTAGTAATCCTAAAAACATGTCCATACTGTGTACTCTTATCCAACTTCAATGACTTCTCCGCAGGAAGCCCCAGGTCATCTGCTGACTGCTGGTGAACTTTAAGTATCTGCTTTTCCACATCATCGCGCCCAGTTTTGAGCTCTTGAAGACTGTTATCATAATCTGCTGAAATTATATACTCTCCATTCTGAAGCTGTTCAAGATCAACAGCTGCCTCAACTAAGCCATCGAATTTTCCTAGATGATCTGGCTGTGTCCATACATCAAGATGGGTGCCGTATTTCTCTTGTAAATCCTTGGAAAACTCTCCGTCATACTTTCCCAGGCAGGTTCGAATCAAAGGCAGCCTCAAACTGGCCTGCAAACAATAACATCTTGCTTTAAAATACCTTCAGGGATCTGACGACAAATTTGAGAAAAATTTTGATTTTGAAGAGCGCGATTACCTTGTAATTCCACCCATAACTTGAGACACAAGGAACCTAAAGCATCAGAATTTCAAGAGAAATTATGTGATTAACTATTTAGCGGAGAGCGTGTCTACCATAAAGATGGATGAAAACCACCCAATACGCCATGACTTCTTGTTTACTCCTTCGTAGGCTTAATTGTAAAATAACAAAAAATCACTAACACGGCACATGCGATTCACCTGATACAATCTCACAACATCTTGCAATCCCGCTTTGCGCTTCTCAAGCTTGCTAACCAAGCGCTCAATGTCAGGCATTCGCCGTAGGTGAGACCGCAAGTCCTGCCTTAATTCTAGACCCTCCACAAACGCTTGCACTGTATCCAGCCTTTTGGTTATCTCAACAACATCCACCAGAGGCTGTTTCAACCACCGGTTCAGCAATCTTTTTCCCATCCCTTGGGTGCAAGTCCGGTTCATCAAACCAAACAGACTAAAATGCTTGTTAGAATCCGTTTTGCTCTCAGTGACGTTAAGAGCTCGTAAAGCTGCTGCATCCAATCGCATGTAAAGGTCCAGACTGTATGGCTGAATGACGTATTTTCCATAATTTGTGTCATCAGAGAGGAGTTCAGTATATGTCAGAAGCGCGGCAAGAGCAGCAGCCGCTAAATCAGATGCTGCCACCTGTTCTTTATGTTGCTCAGCAGGTCCTTTGACTAAGCGGCCTAAATCTTGTTCTACATCTCGCGACCTGCACAAACCGAGAATCACGTCGGAGAGAGTTCTGAAGTATAACCAGCTGACGCACACAAACCATTGTCACAATCATTTCTGCTATAATAATGGTCATTGTTTATTGATGTCAGTGCGGCCGTTGACAGCAGAAGTACAGCGTACCTAAAATCAGATTTCTTCTTCTCAATAACCAAAACATTGCAGCGTGCCATTACATCACGAAGTTTACGATCATCAGGGGACTTGGCAGCGGTTGGCATGGGTATGACACATTCACGACAGCTTAAAGCTACCATGGCGGACTCCAAACTGGTATATAGGTCATCGTCTAAGAACTCTGTCATTCCAAGCTGCCTTTTTGTCATATCCATGAAAGCTATCCCAACACACCGCTCGCTTTGACGTGTAGTAATATTTACAGCCATGACTACAGGAGTTTCCTGCGTATTGAAGAGGGAGGTTATAAGTACTGTGAACCAGATAACTTGAAATAACACAACTTCAGAACGGAAAATTAACTCGAATGATTCACAGAGTAACCAAATGCATGAGTTTCAAAGACAATCCCATCCTAACCGTGTCCAGTTTCTCCATAGCTTTGGTAGACATTCCAGACATTCCAGACATTCCAAAGTTTTTTGATTATACCTGCATCTCATTGCTTGCGAACAGGACCTCTTCAAAGCTACCAAGCTTGCCAGGAGACCCGCTCCTAACAATTTGCCACTTAGATCCGGTGCCCTCATAGAGTTCAACAGTGCAATCAGTTCTTTCTAGCAACAGATCTCTCACAATAGTCTCAAACATGCTTCTGTTGATGGTCACACCAGGGAGAGAATCAGCCCCGCTCCCCAGCTGCCTGAGAACTGTGAGCGTCCTATAGTACGTACTGGCAATGAAGGTTGCATTATCACCATGAGCAGTGAAATAATCCTGTGGTGCAGAAGACATCGGATGATCACGGATTTAGAATCAAGGATGATATTAAGGACTCAGTGACACCCATAAGCAATAAAAGAGACCTACAAAAATACTCAAGATAGATGCAGCGATAGACGAATCAATTAAGTGGAAACACTTATTTCGTTGCTCTTCAAAGAAAAACTTGAACAGCCCACTGTGAGAAGCTCCAACACGCAAGAACAAATATTGAACATATTACAAAAGCTAGCAAGGGCTAATTCTAGTTTCACCTTGCGGTCAAAGAAGCGCACAGCTTGCTCGTTCTGCAAAGCATCAAGCAGGACATCAATCCAGTTGTAAAACACGCAATTCCAACATATCAAGTCATTCGGGTCACTGAAACGCCTTGCTAAGTAAGGCGTTGAAATGACGAACAAATCATACGCATTGTGTTCTTTTTTCTGCGAAAGGAGTTTAGAGATCTCGTGAGTGATACGAGATAGTCTCTTTATGTTCTACGCCGACGCAAGCTCTTAAAACACTTCGAGCTGCATACTGAAGGGGTTTAAGATGTCGGTAGTTCCCTCATCTTGTGGGACAAGGCATCGGAAATAAGATGCCTTGTCCCACAAGATGAGGGAACTACCAACGAATTTCTTCATGAAATATCGGGTAGAACAAATACAAACCTCGGGAAGCTTGCGGAAGAAAGAAATGAACCCCTGTGCTTGCTTTACATCTGCATACGACGTCCACAAAATAGGGCACAGTTATAAGACTTAGACCTACCCTCCACGGTCCTATTGACAAGTAACTGAAATTTCTTCACACTTGCGGAACACTCAGACACAGACATTGGACGAATTGCCTCGCCAATTATAAAATGTAACTAGCAGCTACATCAAAACCTGAAAAATCCCTTCTCTTCTTAGATGTCTTCCTTTCTTGCACCGTTCCGGTCCGAAAGCTACATCACCATTCAATCAGTGACAGAGATAACCAATGCGAGGAAAAATTCTCGTACCTAGTTTCAATTCGGGCAGCTTCGGCTCATCCCCCTTCTCCATACCATCTGGGTCCATCCTACGATCGGATTGCCAAATCCTACACTAACTATAATGTAGGTCTTCAAGTCTTCAACAAAACTCAACGCCTTGGTGCTCAAGGCCCTCGAAAAGCGAAAAATCTTCAAGCTACTACGAAATTGTGCTCCCAAATCCCGAATTCACCAAGGTGGACTATGAAGAAGGCCGACCTGCATGCATCTCCGACATGAATCACAACAACGTCCTCAACGATAAAAACCTAACGATCGCGCCAATTCAAGAATCAAGCCATAACACGAACCCTTCTGACTAGATTACCAGCGCGGCGCTAACACAATCTCGCCCGCAACGACGGCCTTAGCAAATTCAACTCTACGGCAAAAGCATTTGGCTCATCGTTCAAACCAGAGCTAACGAGACACTATTCCCGCCCGACGCTTCCGACCGTTAGATTTCCACTCCCCAATGTACTAACAGTCATAGAATCCAGCGGACGGGAGCCGCCATTTAGTGTTACTCTCGTACTTCTGTTCGCCATCCAGGGGTCGGCGAATAGGTGCCTCACTTAAACTCACTGAATTCATCAACTAGGATGAATTGGCAGTCCAGGATATTTGCTGTTTTTTTCGAAATTGGATGAATGTATCTCCTTGATGCAAGCAATTCTCGTGGATGAAACAAGGACTTCCACATTGTGTTGTTCCGAACGAATTCGATGTACAATGTTATACCTACCGACACATGATTCGACAGGTATCCGAAGTGGGTGTTGCACAAGCCTGCGGTTTCCCTCAACCCTCTTTACGTTTCTTTGAAAGCATAGAAACTCTGTTCTGATTTCACAGTCTTTCGCCGCCCAGTCTACAAAGCTGAGCGTCTTCGCCACCGATCGGTTGGTTACAAGATAGGATGCTCTTCAAGGATTTTCCACATGTCTGTCGGTTACGCATTAGCATACAGTGGGTTGTCATAATGTCATAGATACTGAGCAGTCGGTGAAGCATCTTGCTCCTCTCAGAGAGCGGGTCGTACTTATTGTTGCTCGATGATTTTAAAGAAGCCTAGAATGAAAAGAGAAGCTCGTTGAGCAAGCACCCTAAACGCACACAGCAGCGCTCTTGCTGGTACTACTGGAGCTAGACTGATCTCCTCGGCGGGCAGTAAGATGACACCGAGAGATCCAGAAGGCCGACGCGTAAGCACGCGAGATTGAGAAGAGGCAAGAGTTGGAACTCGGCGATCCTAGTTCCCACATGGCGTTCTGAACGCATTGCGCGACCAGGTTTAGATGAGGAAGGCGTGAGGACGGAATCAGTGCGGACCTAGATTGGCACAGAGGGTCCAAACCAAGCAGAAACGAGCGCTGTCGGAAGATCAGCTACCCGACGACGACGACGACGACGACGACAATAACAACAAACAATCCCACCCCAACCAATCCTGCAATGGAGAAGGACTACATATTAGTTGCAGCCACTCAACAACCTGGCGGACATTGGCCAAGTTAATGGAATGATTAGCGCCGCCGCCGTCGCTGCCCATCCTGAGCAACCCAGCACCCCGGAATCTGCCAAGTTCACGATTTGAGGAGACGTCGACGCCGAAGTGAAGGATGTAGACAACCGTAGCAGACTAGAAATGTCCTTCGGCGAACATTGGAGGCCAGTTCCGAAAGGTTGCTTAATAGAACGGTGCATATTTTTACAAGCAAATGTCGCTCCAAATGATGAATGAAAGAGACGCTTACATCGAATTGTTTCGAAAACAAACTGAGTGGATACAATGCTCTGACATGTGTGAATTTCTGTTTAAATAAGATAAAGTAAAACAAGAATAAGTTGAATATATGTTTGTGTTTTGTTTATATCCACAAAATTGTATGCAAAAATTAGTATGCAACAACTACATGTAATACATACGTGTTGTGTGTTGTTTTTAGAAATACAAATATGTACAAATAACATAGTCTGAATAACCTAGAGGTGGATGCCTTTTTTTAATGCATTTAATACCATTTCTTATTTTTTTACTTTTATATGTTTTAATTTTAAGTTGTTTGTTGTGATGTTTTCTTTTTTTTAAAAGAATCTACTGCACAATGTTATCAGATTCACATCATTCAATTTTCACTTTAAAGACATGAGCTATTATCAAATGCCTAACAATAATTTTATAGTAAATTAATTTCCTGATAAAATAAAACCAATTTTTATACATTTAATTGAGATTTTTCTTTAGTTTGTCCATCCCTAGCACAAACAAAAAAAACAAAAAACAAAAAAAAGTCAATCCTATCCATACTTGTAAACTCCATGTATAGAATTTTTACAAACTTTTGATAGAACCTTCCACAAATCATTTCTTAAATATATCCTATTGCTATATTGCTAATATACAATTCTTTCTAAAGATATTTGATTTTTTTATCCAAGTAAATTGTAATCAAAATTGCAATCATTTAGAATACATTTTAATCATTTGCAATACAAGCTAAATTATAAACATGCTAATTTTATGTAAGAGAAAATATCAATAAAGTTAGATTCTATATACACTTGGGATTTAATGCACATAGAAGTAAATGAATATATATAGATATATACATATATGGTATCAATAAAATCTAAACAAATTATAAAATTATAAAATAATAAATTATATTTAGTTTTTTAAATTTAAGAAATCACAAAAAATATTTATCAAAACATATTGATTTTTTTTATATACAAAGTATAAAAATATACTACAAACCAAAATCATAAGATTTATGTGTGTGGATGTAATATACATATTGTTACATCAATATATAAAATATATATAGAGATACCTTGCATACTTTATACCCCTTAAGTAATATTCCTCACTTACCTAATAATATTTGCTAGAATGGAGATTGTTCCTAGATTATAAACTTATAACCTTGCTTTTTGCATTATTAATTTTTTTTTAAAATGAAATTTTAAATTTTAAATGAGGAATTAAGTGAGAAATTTTATAATTTAAGTGCTAATGATATCACAGTCACATCACCATATTGCTTAGTTTTAGAAGTCTTTGCCATCTCGACCCCTTCTTACAGTCTTTTAAAGTTCTGACTAAGTCCAACTCGCGTAATACGCCCCACATTTTATCTTCTAGTTGAAAAGGTCGGTTGTCCTCAGCCAGCTAGAAATCCCAAAGCTTTTGATCATGCATCTAGTTGCCCTTGTAGATGAAGATGCTGCATGCAGCCTTGGCATGCGCTTCATTTTCCATCACTCGATATCAAGTTCATTTAAACCCCATTCCTCAAAACATGAAGCAGAATGACGGAATGACTGAATTGCCCACATGAGTGGCTTCACAGCAATCAAAATTTGAAGTTAGATCACTCATTCTCTACAGAGTGGCTGAGGCTTGTGCATGTGCATTGTAAAATAAATCTTATTCTCATTTAGCCAAATACGTGATACGTTATGGACCTAACTCAATGAAACCCAAAGCAGAATACATTTGCAAACATCCGAGAAAAACCCACAGCGATCACTAAGAACAGAAATGTGGCACGAGATATTGAGCTTCCAAAACATTTCTTGCTTGAGGGAGAAGAAAAACAGAAACACACGCTCAAACCCAAGACTTCAGCCAATACAACATGAGGTCACCTTTTGGTTTCAACGAAGAGAAAAAGCAAAATCAGGAGAAGCATATGACACATACCTCAAATCATTCATCACTCCTGAAACTTGACTCGGCCTGTAAGTCTGCATACATTAGCCCGATTAAATCACTGTAACAGTATAGAACTCGGATCCAAGTTTGTCCCAACTAAGGCGAGTGGATCTATGGTTGTCGATCAGCATTCTCCTCTACAGCCCTGAGCAAGCGAAGCTTCAACACCAGCCCGACCTTCCCAAAGAATCAAAAATCACTATTTCCTACCAACCCTCAGCATACATTGTCACCTCTCCATAACCACGCCACTGTGGCAGCTCCACCCGAGCTCATTCCCGAAAATTTGTAAAATACATGCAGAATCTAACCATCGACTATTCGAACAACTAAGATACCCACTTCACGGCGCTTAAATACTCCAACCCAGTGTTTCAATGCATGGACCTAAACACCCCTCCCACACATTGACACACGAATGCGCAGCAACCCCCGACTCCACCTCCGCATCAAATTCACCCACTCAATCAAACATTCGCCTCCGGTTCGCATTGTCCACCATATCGACTCACTCTCGCACTCCACCATCACCCCAAATCAGCGACGCGGCGTATTACGATCACTTGGGAACTATGAAATTGCATGACCCCACATAAATTATAAATTTAGCAAAATTTTCCGAGGTTATAAATTAAGCTATGTACCTCTATATATATTTTTGCATATTCTCTATCATTATTATCCATTCTTGTGTTATTATAAAAATTTGTTTGGTCTTTAGTTACATTATTTGCATCATCATTTATAGTTGTATTACATATTATAATATACCAATGATTCACTTTAACACGTTATTCCTAAAACAAAGGCCTTTAATGTTAGTATGTGTGTTAAAAATAAAATAAAAAT
The DNA here is from genome assembly GCA_036785485.1 of Physcomitrellopsis africana. Taxonomy (NCBI): domain Eukaryota; kingdom Viridiplantae; phylum Streptophyta; class Bryopsida; order Funariales; family Funariaceae; genus Physcomitrellopsis; species Physcomitrellopsis africana. Next base: position 31,784 of record JAWRVF010000690.1, on the reverse strand, counting down.
AAAATAAATTTTATATTAATTGATTTTCTACCTCTAATAGTATAAATTTAGAAATGAAATATTTTGCATAGTTGAATCATTTTCAAAGCTATTTGATAATTTTTTTTCTAATGTAACTATGAAATATATTAATATATGTTTAAAATATGTTTATAATTTTGTGTAATAAAAAACTTCTATGTGACTATTTTATAAATAATAAGTATTTTGTTACACAAAATTATTCACAAAAATATTATACTTCTATGTGACTATTTATAAAAATATTTTATAAATATTTTATTTTGTTATGTATAAAATATGCTATATATATTTTTTCTTATTGTATAAAATATCAAATAGAAAGGACAAAAAAATTATTTAATATTAAAATTTTAGAAAATAACAAATGAATATTTAATATTAAACAAATAAACATTATCATTTAACATTTAATAAACTTTGTGAAATAGATGCTTATATTACTTAAGTAAATTGAAGTATATAAAAGTAAATAGAAGTAAGTAGAAGCATATTAAGTAGATAAGTATCTTCTTTAAAAAAAATATTGCAATAATTTCTTAAACAAAGATAAAATCTTTAGATTTTTTTAGATGTGCTATGTGGCTATAATAATTTTTCTTTGAAATTTCTTATCTTTAGAAAATTGTTGTAGAAGCAACTTATAATTTGGATGCTTGGGCCTTAAGTCTTGTGGTTCTTATGAAACTTCTACATAGCCTTCTTGGTAGTTAGTATACATGAAGGTAGGACTAAGGCCATCCTCACTCTTATCAACAACTTTCTTGTATTCTAATGTTGGTTCAAGAATCTCTAGTTTCTTTATATATGACAATAGTCACTTTAGTGTGTGTGTATATATATATGTATATATATATATATACTCACACATAAATATCTTCTTCATTTTTTTTCCTCATTAGTAATATATAAATATATTTTCTTTTTAAGATGTTGTTTAGATTCATATTCGTAACAATTTCATAAAATATATTTAGATCTTTAAATATAGTTTTAACATATTATTGATAAAAGAATATAAATATTTTAAAATAAAATAAAATAAAATCAGCACGATACATTCATATCATCATGAGTTCACAAAAAACTTTAAAAAATCATTATATATTAGGTCTATTATTGTAATGGTGATTGGGTCATATCAAAACTAATGTGTTTTTTGAATTACACTGTAACAAGTGTATATATTGATTGTTAGCTAATTCAAAAAAAAGATATTATATTTAATAAATCAATTAATTTTATATGCTTTTGATTACCTATAAAGATGATTACTTAAAACTCATAATTTTATTTCATTAAATAATAATAAATAAAATCAGATTTTATTTACTTGATGTTACATTTTATATGATCACTAAGTTTTAATTTTAAGATTGAGATTTAAAATTTTCACTTTCATTCACAAAATAAAAAAATATTTATGTAAATATGAATTTCACACATACATTTGTAATTACAATTTGCTTAAACTTACAGGTTTCTAGGTATCACATTATACATGCTACAATTATCAAATTAATTTAAGAAATAAAAAACTAAAAAGATTTTTTTTTTGCCTTGCAAGATATTAGATTTTAATAAAATTATGCATTAAATAATTTTATGCTAAAAAATATTCATTCAATTTATTAAACTCAATAATTATTAAAATATATAAATTAACAAAAAAAACATGCAGTTGCAATGTAGATTCATGTTCAATTGACATTTAGTTTAATATAACTTTTTATAATTTCAGAAGTGAAATTTATTGGTTATTTAAAAACAGCAAGCACTATTTCATTATTAAGTATGTAATGTGGTATGTTTTTTGAAAAAGAAAAATAGAGCTGTAATTTATGTAATTGAAATTAATACATTAAATATTTCAAATTAATATTTACAATTGTAACCATTTAATATTAAGATTTAAGTGCTGAAGAAAATTATAAATAATGTGCGGTTTTTAACAATGGACATGCATTTGTGATAAGTATGATTTTAATCAACTAAGATTGCCTTTTTAAACAATTAATAATACCAAAATTTTCAATGAACATATATCATTACTCATATTCTAGCTTGAAGCATGCAATCATGTCTAAACTATACTTTACATGTTAGAAAGTTTAACCATAAATAAAATTCTGTAAATTTCACTTCCACACTTTAAAAAAGGAAGAAAAAAAAAAAGAAGAAAAATATGTTAAAATGATAATTAGAATTCAAGTGTGTGCTATTAACTTCAGTTGCTTATCCAAACATACACTTTGGATAAACAATTTGTTACAGTTCAATATGAACGAACCAGCAAATTGCAATGAATTAAACTTTGTGAGTTACTTGACTGTCATGAGTATATCGACCAATCAATCAGTATTTTGTGATATTTATATGTAATAATTATGCATAGGCACTGGTACGAAAATGGTTTACTAACATGATCATAGTTGAAAAATAAGGTCAACAATTTTTCTTTTGGAAATGGGCCACTGGATTACAACTTGCTGAGAAATAACAAAAGCAACAAGAATCAACAGTTACTTTTGAGCCCCGTGAATAATTTATCATTTACAACAGTTTTTTTGTGCAAATGTTTTCGTTCTCTTTCACCTTTGTTGATATTCAGTAAAAAGTGCACACAGATCACGTCTGCTGCGCAAGCATATTTACATCACGGAATAGAAAACATACAATGTAAGGGAACGAATTTTTTTAAGCATTTTGAATTTGACTGCATACAAGTTACAGTGTGAAGTCAAAGATCGGATTTTGGGATCAAGGAAGAAAAACTGCTTAGTAGACATACATTCATGTCACGTTTTCTGAGTCCAAGTTGACGTTTACAATATATTTACAAAAGAATTATTCTTCGCAGAATCTTCAGTCTGAACAGCACAGCATGCTACTAGTAAAGGGGCTCGTTTGGAGAGCCTAGGAGAATAATGCCCACTGCGAGTCAGGATTTCAGAGGGTAGCAGACGAATCAATTCTAGATAGCTTCTTGCTTCTCTTTACCGCCATATCTGACAAGAAGTCTGTGAATACCTTTTCATAATCAGGCATTTTACCAAAACCTGCATGACACAAGCATATTAAAAGATTAGAATGTAACACCGATAATATTGGTTTGCTCTAAACCGTATCCACCAATCAACATACATAACACGAAGGATAGAATGTAAAAACAATTCCTAAAACTAGGGTAGTATGGAAGAATTCGACCTTGAGGGGTTTTCTAAAACTGCAGTATGCGCGATTTATGCTGGATCAGGATTTACAAGTCAGAAGCATGCTGGTACCTGGAAAGTAGTTGATATCAATGACATAGTACCGATTTCCTGCTCCCCTCTCTCGAATTATATCCATATTAAATAGGTGAAGACCCTGTCAAATCAGCCATTGAAAATAAACGTTTGAATACTTAGGGTCGAAGAAGGTTTTCAATCAGGGTACATTCAATCATTGGGTTTTTCTGATGCACCATCGACACTTTGCAGATCAATTACGCGACGAATAATACCAGTGTGATCTCCAACAACACATGTAACCTAAGCAAAGTCATCTAACTGTCCATCTACCAAAGAGAGAGGATAGAAGGAAATATTTTAGCTATCTTGGAATGAGGTACCGCGTGCTTATACGAAGAAAATTATGAAAGCCTCAGCGAATTTACCAGCTTATGACGAAGCCCTTTGGAAAGGCTGTCCAGCAGCGGCCCGGGTGGCAACTCTGGAGACACAGACAAAACAGAAAATAAAAAAGTAGCAAACATTAGTGCTAAACATAATCAGTTCCCTATTACATAACTACCTAGGCAATTCCAAACAGAGGATTAGTTGAATCAAAACGAGGAATGAAATGTACCAGCTGCTTGAGGATCCAATATGCCAGCTTCCTCGGCTTCCTCAGCTGATTCAGCTGCGCAGGATACTCTAGGAAAAGGCACTACACCACTTCGATCTGTCTCCCCTTCAGGAACATCCGGTAAGGAAAACCTCCGCACTACTCTAACGTAGTCCCCGACTACGTAAGTTTTGAATACTACACCCCCTGCAAATGGCAACAGGGAAGAGGTGCTGAATTTGTGATCCCAGTTCCTACAGCTGGACATTTGCCCCTGAAGCGCAAATTAAGGTGAAAATCAAACAACTTATTGACGATGTACTGATGTGAAGGAATAGTTCACATACCATGGTTGACAAACTCTTGTAGAACTAGAGGTGGATCTAACTGAGACAAACACGACTTGTCGTAAACCAAAGACATGGCATGTGACTTTGGAGATCCATCTGCAACCAGCGGCTTCGCCACTGCACACATTGGCCCGCACAAAGAGAGTTAGGAAACATGCTAACCAACTAGTACGGCATGTGACTCACACCCAGAGCTCATATTTGTACTATGTGCAACCAATGAGTAAATGACAATTCATCACATTATCTCTAGGTATACTACACTGACCTAGGGGAAGCTTAAGGCCAGCTGCAGAGACAGAGTCAGAAATGGAGGTTGCATTGCCGGTAACCACTAGCTGTTTTGGAACTCCAACGAACCCTGAAAAGCATCCACCACATACAATGACAAGGATTCAATGACAAAGATTCAATTTATTTTAACGTTTTAAGTACAAGTAATTGAAAAGTCTCAGGTAGGTCTGCACACAACCTACCCGCAATTATAGATGTTTTTGAGGATTGTTGGTTCATTTTTGCCCTGCAAACAGATGGTGAAAACTGAAATAAATTATGTGCCCATAGTACACATTATATTATTTTACACGATCATAGATTGTTTAGGATTACATAACCTAAATCGTTCAATTCAGAGGGTTAAGTACCAAAACTACCTTCACCATTACTCAGGTCAAGCTCTGCCACATCCCGAAGCATGGATTGGCGATCCCGCAGCTGTAAAATGGCCTCAGGAGGGTCCAGCACAACGACATCAGGATACTTTCTCTTGTAGTCCTGCAAGCATCAACAGAGTCTCAAAACCCTGCCAGTGACGAATATGAGAAGAGTTCCCAATGTAGCAACAATGCCTAAAATCATTTTTGTTACAGATTACAATTTGAAGCGTCTGCGACATTATTTCAAAGAAAATATTCATGAACCTTTTTCATTTCCATTAGGCAATTCGACTCTTACCTCCAGTGATTGGCGCCATTCCTGCCCTGTGTTCTGCAAATACGATAGATCAAACGAACCAGCGCCAAAGTTCTTGTTAGACTAAGCAATTAGCCACAGATTATGCACGTCTCTAACAACATAAATCTCGGATATACACCTTTCGAATCGCTGCTTTGCAATAAAGCATACGATTAAGCTAAACTTATCTTAGTTTTACATGGACACTGAAAGGGCCCCACAGTGTTGCCTCAATTGGGAACTACCAACGAATCATAGCATACAGTGAAACATCAGACTGGAAACATCAACATTTCAATCTTAACAATAACGGACACATCTAAACGACACTACAGTTTCATCGTCATTGTTCGTCTGGTTCCATTTGATAGAAGAACTAATCTAAGTTAATTACGCGTACAAGTCACTAGACCCAGGACAAAACTTACAATTAAGCAACTGCTGACCATGCAGAGGATGCAGATGCGCTTCCGAACAGAAGCGGAAAAACACGCCTATCTTCTCTAGATCACGAAAAATTCACATTGCTCTGCAGACCACTGACCTTGTGTAGTAAGACGTCAAAAGGTCCTTGCTCAATCAATGGTATGCTGTGTTCTATTGCCACAAGTGAAATCCCCTTCGACCTGCCGACAGATACAAGGCTGAAACAACGTCGAAGACACGCAAAAATCGGCGATCGAAATATGTTGAACAATTTAGTCAAAGTAACACCCAGCCATGCCAACCCGGAGAAGGCAACCATTGCAGAATCTTCCTCTAGGTCAGATCCGATAGTAAAGCTTATCCAGTAATGTCAATTGGCGCAAAGATGTAAGATACCTTGCAAGTTCCTCTAGTTTGGGCTGCATGAAGCTTTTAATCTTTTTTGTAGTCAGAGCATATCCGACGCTAAAAGTTGGAGAGTACAAGCTACAAGCTGGAGACGCAGGGGCCAAAGTCGTGGCCGGAATACTTTGCGACCTAACATCTCGGCTGTGAAGTTTACAATCTCTCTTTCTCTCCTGAGCTCTCTCGCGCTCTTCCTCCCTGCGCCTGCCCTCTTCCCTTCGACGCCCTTCCTCCTTGTCACGGTCGACAATTCTTCCCAAGGACGCAGGCGATCTTTCGCGAGTTTGCAACAGTCCCACCCGCCAGAAGCTCTCCGAAGCCGGAGACGCGACCGTTGTCGCGTTGCTGTCCAGCCTCATGCCCACACTACCCAAATATGTCTCTTCCCTAAGTTGATGAAAAAAGAACTCCAAACTCGCGCTGGATAATATCTCAGAGATGCTCAAGTCCTACGGAGTCCAATCCTTCAACGTCTACTGCTGCAATGTAAACTGTCGAATGTTGCATGTGCCACTTCCCGCACCTTCTTCGAAGACCAGGCAAAGAATCGAGCAATTTCTCAACCCATACTCCTCGGGGCCTCAGAACTAGGAATAAATTACCACACCAAATGAACTCCTGCTAAGGCAGCCTTCATGCAGCAACGAGACCATCATAAGCAACAGGTGTCCGGGGTTGTAGTCGATCATGCGCAGAAAAATTGGAGACCTTAGAAACCTGCTGTGTGCCAATAAAGTATTTCTTTAAGTATATTATGAAATTCTAGGGGAAAACAACCAAAGGTAACCTCACTTCATGATAACTCGTTCCTCATTACGAACTGAACCTCATCTGCTTCTGTACAACTTACACTGCAAAATATAAATTCTAGCTTATCAAAGGTTTTCACTCCAGTAATTCAACTCAGGGAATGATATACGCTGCCTCACTCACTTCACAAATCCCCAGGCAATTTGAATTTTAAGTTCACCATCTCTTCCCTTCTCACAAAGAGGTGTCTGCAGCTTGTGTGTGTGCAAAGAAAAGATTAATTCTAATGTCGTAATGTGCAGCCAAGCAGCTACAATAAAGCAGATCAAAAGCCATATAGTAATGTTTTTATAGACCAGTTTGATAAATGTGAGTGTCCATTCCACTGATGTCTTTCTCTCTAAGAAACAAATACAACACGAATCAGAATCTGAACTACCGTCACTGAAAATAACTGTGAAACCGGTTACGTGAGATTTCCAACATTGACACTAAGATAAGTTCGAGCACTAGCATGACCCAAAAACAAAACAGCAAGACAAAAGAATCGCATACAATCAGAATCTACCCAGACATCCATATTATACACATAATTCAACATTCTCCGCTACATCAGCACTTAATAGTACGCAAATGCACGCTTCGCAAGACTAACCGAGCCTCATTTTCCCAGTCCAGAACACTGAAAGAACAATCCAAAATTCTCACATGCCGACAATTTCGTGACCTGTACCTGAACTTAGAACAGGAACGCGTTGCACCACTTCCACCATAAGACGCACCGCTCCTCGCATCCACCAGAACACTGCATACAAGATGTCAAGTCCCACCACCAAGCCAATCGCCGACTTCACATAATGATACACTCGCACATCGGCTTCAGATACACACGCATCACCACTCCGTCACCAATCGTCTATCCATTCACCAAATTAACCTCTCCGCCACGCGTAACTAAGATCCACGTCTCAAACCGCCTCAAATTCTCACAACTCTCACGCCGAAAAGTTTCCGTCAAGGATGCCAAGAGGCAACAAAAAAGGATCAAAGAGTAGATCGAAATGCGCAGTGAAATGCCAAGTGTGAAAGGCGACACAAGCGCTGGGCAAGGTCGGCTAGGCAATCCAGGGGCTGGGAATGAAATTGCGACAAGTAGCTGCGGAGGAAGAATCGGAGCAGAGCAAAGACACATGCCAAAGGAGCGAACACACAGCTTACAAGCACCATTTTCTTTATACTGCAAGCCAGGCGGGGCTACCGGGAATATCGGGTCCCAGCTCCTGAATTAGCCGGTGGACGCGCGGGCCGGGTGGGGCACTGTTGGAGCGCCATTGGACGCTCTATTCCAAAGATAGATTCCGGGATCCTGCCACGGGTGAGATTCAAGCATGGTTCTGCTGCATTCAAAGCGGCTTTCAACTATCCATCCAAGCTCCCACAATCGTGCAGGAAACCTCTGAGCAGGGGGGAATTGCATTGGTGGTATTTTTACAATTCAAAGTCACCCACGTTCATCTTACAGACATTATTATGTGGAATTGACATTTTGCAGCCTTGGCTTTCCACCACTAGAGCCCACTTTGCACTCATCAAGTTGTGGGAAGATGCTGTTAGTTGAGGGCAAGCAATCCTTCTCCTCCTTAAATTTCGAGCAATTTTCCCTTGAGGGCATTCTGTTTCAACAACAAATACTTTCTACACAGCAAATTCTTTTGGTATTTTATTGATTAGAATACGAAGTCAGTGGAGAGCTTGTACAATCATAATGCACACAAGTCAGTGCTTGAAACAGTCTCCAACTCAACTTTATGGCTTTTTACTTGTATTTTAGGATACATTACAAATACTCATCTTGGTCATTTAAAAATAAATCCAAGTTGCTACAAAGTCCTAAGTACATTTTTTACATATTTTAGAAGTTTTGTTTGCATATAACTTGATTTTATGTCAAGTTTTAGATGTTACTAAACTTATAACCATATTGTAGACTCCTTGCATATGAGTTTAATATCCATTGTGAGTTAATTGAGCCAAATTGTATCCATTAAAAACTAGTATTTTTAGTTTTATTTTTATATTTCTTTTGTTATTAACTATACTTCCATTAGTTATCTTTTTTCAATTCCTTTTGTACAAGTCTTTTTGTTAATAAAATCAACTTAGTTTTTTGTAGAAATTTAAGTCTGTATTGACAACATACTATTTTGATGTCTAAATGTTGTGGCAATTTCACAATTGTTTTGTTAATCTCTATGCTAATCTGATTTGTTTATGGATAATCTTAAAACATTGTTTTAAATTATAATGGTAAAATAACAACTTTCCTTGTAAAGATATTTTATTTATATTTAAGATTTATTACTGTTAAGTATTATCACTTTGTTAATTCATAAATATGTAAAATATGTAAATAATAAGGCATAGCTACAATGTCTCATGATGTTTCAAGCATTTCAAAGTAATATTAAGTATTGTCTTGTAATATTAGATTTTATGGGTTTTGTTCATTAGTATTGTAAAATTTATAAAAGACATATTCTTTTTACATGTTCGAAAATAATTACATTTAAATTGATATTTTGTTGTAATTTTTTAATTCAATTCTTATTTGACATAAATTTAAATAAGATAATTAATAAATTATTTATTTAGTTTAATTATAATATTTTTTTTATTAATTTCACTCCAATAATATATAAAAAATCATGTCTTTTTAAATGTTTGGCACCTCCAAAAAAATTTATATCATCTCATTATTTATAGCTTCAATCACAATCACTAAGCTATAACCTTTCCACTAATATTTTATTTTTTAGTAATTTAATACTTTAAACTAATAAGAATATAAATTATAAAATAGTATATTTTTTATTTAGTATATATATATATATATATATTTAGTATATTTAATATATTGATAATTTTGCTAATAAAATCTTGATATTTTTTAAGGATAATTTTTTGAAAATTATCTTCTTAATCTTTTTTTCTATGTCAAAATTTTTTATTTAGTCAATATGATTTTTCACTATACAATATCATGTATGCTACTTCTTGAGTTGAAACTTTCTAAGCAATTAACCATCAACTAAAAAATCTCATATGTTTCATTTGTAAGTAGATACAAAAAGTGTATCAATACTACACACGCACACAGATATATATATATATATATAAACAATGCAATAACTTATTATTTAAAAAATACTAATATATATACACAAAATTCTATTTCTACAGATCAAAAACAATATATTAACTGATGACGTAGATATAGATTATGTATATGTATATATGAATCAGTTTCATAGATGAGATTCTAGAAAAAAGAGTTTAATCACAATTAATGACAATTACAAAAAGTGATTTTTAGTAGATTCAATTCATTTCAAAAAAAAAAAAAATTGAGCTTTTTTTTGTTTTGTTTGTTTGTTTTGTTTGTTTGTTTTTTTTGTTTTTTTGCAATTATGGATTTTAATTTTAAAAATATTACATCAGATAATGTTTCAAATAAGAATTATTTATCAAATTATTTCTCAAAGTTTATTACAAACGTCAAGTTGTTATAGGTATTATGCTTAAAATTCTCCTATATTAATGAGTAGATCCTATATGAAGAATATATATATATATATATATACATATTCTTAGCTTGGGTATTCCTTCAAGTACCTCTGCAGCTGTTGTACCAGCATGATGAAATGAACTAAGCACTATATATATATATATATATATATCATGATATATTTCATATTCAAAAAAAAATTCTAAAAACTTATTAAATTTATAGCAATTATGATTTTGCAATATAATTTTACAAATTCATGTAATTTTAACTTACTGAAAATAGTTTAGGATCAAGAATAAATACCATTATGGGTGACAATATGGTCAAAAAAAAATTACTCTATGAGTATCTTAAATTTGAAATGAATAATAATTACGTAATATAATATTTGAAATGAGGAACTATGAACCAATATTGTAATATTTTTTTGATAAATCTTGGCTGTATATCTACCTTCTATATTTTGGGGGTAATCTGGTGGTTTTCAAGATTTGCAAGGCTTCATAGCATAGTGGTTTGATGTCCTTGATTTCTTTAATGATATTTGATAATCTAAGAGCAAAAGTGGTGAGCATGAGTGGCAATGCTAATACCTCTTACAAGTAAAATAAAAAGTAAATTAATTTTTTCAAAAATAATTTATTAACATAGAGAATATAGTTAATTCTTTATTAAATGAAATGAAATTATGCCTTATAGTTTTTTATAAAAAAATATAATGATTCTTTTAAATTTCATTGGTGGCAGCTTCAGTAAAGAACATTTTTGTGAAAATCAATTGGCTGAATATTTGTCTAAGGGTGACAATTGGAACTTGGATCTGAATTAGAGTCAACATGTTTGATGGCTTATATGCCTTAATTGTTACTCAGTTGAATTGCATTATAATAATATAAATAAATAAATAAATAATTAACTAACTCAGTAGTTAGATTCCACCAATAATTGATTGGAAGTTGAGGATATATGTGTAATTAAGTATTCAACAGATACTACTGTCATCTTTTGTCATCATTAAAGATTAAAAAAATATGTCTTTAAATTAAGTAAACTATTAATTTTTGAGAATTATGTAAATTCTAAAAAATCAATGTTAGTTTTAAATGTACATGTAGATTTATAAGATTTTTTCTTAGTACTTTTATCTATTCTTGTAAGATGGACTATTTTATCTTATAAAATCATATTTAAGTTAGTTCTTTTCTAATCAGTTGATTTGAAGATGGTTTTTAAATTGGCTTGTTGAGATATTAATCTATTATTTTTAATAATCTATTATTTTTATTTATAATAATTTTCCAATATTTCAAATATTAATGAAGCTTTAACATTCATATTAGTTTAACATGTTATGTTTTTGCTACAATGTTCTTGTATGTTGCATGTGTGGCATTAAATAAGACTAAAAATAGGTAATTTCAATTCATCTTTTTCTTAAATTGGTTTTATTCCCAGTAAATTACATTGGAAGTTGTTCATTTAAAATGCACTTGATTTTGCCAAATGGTGAATCTACAAACAATAGAACTAGTTGCAAGTGGTAATAGCAATGATCTTAATGTACTCTGTAATATTTAAAAAAAATGCACTAATGTAATTGCCAATGTAGTTGATTGTTTCATGCATTATTATTAACAAAATATATATTTTTATTACTGGAATGGCTAGGTGGACACCCTTTGTGCCATGCGCCTTGACATCCACATCATAATATTATTGTCATATTATTTTTTCATATTTCAATATTTTATCTTTCATTATTTGTGTGTTTGCAAGTTTTGGATTTTGGATATTTTAAAATTTTAGAGACTATAAGTAAAACTCATACAACAACATATGATATATTATATCATTAAAAAAAACAATATGCAACTTTATTCGAGGAAGTCTTTCCTATCAAGCAACAAGAGCACTTTTGTGTGACAAATAAGGTTTAAAATTTTTTAATGATATAAAGTGCAAGAATGAGTGATTTTAAAAATAAGAATAAAAAACAAAGAAAAAACATAGATTTTCAAAGTCCTTAGAAACAAACAAAATAACTACTTTTGCTTTTGTTTTTGAAAAAAATAATATTAAATATTAGCTAATTTTACTCCAACATATATTAAAAAATTACCAATATTTTAATATTCAACCGCTGAATAAACTGTATCATCTACAAATGCTATCATTAGATGTCCTATAATTTTGAATATTGATATTCAATTTTTTTCTAACTATTATTTTAGTTATATTTAGTTTAAATTTATTTCATACATACATATACATATATATATATATATATATATATAGTACAAAAATTTCAACAAGGTTTTTTTTACTTAATTTTTAATTTTAAAAAAATTTTAAATCAAGAAATTGAAGGTTTTGATTTTATAGACACAGAATCCATGCATATATGACAGTTTCACAAATAGTTAAAATATTGAATTGACTTGTTAAACCAATTGATTTGGACAATGAAGTTTATTAACATATTTATATTTTCATTAATTAATTATATATTCACTAACAATTCATACAACTATATGTTCTAAAATTACATATCGTAGAATATTTTAAATCTTTGAATTATATATATATATATATATATATATATAGCAAATGATGTATTAATAGAGGTAAAATCTTGGCATGATATAAATTTAAAGAAGCATGTGATGGTGACAATTGCTTCTGAATTTGATTATACACAACACAAAATAATCAAAATATATATATATATATATATATATTACTGTATGGTTCATACATCCAGTTCCTGTCTTATTGTTATTTCTATTTTTAACAGCATTTACTCTATCCAGCTTCTGAAATATCACTCACAAATTCCAATAATGCCAAGTCATCCCTCCCTAATCCACTAAGATGTATCTCAAATTCTTTATCCATATCTTCAGGCAATGTCCCAATGGCCGAATGTAGCTGTGCCAAGTGGAGCCCAGCTGATTTCACTATCCGTACCGCCCGTGGATCTTCGAGCGATCCGACGTGGATACGTAGCACAGCCTGACGTGGCAATCAATCCTAGACCCTATGACTGGACACACTTGTACGTGCACTGGTGATCAGTAAAATGCTGTGGATGAATGCCAAGCCTAGTACACTGTTTCGGTTCATTGAATTTATAGCGTCGGTTAACTTTTGATAATTGCCTCCTTTTTCGTTGTCACATTTTTAGGAGGAGGACAACGGCCTTTTTCTTTCTTTTTTGGCTTTATAGGTTTCATGAGCTGGGTTGCCTATTGGTGAGATGGTGAAGTGATGTACATTTCCTGTATGGAAGTGCTCATAATGTGCTTTTTTTCCTGTTTTCAGATCTTAAATTAATTATTGACTGACATTGTGTATAAATTATACAATACTATGGATCGGATTATTACAATTATTTGTTACTTAACTATATTTTGCATAAATTACAAAAGAAACACTACAAGATTTACAGGGCCATCATGTGCCATGATTTTCTTTTGGACCTCATATAATCCACTCTTCAGATTTTTTTAGAAAGCTCTAAAAATATTCTTGGCACTAAAGGCCATGAATTTAAGTATCAATTTATTAAATTTTACAACAGTATTAAACACAAAGAAATAAATTAGGAAACTTGACAATTTGTCATTTATTTTGGTATGAGATAATAGAATTATTATTACATCATAGTTTCATGTACTTTTTTTGTATCTTTGTGATCACAGAATTAAAATAACCCTTTATTTGTGGATTTATTAAAATGACAAGATGCCATAACAAAATGTGAAATAATTTAAATTCATTATTTTCATTAAGCATTTAAAAACAATATATCAAAATATTAAAATTATCAAAAAAATAGTATGCAATGCCTACTGACATGAGTAATGGTTTTAGTTATTTAATATTTTTTCGTTGTAGATGGCTTTGTACATTTAAGAAAGAATTCTTGAATTTGAAAACATTTATTTAAATAAATTTTATTTTATATGTTTATGTAAACCTGTAAATTGTAGTTTCATGTAATTTTGCACTGCTTAAATAATATAATACCAGTCAACATTATGAGATATCAAAGTATTAGTTATTACATTATTTTTTCTTAATAAAGTACGATATCAAAAATAAAACATCAACAAATACAATCACATGCCTCTTGTCAAAGTGTTTTAAACAGACTAATTTGTACCAAAACACAAAAAAAATAAACTAATGAGTACTTGTTTTTATGTAATTTCAGATTTCTGAATTAATCATATAAATTTTAAAAATATACATGAAAACATGTTGGTTACTAGACTTTATTTTGTATTTCAATTTTTTTCTTTTTTTCTTTTTTTAAAATAATTCTTGTGGACCAGAAAAATACATCAGTTAGTTTTAATGATTAAAGCATGTTTTAAAAGTTAATCTTTGGCATAAAAAGTTGACCTACAATTTTCACACGATACCAACAATAAAAAGAATAAATGAAAAACAATAACAAGTTGTTATGAGAAGTTGTGGCTGAAATCAATTTTACATTTTCTAGGATATATTTATGTAAATTGTGAGGTTGATGCTTACAGAAGGTCACATAATATTAGCTATAAATCATTTTAGATTTTTAAGAATAAAGTTGGGTATTACTTTAAAATTGTAAAAATATAAGTTGATTTTATTTTCTACTTTTGAGATTGGTGACATATTTTATTATGACAAATTCTGTTTTTTTGTGATGAGAACCTTGTCCTATCACATAAATACACAAAAGCATACAAACTTGGCATCTCAAAAAAAGAAATTACTAATAAATATGGTAAGATCTTGGATGAGACAGGATATAATATTTTAGAAATATTTTAGAAATATTATATTAAATCTATTAAATCATAACCATAAAAATATAAATGCATCTTAACCATAGTTTTTGGACATTGTATGTAAGGATTCTATTCTGTTCACTTTTTAAACTATTATTTTTAGTTTGTTATAGAAGATCTTAAAAATGTGTAATGGATGGAAAGAAATAAGAGAATTTATATTGAAAATAACATGTATATGTATATATATATATATATATATATTTTGAAACTTAAATACAAAAACACCTTTCTGATTCTAAACTGAAGTAGGTGTATTTCTCTTTTATTACATGAGAATTTTTTTTTAGTATTAAAATAATAATTTTGATGATATCCTTTTAATATTAAATAAATTAATGTTAAAATAACCACATTGATTTTTATTAGCATTAATACAAATATTCTTTAATTTTAATTTTAAATTATTTTATTTTATTAAATCTATTTATATTAAATTTTATCTTTTAAATAAATATTACCATTATTTTATTTAAAATATGTCTTTACATATTTTTAAGCAAACCATTAGGTGGTCATCTCTTCTTTTATTGTGTGGACATCTCCTCTCTTTTCTCCTACCACATCAACAATACATCATTGCTGTTAGAGACATATATTTTGGAAGTTCACAAAATCTTCTAGAACATTCTAAAGATTCTTGAATTAGTGAAAGTCTATTGAGAAGCTTCCTAGTTGATGAAATTAGCTCAAGAAGCTTTATAGTTAGTGGAAGGAGCTCGAGAAGCTTCCAAGCTGGTAGAAGGAGCTTAAGAAGCTTCTCAATTGGTAGAAGCTATTAGAGAAGCTTCTTAATTTGATAGAAGCTGTTTAAAAAGCAATTTAGATAGGAATATATATGGGAGTCGAGGCTGAAGAGTTTTTCAGTCTTGACAACGCATCTCTTAGAATTCTAGCTTACCTTTTTTGGTGTTATTTGTGTATTCATTGAATTTATTTAAATTCTTATTCTTCTTGAAACCTTGTTCTAATTTAAATCTCTTACTTTATATTCTTGTGTCCTTGACAGTTTGTCGAGACTGCCTTTATCTTCAATATCACAGTTGGATCCTTCTTGTTAGAGAATATATTAGTCCTATTCTTGAAGATAAATTAGTGTTTTAGAGGTTGTAAAATACCTTCTTTTAAATTGATATTATTTTTTTATAGATTTTTTTAATTTTTTAATTTTATTTATTTATTTATTTATTATTTATTTTTATTTTTATAATGGCTAGAAGTCAAATTATTAGTATGAATAAATCTTTTAAGTCCAAATTAGATGCTCTCATAAGCACTCTTATTACTTTATCTATTAGGATTGTGGATACTGAAGAAATTGTTGCAAAACTTCATAACGACATAACATCTAAAATACCACAATCTAGACTATATCCACCTCTAATTTTTGCACTTGAGGATGCAATATTATCTATGCTATACCAAGAAAATCCACTTGCTCAGCAACATAAAGAATCTCGAGTTAGTCTTCCAAAGAAATATGATGGTATATGTTCAAAGTTTTGAGAATTTGTCAACCAAATTTGTTTGATAATAGTTCTACAATCTAATACTTATCCGATAGAAGTATCATATGCTGGATTAATTAGCACCTTGCTTATGGGACAAGCATTATTATGGTTTGCTCCTTTTTTTGAAAAGATATCACCAATTTTAAGTAACTTTGAAATTTTTATAGAAGTATTTGCGGAAGCATTTAGAGAATATAATAAAGCTTGTTGGACAATACCTAAGATTTGAGTGTTGTGTTGGTGTAGTGTAATTCGTTACAATATGTAAAAACTAATTAAAATATATCATATATTCATAAATTCTAATATGTGTTAGAATAGTTAATAGCTTAAATTAAAAGAAGTTGATATAAAAAACTTTATTTTGATTTTTTTTAATATAACTTAATAATCATATTTAAATTACATAGAATCTAAATATTTAATATAAAGTCTTAAGAGGAGATTGGGGGCCAAAGATGAAGAACTAAACTATTAAGAGGCTTATTTGGAAGGATTAAGACAAAGATGAATAAAGGTAAGGGATGAAGCTCTTCATTTCTATTGGTCAATGGTCATGTCCAATAGGCTTTGAAGAGGCTACCTACAACAAGAACAAGGATTTTGGCGACTTCAAAGAGAGCATTTGAAAATCAAAGATTAGGATTAGAAAGCTTATTTTTTTCACTATAATTTTGGTATAAGAATCAAGAGCTTTAGAGTTTTTTTATGAAAGAGGAATAGGCACTTAAAGTTAAGGTATATAAATTGTACCTACTATCATTCTTTTGAGAATACAAGGAGTTATATGAGATCTTTTGGAAATTGAGAGGTGCGGCTAGAGAGGTGATTTTAAGATCTACACCTGATACAGAAGAATTGCTATATTTAAAGTTCTCAAGAAAGAGATATTGAGAGTCAAAGATAGTAGATTAAATTCTAAGGCATTAAGCAGGCCATTTTTTTGATAGTGATATTTTTTACTATATCTTGAGCTTCCAAACGAATTTTTTTCTAAACATCTTTAAGAAGGTGTATTATTATATTAAAAAGCTATACATCAAAGTTTCATAGCATTTGGACTTTTAATTTGTGAGATATAAAGAATTTAGTATATGGATATTTGTAAATAAGGATTTGAAGCTACTTCTAGGGTTTTGGCAATAGTTAAAGATTGATAACAAATCAACAATTGAAATTTGTGTTATAATTATTAAGAATACATTAGTACTTTATATAAATTTTGAGTGGATTTGAATAGTTGAATTAAAAGTTATGCATTATTGAAGTTTGGAAAAGATTCCCTCTGTATGAGAGAATAAAGGTTTTAGAGTATTTATTATATTTTGAGTGTTTTATGAAATTAGACTTATGTATTGGATATAATAGTCCTATAAGAAAAACTTTCATATAAATTTAGAGATTTTATTATTTTTGATCTTAATTAAATATTTAATGGTAGCCAAAAGTCCAATACTTTCTTGAGGCAGATTTTGTCTATGACAACAACGTCAAGGGATACACTTTGTATCAGTCTATGCATTTGATTTTAGGCAACTAGCATATAATATCAATTGGGATAATTTTTTTTTAATAAGTCAATTTTATTGAGAATTAAAAGACAATATGAAGGATTTTTTATTATCACTACCAAATCTATAATTGCTCAATGAAGCCATTAGCCAAGCCGTAAAATATAATGATTGATTATTCCAACATCGTTAAGATCAATGTTCATAGGTTTCAGCAAAACAACATGCAATTCGACACACTCTTATTACATTAGCAAGTATTTTGAATTCACATTCAAAAATAGAAGATATGCAACTTGATATATTACGTTTTAAATCTCTTAGTCTACAAAAAAAGAAGCGTTGGATGGAAGAAGGTCTATGCTTGTATTATAGCAAGGAAGGCTACAAGGTTGGCAATTGTCCGAAGAAACAAAGTTGATGCATCACAAAAATCAAGAATGCAATTGTTCAAAAAATAAAGATGTTTAGCCATATTAAAAATTATATAGTTGGACAATTCAATATTGCAAAACTATTCAAGTTCCTTTCTTTTTGCTCAACTTGCTTATTGTTTTATAATTTTTTTAAATTTTTGCCGTCAAAAGTTTCAAACGATTGCTTTATTGGATTTAAAGGCATCTACTTGTTTCTTAAATGAAGTATTTGTTAAGCTCTATAAAATTATTCTAGTATAAAAAGCCAAATTTATTCATGTAGAATTAATAGATAGACAATCCTTATGCTCTAGTAGTATCATCTATGAAACCATGCCTATAGAAGTGTTGTTTGAAGATTATAGCAATCAAATTGTATTCAATGTTATTAGGATTCCTTCAAATTCTGTTATTCTTAGACTTTCTTGGTTGAAAAAGCATAATCCATCTATAGATTGGAGGTTACAAAGAATAACATTTCTAATAAAAATCCTTACAAAAAAACTTCATAAAAAGTCACAAATTGATAAGCCTTTATTTATTGGAGCAAGGGCTTTTATAAGATTGGCCAAAGAAGGTACACCATTTGTTATTTATGCAACTCCAATTAAAGAAGATATGACTTCATCGGCAAGTATTCTAAAATAATATAGCAAATTTCAAGATATTTTTTTTAAAAAAATATTGATATATTACCAAAGCACTAACTATATAATTATGCTATAGATCTTCAAGAAAGAATGCAACCATCTTTTGGCCCAATCTATAGTCTTTTTCAAAATAAGCTTTTGATATTGAAGGATTATATTGATGAAAATCTTGCAAAGGACTTCATCAGATATTTAAAGTCTCTAACATGTGCACTTATATTCTTTGTAAAGAAGAAAGATGGTTCCTTGTATATGCATATTGATTATCAAGGATTGAATAAGATAACATGAAGAATAGTTATCCACTATCATTAATTTTAAGACTTTTGGAACAATTTGATCAAGCTAAGATCTATATTAAAATAAATCTTTATAGAGCATACAACTTGATATGGATCAAGAAAAGAGACAAATAGAAGATCGTATTTTGGTCACGGTATGGACATTTTGAATATAATGTCATGTCTTTTGGTCTAACAAATGTACCTACTATCTTTTAGTACTTAATGAATGATATCTTTTGAAAGCACTTCGACAAATTCATAGTAATTTATCTTGATAATATCTTGATCTACTCAAAAAAATTGGAAGAATATGAGGGGCATGCAAAGTTAGTATTACAAAAGTTGCAAGATATAGGTTTGTATGCCAAACTAGAGAAATGTGTGTTTCATCAACCAAAGATGAAAATTTTGAAATATATTATATCTATAGAGGGATTGATGATGGATCCCAAGAAGGTAGAGGTTGTTATATAATGGACCATTTCAAAGACTGTGAAAGACATACTATATTTTTTTGAATGTGTTAACTTTTATCAGATCTTCATCAAAAACTATTCTCAAGTTGCCGCCTCTTTTATTTGATTGACATACAAAGATAAGTTGAAATAGAGGCCTCAAGTAGAGAAGGCATTCCAAGACCTCAAGATGGCATTTATTATAGTTCCAATCTTAGTACATTCAAACTTTATAAAAGCATTCTACATAAAAATTAATGCTTAAGATTTTATACTATGGGTCGTACTTTCACAAATGGATATAGACGATAAATTCTATCTTGTTGTATTTTATTTTCAAAAATATTTTATTGCTAAAATTAATTATAATATCTATAATAAAAAACTTCTTGCTATTGAAGATTTTTTTTAAAAATGGCATTCTTTTCTTAAAAGAATAATGAATCTTATGATTATATATACAAATCACAAGAACTTGGAATATTTTATGTCAGCTTGGATTTTTAATTGCCGCCAATCTTAATGGAATATGTCATTATTTTGATTTAATTTTATTATCATTTATTGATCCAGGAAACAAGAAGGCTTGTCCAATGTTTTATGAAGAAGATCATATCTTATACTATCAAGGACATACTTATCAAAACCTTCTAAAAAATTCTAGAAGGTTTCTAGAACTCTCTAAAACCTTCTAGAGCCTTCTAGCATCTTCCTAGTTGGTAGAAGTTGCTTGAGAAGCTCTCTAGTTGGTGGAAGTTGTTTAAGAAGCTTCCAAATTAGTGGAAGTTGTTTGAGAAGCTCCCTAGTTGGTGGAAGCTGCTTCAGAAGCTTCTTAGGTAGGAATATATATTGGAGTCGAGGGTGAAG
Source organism: Physcomitrellopsis africana (assembly GCA_036785485.1). Classification (NCBI taxonomy): domain Eukaryota; kingdom Viridiplantae; phylum Streptophyta; class Bryopsida; order Funariales; family Funariaceae; genus Physcomitrellopsis; species Physcomitrellopsis africana. The sequence continues at coordinate 10,950 of JAWRVF010000690.1, read as the reverse complement.
AGTTCTTCAGTCTCAACAATATATCTCTCTGAGCTCTAACTCACCTCTCTGATGTTGTTTTTGTACTCATCTGATTAATCTAATTCTTGCCAGTTCTTCTTAAACTTCTTATTTGACTTTCACTCTATATTCTACGTCTGTTGTCGGGTAGAGAGAATTCGCCTTGGGAAAACGCCGGGTTCCTAGCTGCTACTAGAACTTGCAGGAAACATGAGAGGAAGCCGTGCAAGTATGTTCTATACTTGCACAATATTTCTTCAAGCTTTCAAGTTATACTTGTATTATACTTGTACAAGTCTTGTACAAATATAAAGTATAAATACTTGAATAATACTTATACAAAAACTTGTATAAATACTTGTATAAATCCTTGATATAACATGTATAAATACTTGTATAAATACTTGTATAAATCCTTGGTATAATACTTATACAAATATATGTATAATACTTATAGAATACTTGTAGAATACTTGTATAAATACAAGTATATATACTTGTATAAAAAGTATAAGCAAAGTATGTATGTATTCAAGTATACCTCAAAATACAACCGCATATGAGGAATACAAGTTATACAACAAACTGAAACTAAATAAATCACTAAAATTTCATCCAAAGGTCGAATCAAGCGTGCTTATAGCCTATGGAAAGCCAATAATCCATTGTAAAACATATCAAAATTTCACAAATAGATGACTTACCATTTAAAAGTTATGGCTAAAAGAAGTAGGCGCTAAAATTTCCAAGCAAATGCAAAGGCAGCAAAGCTCCTCTTCACTTCAGCCTTTGTTGTGATCACTTCCCTTCTCCAAATTGGACATGCAATAGCTTTTTAGAAAGCTCACTCCATCATCTAACTTGTTCTAAAATTTCGCATGCATGCCTCTCAAACTCCAGATTTTGTAGCTAGTCGATTCTACTCTTCAAACCCTAGCAACAATTTTTCCTCTTTGACACTTCACGGCTCATAAAACTTTCATCAAAGCTCCAAATGTATTGATTTTTGTTTTTGTGGAAAGCTTACACAAGCTACTACAAGCACCTAAAATATCAAAAGGATTGAAGAGACTGTCCGACTTGGGTGGTTGAACAAAGTCTCTGCCCCTCTTCATCGGGTGGCAGCAAACCCTTTCCCACTCTCAAGCTCACAACTTTTGCTCTCCAATTCCAAATGCTACAAGAGATGTCTTGATAGAAAGCTAGCACAATTTTCCACACTTTGTATAAATTTCATGAAGAAAAAGTTGAAATCAAACTTGCAGTGGCAGCTCGAAGTTTCTGCCTCTCTTCGTCGGGTGGCAGCAACCTCACTCTACTAAAACAAGCATAACCTTTTGTTCACAACTCCAATACAAGCAAGTGAGTAGGTTCTAGAATCCTCACAACTCGAAGAACACACCCACCAATTTTCACTACAAACACTTCTATCTCCTCGGAGCTATCTCTCTCCAAAGTTCACTATCCAAAACTGCCTCCCCTCTCGGTCTAACAAGAGGAGTATATCTCCCTTTCTTTCTATATTAGACTATGAGACGCCCACATGGGCAGCCAAATCCTATTGGATGGGCCTTATTCACCCCATGCTCTTCTTTCTTATCCTTCATAAGGTCCATTCTACCTCAAAAGTCAACAAGAAAGGTAAAACAACCTTTACCTTTCTTCTAATTACAAAAGAGTCTATTCTAGGATATAAATAAGGTAGGAACAAAACAAATAGCCATCTTAATTCACTAATTAAGTGGCTATAATAAATCCTCTCCTTATAATATCTTTTAAAATAACCTCTAGCACTCACACATATATTAACAATAGATACAAGATTTTTCATATTTTTATACACTGCACGTAAATGCAGTATGACACCGTGACACTTTGCCAAGACTACTTTCATCTTAGATATCAGAGCTAGTTCCTTCTTATTGGAATGTAAATTACCTCTCTTCTTGAAGATACACTAGTGTTTTAGAGGTTGCGGATTACCCTCCTCTAAACTGATATCTTTTCCGTTATAATATTGGAGTCATATTCATCTTGGAGAGAGTGAATTATCTCTCTTCTTGAAGGTCTTAAGGTATTTTAGAGGTTGCAGAGTATCCTTTTCTAAACCAATATTTCCTCCTTGTAGAGACTATTACTTCCTTTCTCTTAGAATGGCCAGAGGTCAAGACATTAATATGACTAAAAGCTTAGAGTCTAAGTTTGATGCCATTATGAATGCTCTTACTATGTTATCATAGAGAACTACAGTGATTGAAGGAGTCTTTGCAAGACTTTATAACGATGGAGCATCTGGTGTCGTGTTGCAGCACGTTAATATAGTGAAAGGTATAGATAAGAGTAATTTATATTTAATATTTGATTATCTTAGTTCAATAGGAACTTAAGATACTTAAGAAAAGGGTTATGGAAGCCTCTTAGATTATTTTCTTGTTTTAATAGCTAACACATAAAAGTTAGTTGTTAAAGTTTTCTTCTAGGCTATACAAACTCTATTATTGATTTTGAAAAGTCATAAGTTAATTAGAATAGGATAGAAAAGAAAAATAGTTATTATGGTTGATACTAGGATTAAGTTGAAGATAGGATTTAACTTAAAAATCCTTAAAATTAGTTGAATTGATACCCAAGGAAAGACCGGATATGAGACAGGGTCGAAATCGGACCTCTAGGGATAAAAACGACCGCCAAAGGCAAGCAACGTGGACATTCAAAGATCGGCAACTAGAATTAGATAGCTAGCTTGAAAGAGGTTCTAAGGGCATTTAGCTTGTGACCAGAGGATTTTGGAGGACTTAGCAATCACTATTCAAAGTCAAGGTTTGTATTGGTGATTTGGGTTTTTATATAAGACAATGATGGCTTGCATTATTGAGTGATTCATAAAATTTGTAAAGCATCTACAATTCAAAACTTGATATTATCTGGATTTTTGGGTGTGCTAAGTGTATACAAAAATTTGTATTAATCTAGCATTGCAATCAGGAGATATTTGAATTTTGATACAAAGGATTGTCAAAAGTTGGCAATTTAGGGCTAGATAGGGTTTCTGTGATAATTAAAGATCCACTAATTGGATCAACGTAATTTTTGGTATGCTAATAGAAGACTTTTAGGTTGAGCTACATACTAAGTTTGAGCTGAAGTTAACAATGAAAGAAGGAGAAATCACCACTAGAGTTTTTGCATCAATCTTCAAGTTGGCGGCCGAGTGTCATCAGTGCACTTTTTGGGCGTTTTATTGCAATTTGTAAGTTGGGTTGGACTAAATTTTTTTGAGCATGTAAAAAGCTTATACCAACATGTGTGTGCAAAATTTCATACTAAGTGGATAGTTTGATTAAAAATTATAGCTTTTCGAAGCTCATTGATTAGGATTAGGGCTTATAAATAAAAATAAAAATTGCTTAATTATAAAAGAAATGAGGTAATTGGGATATATGTAAGGTTGATTTTATTAAGATGAGTGTTTTTAAACACTTTTGAATTGAAGCTCGAATTATATTCCTTATACATGGATGAAACGTATTAGGGTTTCTTGAGTATTTGTAAACAGTACTTTACCTTCTACAACCAAGTGCCCGGTGCATTCCCGAACAAGACAACACGTAATACGACATAAGCGGTGAATCCGACGTGAAAGTTTGGGGTGGAAGGTATTGGCTTTTGTTGTGGTTATTTTGAATTAATGGCACATGAAAGCAAAAAGGTGGATTTTAGAGCTATTGATGGAGCTTTGGATGGAGCTTCAAGTGGATCTTCTAGTGGAGCTTCTTCTGGTGGACAAGGTATGTATCTAGATCCAAACATTGCAAATATGTTTTAAGCTTTTATATTAATTATGCAACAGCAGGAAGAAAAGGATCGAAAGGAGACTTTGGCAATCAAAGCATTGCAAACAGGGATTAACAAGGTTGATCAATTTGATGGGAAGGACATATCTAAGTATTTGAGGTATTATATGCGGGAAATGGAATTGAATCGAGTCTGTGAAAGGGACATGATTTTATTATTTGGACTTGCTACAATACCAGAGATAAGAGAACATGTAAAATCAATTACAGAGCAATTTGGAAGCTCTTGGGAGGAATTCTCTCATGCGTTGAGAAATGAGTATTTCTTAGAAGACTCTAATCGAGTCACTAAGAAATCATTTTTGGAATGGATTGAGTGTCCTAACAAGAAATTGTAAGCTACTGAATTATTAAGGGAGTTTGAAAGACAGTATTCTTGATTATCAAAAATAGAAAAGGTAACTTTGGAACCAAATAAGGTTGAGTTATTTCTTCAAGCAGCAGATGGAAAATTACAAGAAAGTTTGGAGATTTCTCTTGAAGATATAGAAGAAGATGAAGGATTAACAACAAATTGGAAGAAGGTCAAGGATGCAATAGGATTGTTGGCAAAAAAAGAAAGGAGGAAGGACAGGTGGAGTATCCAAAGAATGGTGCAAGTACCTAAAATTCAAGTGCCCACTTCATGGTTGATGGTACCTATTGTTCAACCTTTGACAACTACGTCAAAGAAAGAAGATATGGGGATTGAAGAACTTATACGTGGAATGCGGGATCTTCAAATTGAATTTGCAAGGCTTGAGGAGAAGACTTCTATAATGAATTCAAAATCTATTTTTAAGCAAGGATATGTACAAAGATGCATCTGGTGTGATGATGATTCCCATTCTTGAAAGGATTATGGTGAGTTTAATGAAATGGTCCAATAAGGCATTGTTTTTTGGAAAGATGGAAAAGTGGCGTTAATGGATATTGGTGATATTCTCCAAACCAACTTTGGTAAGGGAGGTATGAAAGCATTGGTTAAGAATTATTTGGCAGCGAATGGGATTGCAGTAATGAAAATTGTAAGTTATGGTACTAGAGTGGATGATAATGCTAAGCAAGAATTTTTTGGAAATATTGAAGCAAGTGGGGTTTGGTCTTCTGCCATTTCTATAATGCATAAGAAGAAGATGCCATGAGAAGCTTTATTAAAAATTGTTGTAATAAATTGTGGAACTACAAGTTGGGAGGATATTTTAGAAACTTTATCAGTATGTGCCTATATTGCTAAAAATCAACAAGAAGCCTTGATAGAAGAAAAGAAAAGACAAGGTTCTAACGATACAAGAGAAGGGAATTCTTCAAAAAGACAGATTCGGGGAGATAAGGCTCGTGAGATGGCATCATAGGAATTACCAATAAAGGATGCTTCAATATCTTCAAAAGAAAATTCAAAGGACTTAGGAGAAAAAGGTAAGTCAATGGCTTACAAACTTCTCTCTAATATTGAAGTAGTAACAGATTTAAAGGGGGTGCTTGAAGAATGTGTTCTTAATGCTAAAATTGAATTCACATTGAAGGAAATATTGGATATTACAAAGAAAGAATTCCATGATGTCATTATTGACAGTATTAAGCGAAAGAGGCAATTAATGGGTGAATCTGGATCAAATCATGCTATTGATGCACATATATGTGAGGATGAAGAAGATGAAATTGGCAACTGTTATAAACAATCAATAAATGGAGGAAGGAGTTATAATCAAAAAGAAGGTTTTGATGATGCAAGTGATAAGGAAAACAAAATTTCAAGTCATTATACTACAACGTGGACTAAACAACTATAGTCATTAAATGGAATTTGGAGATATGGATGAAATTTCCAGTTATTTGCCTTGATGAAATACATGGTTCAAAAATGACCTTAACTGTCTGGATTTATATGAAGCAGTAGTATTCATGCTGAACATGGATATGGATAATACATTTCATCAATACACTGCGGTGAGTTATATGGTCTTGCCTTTCGGATGTGATTCTTTCCGAGACGAACACGAACCTTCTTCTAAACAACGACTTCAAAGATGCAACAACTTATCCTCTTATATTGAGACAACTGTATAATATTGCGACTCGAACGGAAACAAAAATCCTCGATGATAGATTAGCTTATGCACGGATTCGTAGTGAAGATGGAAAAAAGACAGTAAATTTTTTGACTGTTCTTCCAAATCATGAACGTAATTGAGACAAATTGAAAGATAAAACCATTGCCAAGAGTTGTTGAAGAATTTACGGATTTTTGAGGAGTACCACTATAAAGCGGGATTATGGAGGTACAAAAGGAGAGGTACTCTCGCAAGATATATGTATCTTTGATGTAGGATTTATTGGCATTTTTGAAAATGGAAGTGTTATGTATAAGAGGATTGAGGATCTAAAAAAAAATGAGATAAAAAGATTATGTACTGTTGAAAGAGAATTATATGGATTAAAAATATTAGAAGATGATGAAAAGATTATTGGTATTTATGAAGAAAATGGATTGGAAGATCCTTTAGAATTGATTACATCTATTAGATTAGGTGATGATGATAAAATTATACAGATTCATTCAAAAGAAGTTTATGATATTATTGAATCTTTTCAAGCATGGAATTGTTTAGTTTAAAATACAGGCGATGAATGAGAGTGGAAATCCATTTCATTGTAGTAAAAAGAAATTCTGAAAAACATCCAAGAAAGAGCAGGATCAGTAATGAATATGGTTTGACAAAACTTTTTGATGAATTCATTGAAGAGTTTCTTGTTTTCAAAAGAAATTGTGTTCAAAAGTGTAACAAGGGTAAATCATTTGCCTTTGAATCTCATGAAATTGGGTGTGTGGATTCAAATATTTTAACTTCTATGGTTATTTTCACTATACCACATGTACCTTGGAATTTGAGACCAATTCCAGTGCCAAGGGCACATTTACCGAGTTTGATAGAATTATTAAAAGAAAAGATGAAGATGAAGATTTTGGAGCCTTCTTTTGCACCATATTCTAGCCGATGGTTTACAGTGCCTAAGAAAAATGGATCATTATGATTTATTCAAGATATGTAGCCAGTAAATGCAGTGACTATCAGAAATGCAAGAATTGGACTAATAGTAGATGAATTTGCTGAAGCATTTGCAGGAAGGACAATTTAATCAATGGGTGATCTGTATTCAGGCTATGACCAATTTCAACTAGCAAAAGAAAGTAGAGACATGACAACAATGAGAACTCTACTTGGATTGGTTAAAATGTATACTCTTCCTCAAGGTGCTACTAATTCAGTTGTACATATGATGAGCGGGATGAATAAGGTATTGAGGGATTTTATTCCTGAGAAGACTATGCCTTTTTAGATGATGTTCCTATAAAAGGATGCAAAGATGAAGACAAGGATGAAATTTTAGATAAAAAGGGGTGTCGTAAGTCTGTTGTCAATCATATACAAGATTATGAAAAGATATTGATTTGGCTTAAAGAAGTTCATCTTACATTATAAGGTATAAAATCTATATTTGGAGTACAAGAAGTTGTAATTGTTGGACATTTATGTGGATTTTATGGAAGAAAACCAGATTCAACCAAGGTTGATGCAATTAGAAGAATAAAAGAAGATTTCAGTTCTTTAACAGAGGTGCGTAGGTTTAAGGGTGCATGAATGTTTTATCGTATTTGGATTCTTCACTATGCTTATATAGCGGTGTCGGGTAGAGAGAATTCGCCTTGGGAAAACGCCGAGTTCCTAGCTGCTACTAGAACTAGCAGGGAACATGAGAGGAAGCCGTGCAAGTATGTTCTATACTTGCACAATATTTCTTCAAGCTTTCAAGTTATACTTGTATTATACTTATACAAGTCTTGTACAAATATAAAGTATAAATACTTGAATAATACTTATACAAATACTTGTATAAATACTTATATAAATCCTTGATATAACACTTGTACAAATACTTGTATAAATCCTTGGTATAATACTTGTACAAATACTTGTACAAATATTATGTATAATACTTGTAGAATACTTATAGAATACTTGTATAAATACAAGTATATATACTTGTATAAAAAATATAAGCAAAGTATGTATGTATTCAAGTATACCTCAAAATACAACCGCATATGAGGAATACAAGTTATACAACAAACTGAAACTAAATAAATCACTAAAGATTCATCCAAAGGTCGAATCAAGCGTGCTTACAGCCTATGGAAAGCCAATAATCCATTGTAAAACATATCAAAATTTCACAAATAGATGACTTACCATTTAAAAGTTATGGCTAAAAGAAGTAGGCGCTAAAATTTCCAAGCAAATGCAAAGGCAGCAAAGCTCCTCTTCACTTCAGCCTTTGTTGTGATCAATTCCCTTCTCCAAATTGGACATGCAATAGCTTTTTAGAAAGCTCACTCCATCTTCCAACTTATTCTAAAATTTTGCATGCATGCCTCTCAAACTCCAGATTTTGTAGCTAGTTGATTCTACTCTTCAAAACCCTAGCAACAATTTGCCCTCTTTGACACTTCACGGCTCATAAAACTTTCATCAAAGCTCCAAATGTAATGATTTTTGTTATTTTGGAAAGCTTACATAAGTTACTATAAGCACCTAAAATATCAAAAAGATTGAAGAGACTGTCCAACTTGGGTGGTTGAACAAAGTTTCTGCCCCTCTTCGTCGGGTGGTAGCAAACCCTTTCCCACTCTCAAGCTCACAACTTTTGCTCTCCAACTCCAAATGCTACAGGAGATGTCTTGATAGATAGCTAGCACAATCTTCCACACTCTCTATAAATTTCACTAAGAAAGAGTTGAAATTAAACTTGCAGTGGCAGCTCGAAGTTTCTGCCCCTCTTCGTCGGGTGGCAGCAAACCTCACTCTACTAAAAAAAGCATAACCTTTTGTTCACAACTCCAATACAAGCAAGTGAGTAGGTTCTAAAATCCTCACAACTTGAAAAACACACCCACCAATTTTCACTACAAACACTTCTATCTCCTCGGAGCTATCTCTCTCCAAAGTTCACTATTCAAAACTGCCTCCCCTCTTGGTCTAGCAAGAGGAGTATATCTCCCTTTCTTTCTATAATAGACTATGAGACGCCCACATGGGCAGCCAAATCCTATTGGATGGGCCTTATTCACCCCCATGCTCTTCTTTCTTACCCTTCATAAGGTCCATTCTACCTCAAAAGTCAACAAGAAAGGTAAAACAACCTTTACCTTTCTTCTAATTACAAAAGAGTCTATTCTAGGATATAAATAAGGTAGGAACAAAACAAATAGCCATCTTAATTCACTAACTAAGTGGCTATAATAAATCCTCTTCTTATAATATCTTTTAAAATAACCTCTAGCACTCACACATATATTAACAATAGATACAAGATTTTTCATATTTTTATACACTGCACGTAAATACAGTATGACATGCTCCCCCTCTAAACCTGCACATCCTCCGGTATGTGCCAAGTTTAATCCTCTTCATCCTCCGTTTCAATCTCTTCATCACCTGCTGGTATTCCTTTGGTCTCTGATGGAGTTAAGAATTCTTCAAGATCATTGGTGTGAAACTTTCCATCCCTTCTTCTATATGTTTTAATTCTTTTGCCAGCTATTGGGATCTTCAATAAAGTTCCATCCAACTCTCGCAACAAATATGTGGCATTGGTATGTATTTTAACCACCACATATGGTCCAAACCATCTTCGTGCAAATTTCCTCATTGTGCTGTGCTGATGTTCTAATGAACTGTCAAACACCAACATCCAATCACCTTCTTCAATTTTCTTAGACCTCATTCTATGGGTTTTGTCAAATCTCTCTTTATTGCTCAATCTAGCAACCTTAAGCCTTTTTAATGCTATTTGCATATCTTCAGGCAATCTTCTAAGCTGCCAAATGCGAAGTTCTAATAGCCTTTCTCTTGTAATATCATCTTCCCAAGACAAAAATATCCAAGTTGGAACTGATTCTTCTCCAGGCATAATAGGCTTATGTCCATGCATAAGTTCTACTGGCATATATCCAGTGACAGTGCTATGGGTGGTTCTATCAGCCCATAATGCAAATGGCAATAGCCTAGGCCAAAGATTAGGCTTCTCTTTACAAGCCTTAACTAAGGCATGAATGATAGGAGGGTGCCCCCTCTCTATTTTGCCATTAGCTTCAGGATTGTAAGCAGTTGTTAACCTTAGCTGTACACCATATCTTTGAAAAAATGATCTTACTTCAATTGCATCTAATTCACCCCTATCAGCTCTCATTCTTCCAATACTTCTATATCTACTAAAAATATCTTCAAGAATGAATCTGCAAATTCCTTCCGTAGTCTTGGTTTGAAGGGCTCTTCCTTCAACAAAGTTTGAGAGCTCTTCCCTTGCCAAAACAAGATACTTCATTCCCCAAATTCCAGGTGGCATTGCAACTAAGTCAATCATCCATTGGAAATGAATTGAAGGAGGATAAGTGGGATGTAGTTCATCCCTGTATCGGGCCTTAGATTGAAGTTGACATACAACACATGAAGCTACAAATTCTTCAACATCCTTATATAAACCCTTCCACCAATATCGTTCCTTAATCTTTGTATAAGTGGCCCAAACTCCTCTGTGACTAGCCCAAAGGGCATCATGAAATTCTCTAAGCACGTGGATTTTGGTTTCAAGATCATCCACCACTCTCAAAGGTAATTCATCAGCTCTTTTTGCCCTCTTCCAAAGAAGTCCATCTCTCAACAGATATCCGTATGATTGATGTCTGATATCTTTAAAAGTCTTGTCCATCCATCTTTCTTGCTTCTTCAAAGTGCTCAAATAGAGTCCAATATCTTGTAGTCTCCCCTTATATAACTCTACTTTGAATGGCAAGATGTCATTGGTTAAATTTTTTCTATCAACAGCCAATACATACCTTTCTTCTAAAAGGTCTTCACTCTCTTCATGAGCCATCATTTCTTCTTCATGAAAATATTTGGCCCTTGATAACATATCCGCCACAGGATTCATTTTTCCAGCAATGTGCACCAAAACTGGATTCAATGACTTAATATATGCTATCCATCGAAGCATGGCAATGTCTGGTGAAGAACAATTGGCAATCATACCAAGAAGAGGTAAGCAATCAGTTTCC